>CM018694.1:25823414-26296220 GCA_009363875.1 Mikania micrantha | reverse complement strand
TTAATGTTCTGAATGGTGTTCGATAATTAAAAACACAATATGAAAAGTATGGTTATCGTCGTGTTCGTACGGGTGACGATTCGAACGAATACACGCGACAACCATACGATTCAATTTAAACCGTAAATTAACATTTTGAGAATTTAAAATAATAAAAGATATTAGTTAATTTACTAGGAATAACCCTTAGAATAATTTTATAAATCTTATTTTATAAACTGCGACGTTTTGTTTCGAAAAACCGTGAGAGAAAACGACATTTTACGCGAAACCGAACGAGACCGAACAACCGGGTGTGTTGAGCCATAATTATGGCAATTAAATGCCATAAATTCATTCACCAACCTCATCCCCTCTCTCTACTCGTCACCCTCTCTCTATAAAAAAAACCACCCAACTTCTCTCTAAGATCTAGAGCTCATTTCTATTGGATTCGAGCATTCTTGGTGTCAAAACGATCCCCACACAACGTAGATCAAGGAAGTACGAATTAGTTGAGCATTCATCCAGAATATTTGAGGTAAATCTTGGTTTTAAATTTGGTTAAGGATGGGTGTCACGATTTTTGTTGTTGTTGAATGTATAACCGACCTACGAACTTAGAAAATCCTAGTATAATCACTTGCACGCAACTGGTAGGCTATGGGGACTAAATTGTAACAGGTTTGAGCTCATTAGGAGGGGAAGATGATACAGGTTCGTGGCTTATCCAGGCGGCCGAACCTTTGAGAGTTGGGCCGAACCCGAAACCGCTGTACATGGGAGACAAACCTTACACCACCCTGCAACGAACCTGTCTCCACCCACGAACCTCCTAGCTTCACGAACCCATGTAACGGCCGAACCATTCCCCAACGAACCTAATGACTGCGAGCCCTAGGTCTCACGAACCTAGGGTGGAGAACCTCATGGTTCAACGAACCTGCTCGCATGGGTTGACCGAACCTATGAAACTACGAACCAATTACATGACCGACGAACCCGTTTGAAGGCCGAACCTAACGACCGAACCCTAAAGGTTCGTTGGAGTTAGGGTGTCAAATGGAACCTTGGGGCCAAACCTTTAGTGCATGGGAAATGGCAGCCGAACCCTAGGACTCCTCTAGATTTGCCGAACCTCTCTACTACTTAGCCGAACCTTGGCCTGGGTCCAAAGGTTCGCTGGCCAGTGAGACGTACAACTTAAATTCAATGAAACATGGCAAATTAGGGTGTGTGTAATTCATGGGAATTCAAGGATACATGCATGCATGGAATATATTACGTGTGTGTGTGCATGGGCCAATAGGTAGGGTTTATTTCATAAATCTACTGCCTAAATCATGAGGGTTAACTACATCTTAAACACTAGCCTATGGGGAAAGGTCCTCAACGTGGATAATTAACTTATGTATAAGTTAATGGGCTATGTCAAATAATGCAAGGAACTTGAATGGTGATCGATAATGAAACAAACACCCTCAATGGGCCTAATTGGGCCCAATGGGGCTTAATTAGGGCCCATCATCGTTTAGATGTGTTTTAATTCAAGTAACGATATTTGATAAAAAGGAAATGTTTGAGAGAATGATTTATTAAATTGAATGATTTTCTTAATTGATGTTTTTAACTTAAAATAAAATTATTAAACATGACAATTAAAGATTTGTTGTAACTAACTTTGGGCTATGGGTCACCAATGGGTAATTAAGTTAGATTGATTAGATTAGATCATAGAAAAACTTAGTAAATTAGGACACTTAGTTACACACACCAAGACCAAACCTTAGGTGCGACGGCTAATACGTGTACTTATAGTATTCGAATTCTTTTAAAACAACTCAGGAACTAAAGAGACCTAAGCTACAAGAATGAGCGTGCATTTTGTGATATATCAGTTACATAGCAACACAATTGAGTTCATTGCCCCTTTTCAAAGCATTTTTGTTTTAAAACACGGGGCTGAGAAGCGTGCGTAAACTGTTTATTTAAGTTGTTTACATAAATGCTTTTAAATCCAATATGTTTTACATGTATGAATGATATCCTAGATCATGTCTAGGTAAATTTATGCAGCTTTTACTAAGTTTATCTACTTATGATTTAAGTGGGTAATTGAATTAAACTAAACATTTCACGAATCAAACAAAACTATTTTGACGAAACAAGTGTGGGAGTTCAACGAATCAAACGAAACTATTTGGACGAAACAAGTGTGTGAGTTCAACGAATCAACAAATCATTTTAAGGGAAAGTCTGGGAAATATCAAAGATAACATATGCCAACGAAACGATACGAAACAAGGGACGAAAGAAAACGAATCAAGTACGAAACAAAAACCTTACATTTCAAGAAGTCCTAGCTGGACCGTTTGATTTGTAGGTCATATGTTTGATGATATTTACAGAACCCCTAACTACTAAGTACCTGATTGCTAGACTAGTCCACTCGAGTTGACCAAGGCCCAATCATTAGGACTTAGATTTTATTAAATGTTATTTATTTAATTAATTAAGCATTTATGACTGTTCATACAATTACTGTGGTTGATCATGTTGTGATGAACTTAAGGAATCAACAAGGATTCCAAATTGTTGTATTTACAGGAACAAAGAACTGAAGAATCACTGAGTTAATGAGATTAAGGTTGTTACCCGAAGGTTTAACAAAGGTCTTGAGTGTACATTTGAACTATTGTGAACGGAAGTGTGTGTTAGGTAAAAATGCTTGACTATGCTTAACAACAGTGTCATATGTGGATTAGTATGTGGTGGGATGTTGGCTGGGCGGGCGGTAAGTTCGACCTTACATATGCCCTATATATAAGCATACCGATTTGGATATAAATGTGATGTTAATGAGGTTAGGGTCTTTACGAAAAAGGTTTACAAATCATTTTCAATTACTAAACCATATGAACTCACCAACCATGTGTTGACTTTATTTTTGCATGACTTCTCAGGTGACGAACAAGTCTATTAAGAAGCTTATGCTTTTGGACTAGGACTTAGTTAGAAGACTTATTATTTTTGGACCTGCATATTTTGGAACATCATTATACAATTATTTTGTATATCTTGTGCAGTTACAAGATAGATATTTTATGATGTTATGATAGATTTACATTGTTAAATTATGAACGATACGGATGTAATTTAACTTTGTAATTCTATTCTATTTAGCATTTCTCATTTATATCATGTGCAATGTAAACAATCTGATCACTTTGATTATCACTCACGATATCGCGCCCCGAGAACCTTCTGCCCGACGATGACTCCGATCCAATCCCGCCGGCTTGGGGTGTGACAACCCAGCCGCCAACCCACCGCCTCTTTGATACAACATGATTGTGCCTTAGTTAGTGTCTTGGGATTTAGAAGATTTAGTTTCCATCACCATACAATTTGTTCATAATTTTCACCCGCATTGAATGTATTCATTCATTTAGGACTGGACTCCACCACGAGTATAGACACCACCATTCTACAATCATTTAAAAGATTTAAGACACATCATACAATACATACTTGTAATGCGTATGCTTTCTCCCACTGCCAACCACATACTAGACCACACGCCTTAACACCACAATTATATACAAAAATCTACACCAGTTGTAGTTTATTTCAATTAGCATTTAAAATATAGGTGTCTACACCACTTGTTCATCATCCTAGTTAGCAATTTCAAATGTAGATGTCTACATCACTTGTAGATCATCTCTGTAACATCTGTACATTTAGTCATGGTAGTCGTCAACAGTGTTAGAACAATGTGTATTCATGTCCAATCAGTCAATGTGATTCATATGTTCATGATTGTGTTTCTGTGTTATAGGAGCCTAATTAAATAGGAACAAGTATGCATTATCTATTTACAGTCGATTTCGCTAGGCAACAACAGTATCGTATTATATCGAAACAGGGGTGGGACGGCGTCAGATAAGGCAGGTAGCTAAACTCTAGGGTATGCCCTATACATATATTGCGTTCGGTGGAATGGTGGAATGGGATAGTGTTAGTGCGTAGTGTTTAGACGAATAGTATGACAAACGAATTAATTAAACAAAAATCGTAATACGTAAGCGAGACTGAGTATAATTATGGGTGACGATCCATAACGATATGAATGTTGAACTTATAATTATGATTAAACAACAATAAATATACGATCAAAAACGTACGCGATTGCGGGTATACACGTAATTGTGGTTGTTTAACGGTCTGTCAACGAACGAAGTGTAAAAATAAGTGAAATAATTTATTTTACATTTTTAAAATTTTGAAACTCATCAAGATGATGAGAATAATAACTATTTTATTTAAACCGCGTAAAATTTCCAGAAACGCGACGAAAGCGCGAACCGAGCAAACGAAACGATCCCGAATACCACTCGTAGTATAAAAGCCTTGAAGAAGGCTTTTCCTTCATTTATTGCTGCAACAACCCTCTCTCTCTCTAGATTTTCGTCTCCCACCTCTCTCTAGAAATCTAAACTTCAAACGCGCGTATCTCCTTCGTTTCTTGACGGATTTAGATGTTCTTGGCGTCCACGCGTAGCTCTCGTCGAGTACTACAAGGAAGTACAACATATCTATGGATTTGTCCGGCCAAAATTGAGGTATGCTTCGAGAAAGATCACTAAAAAATAGGGTTTTTTATGTATTTATCTAAACCCAAGTTCTAGCCATCTCTGAGCCGATTCAGCCGAGCCACAACCTTCATGAGAGCACACACGCATGCAGCAACACCATGGGAAACCTTAAATAGAAGGTTAGAGTTGATGAGGAAGATGAGAACACACAGGTTCGTGAGATTCAAGCCGTCGCCGAACCTATATGTTCGATGAACATCAGCCGAACCCTTAGGGGCCTCACGAACCTTTTCGCATATCCACGAACCCACGAACTCGCGAACCATCACACGAACCTTATCTTGCCAGGCGAACCCTCGAGCATCACACGAACCATCATCGAACCTTTTATTCATGAACGAACCTTCTTGGCTGAAGCTTCCCCCATGGCCGAACCTTTCTGTTAGCACCTACACCGAACCTTGCTGGAATCTTGCACATGAACGAACCTTTGAGCTCATGGCGAACCCATGCATCAGCTGAACTCTCCATGAACGAGCGAATCTTTTTCTTCGTCCTAGCCGAACCATGTAGCCGGCCGAACCTTTGCATGTTACCTCCGAACCCTCGTGATGAACGAACCAATTGCATGGGCGAACCTATGACTCCTAGGATGTAGCCGAACCTAGAATGTCCACAAGAAGGTTCGCTGGTAACATGTGAGCATTTCGGAATCATTAGCCGAACATCAGTTGAATGGCCCAACAAACCCATAAACTGGCCCATATACACATTGTTCGGCCCACACCCACTCCAATCAAGTCGAAATTTAGAATTCGGCCCAGTTGAGTTACAATCGGCCCACTATGGCCCAATTGGCATATGCATTATACATATGGCATAAGGGCCCAATAACCAATGCTTAGGCCCAAGCTTGGCCTTTTTCTTCATTAATTATGAAATGATCATGATTGGTTTAAGTGTAACCTATAACCCAATTATATGATCAAGTCATAAACATAAAAGGGCTTAGAAGCATTGTAACATATCTTCAATTTACATGTTAAACAATGGTTATCAAAAATCATCAACACTTGTTATTTTATGTGCACAAGTTGTGCATAAAAGAACATGACACATTTTGTTTCAAGAATTAGTTAACGATCAAGTGACTCAATCAAGATATTCAAATTCACACAACATTCATAAACATGAGATCAAGAAATCAAGAGTTAATCAAGATCAGGATAGCACAAGTCAATCAATAAGTCAAAGTCTATACAATCATAAATCTTATATCTTATGTATGATTACAATGATATAGGAACCAGTTAGAGGTCTTGTTTGCTACTTGCTACTTGTTATAGTTCAGAGTCTACTGCAGACAGGTGAGAAATTTAGCCCCTCTTTTACTGTTTTTCAACTGTTTTGGGGTGGAACACGTGAACAAACATTCTTTGTGCAAATCATATTTCATATACAAGAGTTATGCTGTTGTTGCAATGTTACAGGTTTAATCTAGAAATCCAAGGGATTTCTCAACTATTTTCAAAGGATTTATCAACCATTTATAATGGTTTTATCCACTGTTTAACAAGCTCTACTAAATTGCTTTATAAAAGGATCATTAAACTGTTTTATATCTAATTTACATGAAAGGTTATTTTATAAAACTTGTTACTATACAAGGACACTATTCTATGTATTAAATCAAAGGTTTCAAACAAGGTATTCAACCAATAGTTTTCATGGTGGTGTTCAAACAAAGGATTCAATTCATGGCATTCAAGCAAGGTTTTCAATCATAATATCAAATACGGCATTAAATCAATGGTTTCAAATCAAAGTATTCAAAAGCATGGTGTTCATCGTTGTGAACAAACTTATACACGCATCAAGTTACATATTCATTAGCGTTAGTACTGGGTGATCACAACAAGGGAAAGCGGACACATTCGTTTACACCAAGCTGGAGTTAGCTTTTAAATTTGTTTTAAAAGCTAACTGCAGTGTTGGATGCATTATGGTTATTCAAAGTTGCTGACAAATTTTCTAACTCCAAACGTAGTTTGGGACTTGAATATATGTTGGTTTTTCTAGCAAACAGTCTGATGACTATTTGGACACGTTTTACATACTTGATGTTAGTTTGGGTTGCAACCATCCATGTAATTTCATTCATTGATTTATACATATGCCTTATAATGCAGATTCATAATTACAAATGTTAAACCTATTGTTCTCACCAACTACTTTTGTAGTTGACAGTTACTTTTCACGTGTTTAGGTAATCAGGTTTAAGGCATTCTAATGGACAACTAAGGGGACCATTCTAAGATAGAACGAGATGAAGAAACAAGCTAGTATGGATTAGATACCCATTAAATTCTAATTGTTTAATTGTCATGTTTGTGTCTTATTTTGTAAACAATATTTTTGGGTCCGTAGTTGTCATTGTTTTGGTAGATAGATTGAATGTCTGTAACTAAACAATGGTCTAAACATTATGAAATTTAGTAATACATTGTGGTTGTTCTTATTCAATACTTGTGCATGATTCAACCATATCGTCACCGCGTCGTGGATTCCACACACGGCGCAAGGGGGGTGTGACAATCTCAATCAATATTTCAAATATAGATGTCTACACCACGTGTAGATCATCTTAATTAATAATTTATTTATTCAACGTTCATACATAAACCATTGCTAATCATTCAAACTGCCCAAAGCCCAAAGGCATTGTATTCGTTACTTATTTAATTCACACATGTGATTTACCCCCAAGGCCACACAATGTGACGTTACAAGAAAATATTAATGCCACACAAAGATGAATTTACCTACCAGTCTCAACGCCACTCACCGGTGGTCTCACATGAGAAATCCCACACCACATAACAATGGTCTTATAAATTTTCACCCGAAAGTGAATTATCCCCAATGCTACACACTTGTGGACATACATAAGTTTTTACCAGAAAGTGAATTCTTCCCAATGCTACACACCTTTGGATTTACATAAATTTTCACCCGAAAGTGAATTCTCCCCAATGCCACACACTTGTGGACTTACATAAGTTTTCACCCGAAAGTGAATTCTTCCTAATGCCACACACCTGTGGACTTACATAATTTTTCACCCGAAAGTGAATTCTCCTAATGCCATACATCTGTGGACTTACATGAAATTTTCACCCTAAGGTGAATTCTCCCCAATGCCACACACCTGTGGACTTACATGAAATTTTCACCCAAAGGATAATTCTCCCCAATGCCACACACTTGTGGACTTACATGAATTTTCACCTGATTTCCTTGAGACCTCCTTATTCTCCAAGGATTCTCAAGGTAGGTAATCACACCACTTGTGATTTACCTTAACACCATAAAATTCACCATGGGAAGTTCACAACACTTGTGAATCAACCCATCTCCAACTTCACAACACTTGTGAATTGTTTGACCAGTCTCAGTCAAACTTCAAATAAGAAGTTCACACCACTTGTGAATCATTCTTATTTCTCCACACCAATTGAAAACATAAAAATTTACAATAACTAAGCAAATGTAACACCTATTGCACGTTATTGACAAACAACAAATGCACAAACACCAATTCAGATTATTTGACCATTTTCAGTCAAACTTCTAATAAGAAGTTCACACCCCTCGTGAATAATACTTATTTCACCACACCATTTGTAAACTAACTCCATTACAATAACTAAGCAAATATAACACATATTGCATGTTATTGTCACACACCCAATATGCAAACACCAATTCACCGAATTTCAACATCTAATGTATATTGCACATACATTAGATACACATATACACCTATATGCATAAAACCAAATAGCCATATCAAGTATAATAGGTGGGTGACTTACTATTTGGTCGAATAGAAAAATAACTTACTATTGCCTTACCTCCTAATCCATAGAAATAATTATGATCCAAAAGACAACATAATATCAAACCCCAAACACCTTACCTAATTTTCATATTCATAGTATGAGTTGATTCCATTAAGATCATGTCCATGTCAAGAATATAATACTATGTTGGCAAGACAAAACATCATATACTTCATTTGACAAATTCCTTAACTTCATCTCACCATATTATAACTAGGAATTTCAGTTAAACAAAACAATTTCACCACAAACACCGTTAAACATATGCAACTAAGGTAAATAAACAACAAACTTGTTACCTTAACACCCAACATTGTGATCGGATCTTGGATCGAGCGTTACTCCCCGTATAAAAAGCACAAGGATTTGAGTTCAAGTATTCGCGATGCACTCGAATCCCTCAAACCATTAGCTCTGATGCCAACTTGTAAGCCCGAAAACCCACACACGAAAAACACGTGTTTTAAACGACTATTTAAATTAGGTCCCAGATTTTTCAAATTAAAACATACTTTTTAGTCACCAAAATAACCCAATGTTCACCAAACATCTATACTTAAGTTAATTCTACCTTTAAAAACCCCATTACAACATTAACAAAAATTTACAAAAGTTGTTGAGTTACAACCAAAACATGTTCGATCCGATCCTCCTCGCTATTTCCGATCATGTGCGCCATCACCCTTTCCATTCACCTGAAAACACCACATTTAAGTCGTCATTAGTTCGTTAGAACTAAGTAATAAGGATATTTGATTGGGAATGGTTCTGAAACTAACTGGGGGTTGTATGCTGCCAAAGGGATTCTATACTCTTGTATAATTAAGAGATGATATTCTGGCTCCCTTGTTAATTTAAACCGGCGTAAATGCATGGCTGTGCTCAAACTAAGAGTAGTTTGTTAGACCATTTTAAAATGAAGAATGAGAATCAGAATGTTTGAAAAACATATGAGAATGATATGTGATCCATGTCTCATGTTCAAAGAATGTCACTTAGAAAGGATAAATAGATAAAGGTTACCATGGCTATAATTTTAGTTAAGTAAAGGGTTACTTGAACTAAAAGTTTTGGTTGACTTTAGAAGTCATACCCTGCTAGGGGCAGCGCGATGCAACTAGGTGTCCAACACTATCTACGTTGAAGGAATTGTGCGATGAATCGTCCAAGTGGGAGTTTGTTGGATATGTGATGTCCGATCATCGATAATATCAATGTTGCTATCAGGGTACGATCCAAAGAGTTACACTTTGGAAGATAGTAATGTGATTATTTCTAAAATTTGTTTTCGACATATTCAATTTCACGAATTATATAAAGTGGTGTGTTATTATTATTTATGAAATAATAATAATATTGAAGGAATTAATTATTGTGATAATTAATTATAATTAAATTGATAAAGTTTAATTACTTAAACTTTAGACATTTAATTAAATGTTACTAACTAGTTGTTAGTTACTAATATGGAGAGTAATAATTAAATAGTTTAGTTACTAAAAGAGTTTAATTAAATTTAAATACTTTATTTTAATAAAATGTAAAATAAAAAAGGAGGGAATTACTTTTGAATTAGTAAATTCAAAATTCCTAAATGGTGGATCTAAATCTGACTTTTAATGTAGATCCAACCTACCACTTTTGACTCACATTTTTCAACTCTCTCACTCTCTCTTCTCCAGCACACCTCACGGCCACCCTCCCCTCTAATCTAGGGTTTCAGCCAAGCACCATATAGCCACCACCACCATAGCCGAACCACCAAGGGTGTGTTTTTGGAGGTTCTTCATTGAGGTCAATTCTAAACACCCTATGGTTGTTTTTCGTTTATTCGTAGGTAATTGGAGTCCTGGTTTTGGGAATTTTGTTTACGTAACAAAATGTGTAACTTAAACGCTTTCGCTATCGTAAAATCTGATTTTATAATTAATATGACTAGTTAAAAGTTTAAAATGGTTACTACAATTCCAAACAATTACCAACAAACACTCCCGCTACTTATATATTACACACTCTTGTACATTATCTTATAGCACACATATTTTATAGATGTTCACACCACTTGTGAATCATCTTCATCAAATTCAAAACAGACAATAACCATCTTTTATATTCGAATCTAGTTTATAAACTAATAGATTTGTTTCCCCCAAACATAACGCATAAAGAATGTCCATTCCCCTATGGATCTTCCACTAGCAAAGTCATATCTTTTAAAGGATACATTCAATTTCTTGCAGCATCAACATAGGTATACAAGTTGTAACATCTGTGTCGGAAACGTAACCGGAACAGTGATCTGCACAGTAACTTGCATAGAAACTCAGGTACAAACTATGTGAACTATTTGTATGCAATTGTCATGTAATGCTTGACACTAAACTAATATGCAATTGTTTCAGCAATCTAATTAAATCCCACGGTTTAACAGTCAGAAACATATCAGACAACATTGAACTGACACATGAATGCTTGTTAATAGGCTATTTTGTATAAAATGTATGCGAGGTTGAATAGAACAAAACAATAACGGATGTCGTTACAGGAATGCTAAATGGACGGATTATTCGTATAGGTGACGATCTATACGAATACATCTGAAAGTTTAACGTTCTGTATGATGTCCTATAATTAGAAAACCATATTGAAAAGTGTAGTTATCATCGTATTCGTACGAGTGACGATTCGAACGAATACGCATGGCGAGTATACGATTTGATTTAAACGGTAATTTAAACGTTTTCAAAAAATTTAAATAAACGAAAGATATTTTGTAAACTTATTAGGAATCACAATCTAATTTGATTTTATAAATCCTATTTTAAAATCGTAACATTTTTTTACGAAAATAGAACGAAACAACGCTTTTACGCAGAACCGAGCAAAACCGAGCGAGACCGAACACGCGGGTAAGTTGGAAACTTTAATGAGGCATTAAATGCCTCATCTTCCTCACAACAACCACCTCTCTCTTATCCCCACCGTCACTTTCTCTCTCTACACTCTCTCTCTAGAAATTCAAACCCTAACTCTTTTAGAACTCCACCAAATTCGTTGATTTTGGTGTCAAAACAACCCTCACAACTTGTAGATCTCAGAAGTACAACAGATATGAGCTTTTATCCGGCTGATTTGAGGTAAAAGCGAGTCTTTTGTTGCGATTTTAGGGTTTTCAAACCCCATAGCTCGAACCCTCCTAGAAACCGGTTCAAACACCTGAAAACTTTAGGGAAATCAGAAACCCTCTAGAAGATGTTGGGAACAAGTGCTGGTACACGTTCTAGTCGTTTAGCTAAAAAATGGGGAATAGCCTTGATGCAAGATTGGCGGCCGAAGGGCCAAGGATACAGATGGTCGAATGGCCACCTTCGGCCGAATAGCCCACCCTTCTCATTCGGTCAAACCTTTTCGGCCAAACATTCATTTGGCAGCCCCAATCGGCTAACCTCCTCTTTCGGTCGCCCAAGCTATTAGGCCAAGAAACTCAGTCGCTCGGCCAGGTTCGGCCAAACCCATTCGGCCTTCACCCTTATCCAGCCAAGCTGACTCCTTCGGCTAAGGGTTTGGGATTAGAATTGTCAATCATGACCAATGAACTTTGGATGTATTGTATGCATGGGGGATAACATAGTGTGCATTAAAGGGATACGTAAACACATGCATACAAGGGATGTGTGTGTGTGTGTGCATGGGGATCCCACGTGAATGCATGTATGGTTTGGAATTTAAGCATGAAACCAACTTACGAAATCTAATGGTTAAACATTAGCTTTGTCAACAAGAGTATAATGAATTGCTAACACTTATGCCAAAGTCCAAGCATTAAAGCTTTTAAATCTAAAATAAAATGCAAACATGAATGGATAAACATGATTAGGGTTGATGCCTTGATCTTCTAAACGATATTGGTTGCAACACCTAACACTTAGAACCCTCTATGCAACTATATTACTAAGTTAGAGAGTTCCTTTGAGTTCTCTAGACTAAGTTATACACAAGGGTGATTCAAGAATCATAGGAAAGTCAAAATCTAATAACGAACCAAAGGCTAATTAAATGAAATTGACCTAAGTCTAACAAGCTAAATTAAATTACGTTTAGTTAAATAAAATGATTTATAAATTTTATACTTAAAATGTTTCAATATGAAAGAAATTGATTTCTAACTAAATACTCAACCTAAATTGAATTGATTAAAATATCTTAATTAAAGATCTTGAATACAACATTCATAAGCCTTACATAACTAAGGTTTGTATAACAACTAAGGTTTGTATAACCAACTACAGGAACTGCTTGATAAAGGTTTCATCAGACCGAGCTACTCACCTTGAGGAGCTTCGGTTTCGTTTGTAAATAAGAAAGATGCAACTTTTAGAATGTGCATAAACTACAAAGAGCTAAACAAGTTAACCATCAAGAATCCGTATCCATTGCCGAGGATTGATGATTTATTTGACCAATTACAAGGAGTGCAGTACTTCTCAAAGATCGATCTGCGGTCTGGATATCATCAACTTAGGGTGCAAGAAGAAGACAAACCGAGTTCATGGTGATGCCTTTCGGATTGACAAATGCACCAGCGGTTTTAATGGACCTCCTGAACCGAGTGTGCAAGCCGTACTTGCATCAATTTGTCATTGTCTTTATTGATGACATATTTATTTTTCTCAAAAGCAAAGCCGATGACGAGAAACACCTCAGGAAAATCTTGGAGCTGTTGAGGGAAGAGAAACTTATGCCAAATTCTCTAAGTGTGAATTTTGGCTAAGAGAAGTACAATTCCTGGGACATGTAGTCAACAGCGAGGGAATACATGTAGACCCTGCCAGGATGGAGGAAATAAAGAACCGGGATACTCCAAAGACACCGAAGGAGATACGGTCCTTTATGGGACTAGCAGGCTATTATAGAAGGTTTATGTCAAACTTTTCTAAGATAGCCCTGCCTCTCACAAAGCTAACACTGAAAAGCGATCCATTTGTTTGGGAAAACCAGCAAGAAGATGCCTTTCAGACTTTAAAGCAAAAGCTATGTGATGCTCCAATCTTATCTCTCCTAGAAGGTTGTGATGACTTTGTGGTGTACTGTGATGCATCCCATCAGGGACTTGGTTGCGTGCTGATGCAACGAGACCAAGTCATCGTGTATGCCTCAAGACAGCTAAAGATTCACAAGAAGAACAACACTACTCATGATCTGGAACTGGGAGCGGTGGTATTTGCACTAAAGATTTGGAGACATTACTTCTATGGCACCAAGTGTACCATATTTACTGATCACAAGAGTCTGCAACATATTTTCGATCAGAAGGAACTCAACATGCGACATCGACGTTGGGTTGAGCTTCTAAATGATTACGACTGTGTAATCAAGTACCATCCGTGCAAGGCAAACGTTGTAGCTGATGCCTTGAGTCGAAAGGAACGGGTCAAACCCTTGCGCGTCAGAGCAACATGAATGACTGTGCAGACAAGCTTACATGACAAGATTACTCAAGCACAACAAGGGGCAGTTGAATGAGGAAACCTGAAGAAAGAACTGGATTGTGGAGCAGAAAAGCAATTTGAAACGAAGCCTGATGGAGTCATCTACTACAAGGATCGCGTATGGATTCCTATAGTGGATGAATTAAGAAAGCTTGTCTTTGATGAAGCACACAAGACCAAGTACTATGTGCATCCAGGCACTGATAAAATGTACCAAGACTTACCAGGATTTTGTTGGTGCCCGGGGATGAGGAAAGACATAGCCGAGTACGTTGGCCGATGTCTTACGTGTGCGAAAGTAAAGGCGAAAAACCAGAAACCGCCAGGTTTATTGGAACAGCCCGAGATTCCGCTTTGGAAGTGGGAACAAATAGCTATGGACTTTATCACCAAGCTACCCGGCACTTCCAGTGGCCATGATATTATATGGGTTATCGTTGATCGATTAACCAAATCTGCTCATTTCTTGCCAATGCGTGAGACCTTCACGATGGATAAACTAGCAAGACTACACATCAACGAGATAGTGGTACACCAGGGTGTGCCATTGTCTATCATTTCAGATCGAGACAGCAGATTTACATCAAGATTCTGGAAATCATTGCAGAAATCTCTATGGACACACTTAAATCTAAGTACCGCTTACCATCCACAAACGGACGGTCAGAGCGAGCGTACGATACAGAACATGGAGGACATGTTGAGAACCTGTGTACTGGATTTCGTGGGAATTGGGATTCTCATTTTCCACTGATTGAATTATCCTACAACAACAGTTACCACAACAGTATCGGATGTGCACCATTAGGAGAGATAAGATTGGAGCATCACATAGTTTTTGCTTTAAAGTCTGAAAGGCATCTTCTTGCTGCTTTTCCCAAACAAACGGCTCGCTTTTCAGTTTAGTTTGGTGAGTGGCAATGCTATCTTAGAAAAGTTTGAGATAAACCTTCTGTAATAACCTGCCAATCCTAGAAAAGACTGTATCTCCGTTGGTGTCTTCGGAGTGTCCCAGTTCTTTATTGCCTCGATCTTGGCAGGATCGACGTGTATTCCCTCGCTGTTGACTTCGTGGCCCAGAAATTGAACTTCTCTTAGCCAAAATTCACATTTGGAGAACTTGGAATAGATTTTCTTTTCCATCAACAGCTACAAGATCTTCCTGAGGTGTTGCTCGTGCTTTGTTTTGTTCTTGGAATAAATTAGTATGTCATCAATAAAGACAATGACAAACTGATCTAAATACGGCTTGCACACTCAGTTCATGAGGTCCATGAAAACTGCTGGTGCATTTGTCAATCCGAAAGGCATCACCATGAATTCGTAATGCCCATATCTGGTTCAGAATGCCATCTTCGGTATGTCTTCGTCTTGAACTCTAAGTTGGTGATATCCAGATCGCAAGTCAATCTTTGAGAAGTATTGCGCTCCTTGCAGTTGGTCAAACAGATCATCAATTCTCGGCAAAGGATACCGATTCTTGATGGTCAGTTTGTTCAGTTCACGGTAATCTATGCACATTCAAAACGATCCATCTTTCTTCTTCACGAACAAGACTGGAGCTCCCCAAGGTGAGTAGCTCGGTCTAATGAAACCCTTATCAAGTAGCTCCTGTAACTGATTAGACAATTCCTGCATCTCCGAAGGTGCTAACCTGTAAGGAGATTTAGCAACAGGAGATGCTCCAGGAATCAAGTCAATACGAAACTCTACTGGTCGCACAGGTGGCAAACCTGGTAGGTCTTCAGAAAATACTTCCGGATATTCTTTCACCACCGGTACGTCTTGAATTCTTTTCTTTTCCTTCTCCTTTTCCACCACATGAGCCAAGAATGCCACGCACTGCTTCTGTAGACACTTACGCGCCTTTATGCAAGAAATGATTTTAACACTTCGTTTTGCTTGATCCCCTTTAACTTCCAATACGCGATCACTTGGCAATGGAATACGAAGCATCTTTTCCGAACAGACGACTTCCACTCGATTAGAAGAAAGCCAATTCATTCCAACAATGATGTCGAAACTACCCAACTCCATCGGTATCAAATCGATGGTGAAGGTATGACCATTAAGTGTCAATGGGCAGTTCCTATAAACTGTACTAACTGTGATCTGTTTCCCATTAGGTACTTCTATGATGTAAGGGGAATCTAATTGTTCCTATATAGAATCTAATTGGCATGCAAAATCGGTAGATATAAAACTCTGATCTGCACCAGTATCAAATAGAACAGATGCATAAAAGTAAAGTAAGAGAAATGTACCAGTGACCACATTCGGGTCTTGGCGTGCAGCTGGTGCTCCAATGGCAAAGGCTCTTCCACGGGGTGCTTGAACTGCTTATTGAGCCTTCTTCGGGCAGTTCTTTGCAAAGTGGCCTTGTTCACCATAGCTGAAGCGTCCACCGTTGTTCTGATTAGCTGGTGGAGGGAGAGCCAAAGCAGCATTGTTCACTGCTTGGTTAGGTGCTATTCGGCAGTGTTGGACCCAATGGCCCTTTTGTCCACATCCCGTGCATTGCTTGCAGGGAGTGTTAGCAGTATGATGGTATTGACACTTGGCACACATAGGAAACATGACAGTGTAGGGTCTTCTGTTGGGGTTTTGTGGTGCTGCTGCTACTTGTATTTGAGAGGTGTGGCCACTGTGTAGTTCTGGATGACCTTCTGTTTCTTCTTTTGGTGGTGGTGGGGTTTCTTTGAAGATTCGGCTTTGTTCTTGCCAGAGTCAGCCTCTTTCTTTAAAACTCCAGAGGCTACCATAAGATCAGTGAGTTTCCCAGACAATGTCACTGCAGACTCGACAATGGCGGGGTTAGCTGCAACAACTAAGCCCTGAATGCAGGCGGGAAGTCCACCTACATAAAGATCAATCCCCTTTTCCAAAGTTGGTACCATGTCTGGTACCAAAGCAACCAACTCGTGATATCGAGTTGTATACCCCATGTGATCAGCCCCTTCATCACATGGTTGGATAGTTCAACCTCCAGTTTCTGCAACTCGTTCCTAGGGCAGAATTCTGTTGTCAGCAATGTCTTGAAATCCTCCCATGGCATGGCCATAGCTTCCTCTCTCCCCTGGCATTAATTTGTGAGTTCCACCAGGTCAAGGCTCGCTTTTTGAATGTTCCAGAAGAGTAGCGAACCTTGTGATGCTCTGGACAGCTGCAGAGGTCCAGTGTTGTCTTTATCTTCTCAATCCATTGGATTAATCCAACGGCTCCTTCAGACCCACTAAAGCTGGGTGGTTTACATCCTACAAATGACTTGTAGGAGTAGTGTGATGAACCACCAGTATTCCCACTGGCTTTTCCTGACGAATTACCAGTGTTGTTGATCTCATTAGGGAGACAGTTGAACATCTCCGGTATCGCTTCCTTCATCTGATTAGTCATCTGACTGCTCAGTAGAGTCACCAAAGCGATAGTAGTAGGATCCAGCACCGGAGTTGAGCTCGAGCCTGGTGGTGGGTTAAGTAGAGGAGGAGGAGGCGGTGGAGGAGGAGGTGGAGGTGGTGAATCAACTGGTGATGGTGTTGAGGAGTGTGGAACCAAGTCTTGTGGTGGTAATGAGGGAGTCTGTCTTCTCGGCAGCATTCTGATCATAACCAATAAAGTTATCCCCTAGTGCAATGATCGAATACAAAAGACAATATGCAATTAAGCCTTAAGTCGTATGTTCTCTACATGCAGGGTCCCTAGGTTATAGTCTAGGCCAAACCATTTAAATAGGTGACCTATAATTCTCTATAACCATGGCTCTGATACCAATCTGTCACACCCCGAGCCGGTGGGGTTGGATCGGATTCCCCATCGGGCAGAAGGTTCCCGGGGCGCGATATCGTGAGTGATAGTCGAAATGATCAGATTGTTTACTTTGCACATGATATAAATGAGAAATTCTAAATAGAATAGAATTACAAAGTTAAATTACATCCGTATCGTTCATAAGTTAACAATGTAAATCTACCGTAAACATCATAAGGTTTCAATCTTGTATCTGCACAAGATATACAAAATAACTGTGTATGATGTCCAAAAATATGCAGGTCCGAAAATACTAAGTCTTCTATCTGAAGTGCTAGTCCAAAAGCATAAACTTCTTAGTTGACCTGTTCATCACCTGAGAAGTCATGCAAAAGTAAAGTCAACACATGGATGGTGAGTTCATATAGTTTTGTAAGAAAATGAATTTGATAACCTGTTCGAATGACAACCTTAACCTCACCAACAACCACCTATATTATCCAATCCAATATGCTTATATATAGGGCATATGTAGGGGACAAGCCCCAGCCACCGTCCCACCACATATCGAACCACATAATATATTGTTGTTAATGATAATTAAGCATTTCATCCCATACTCATCCCATACTCTGAATCACCTACTTGATCCGTTTGAAAAATGATAAAACTTGAATCGTCTGAAAATAATACCCTATGAACACCCAAAATGACAACCTTAACCTCACTAACAACCACCTATACTATCCAGTCAAATATGCTTATATATAGGGCATATGTAGGGGACAAGCCCCAGCCACCGTCCCACCACATATCGAACCACATAATATATTGTTGTTAATGATAATTAAGCATTTCATTCCACGTCATAAACACACTAGTTCTTGAGTCTCACAATTAGAAGTTCCATTAACTCTTTAAGTTCATCACATAATTATGATCAACCACAATAATTGTAGAAACAGCTAAGTAAATGCTTAATTAAATAAATAAATAAACATTTAATAAAATCTAAGTCCTAATGATTGGGCCTTGGTCAAACTCGAGTAGACTAGTCTGTCAATCAAGGTACTTAGTAGTTAGGGGATTCTGCAAATATGATCGAACATATGACCTACGAATCAAACGGTCTAGCTAGGACTTCTTAAAATGTAGGATTTTTTTTCGAACTTGATTCGTTTACTTTCGTTGGCATATGTTATCTATGATATTTCCCAGACTTTCCCCTGAAAATGATTTATTGATTCGTCTAGTTTCGTTACAAGATGTACTTGATTCGTTGATCATGGAATACTAGATTCGTTGATCAAATGTACCCTTGATTCGTTGTTCGTCAAACACTTGATTCGTTGAACATCGAATATTAATTTTGTAAAAGTAGTTTCGTTTGATTCGTTGAACTCACACGCTTATTCGTTAAAATAGTTTCGTTTTATTCGTTGAACTCACCCACTTGTTTCGTCAAAATAGTTTCGCTTGATTCGTTGAACTCACCCACTTGTTTTGTCAAAATGGTTTCGTTTGATTCGTTGAAATGTTTAGTTTAACTCAATTATACACTTAAATCATAAGTAAATAAGCTTAGTAATACCTGCATAGAATTTACCTAGACATGATCTAGGTTAACATTTCACATATAAAACATATGTTAAGTAAAATCATTTAAGTAAAGAATTTAAATAAAATAGTTTACGCATGCTTCTTAGCCCCGCGTTTTAAAACAAAATGTCAGAAAAGGGGCAATGAACCCACCTGTGTTGATTTTCATAATACTACCACAAAATGCGCACTCTTGTTTGTGGACTAAGTATCTTCAGTTCCTAAGTTGTTTTATAGAAATTCGAATACTATAAGTATACATATTAGTCGTCGCGTCTAAGATTTGGTCTCGGTGTGCAACTAAGTGTCCTAATTTACTTAGTGCTTCTATGATCTAATCTAACTTAGTTACCCATTTACAACCCCAAATCCCATATTTAATTATAATAACTTACTTTTAAATTTTTCGAAATTCGGGCAGAGTTTCCTTTGCTTTTAGTTCAAATCCTGACAATTTATATTGTCCATTTTACATCAAATTCCCAAACAATTTAATGAAAACATTTAACACTTCATTTTACATGTTTAAGTATAAAATATCGTTTCATTTAATTTAGGATGTTTCAATAAAACTTATAATTCAATTGGAGAATTTATGATCAACAATTTATGCTTAGGTTAATCACATTAGATTAACCTTAACATGTTACTAGATCTTTGTCTCTGATAGTTCTTTGTTCGTCCTTGTGTATAACTGAGCTTAGAGTGTTCAATTGACAATCCAATTTAGTTATACAATCATATGAATTTTCTAAGTGTTAGATGCAAATATTGAAATTAACACTAACACCTTAAGTTCTAGCATCCACTAATGCATGTTTCTTAGTTCGTTCTAAACTTTTAGTACTCGTATATTCATTTCCTTGTTCTTATAGTTAAATTCAACAGCCTTAGGTACTAAATTTCCCTAACTAGCCAACACTTTGGGTTCAACCACTCTTAGGGCAGCGAACCTATTGATATTGAGGGTAGGTTCGGCGAACCTTTGGGGATTAGGTTCGGCGAACCTTTAGGGCTCGTTGCTACTAGGTTCATCATTATAGGTTCGTCATCAAAGTTTCGTCATTAAAGGTTCGTCATCAAAGGTTTGTCATCAAAGGTTCGGTCAAGATCGTCAGGTTCGGCCCTATCCTTTATGTCAGGGGTAACAGGTTCGGCTGGAAGAGCAGACACATGTTCGTTGTAGATGTGCAGGTTCGTGACATATTCATTTCAGATAGGAAGGTTCGGCTACCTGGGCGCAGGTTCGGCCGATCGTTTCTTGTCACGAGCCTATTCCATCTTCTTCATTTTCGATCCTAAACCTATTACATATCAGTCCCTAAAGCTTTCTAGTCGATTACATTAATTCATCTAAGTGTTTAGGCCGGTTAAAACAACAAAAACCCAAATGGTTCGTGATATCCACTAAAATCCAAAATAAAATCAAGATTTACCTCGAATTTGGCGGATTAAAGCTCGTATAACTTGTACGTCCTTAATCTACACAACGAGGGAAACGTTTTGACACTAATTATGCTCGAATCCAACAAGAAATCGTCAAGAAATTTTAGAGAGAAGGAGGAGAAAAGTTTTTCTAGAGAGAGAGTGTGGAAAACGAAAATGAGGGTGAGAAATGAGTTGGTGATGGTTGTTGGGGCATTCTTGTCCACCATAAATGAACCTAACCCACCGGGTGGCTCGGTCTCGATCGGTTTCGCGTAAAAACATCGGTTTTCTCGTAGTTTTCGCGACCAAACGACTCGGTTTTATAAAATAGTATTTATAAATATATTTTAGGTGGTTATTCCTAGTAAATTAACTAATATCTTTTATTTATTTTAAATTTTAAAATATTAATTTACTGTTCAAATCGAAACGTACGGTCGTCGCGCGTATTCGTTCAAATCGTCACTCGTACGAACACGACGATAGCTATACTTTTCAATCTTGTTTTCTAATTATTGAATATCATTCAGAACGTTAAACTTCCAGATTTATTCGTACAGACCGTCACCTATACGAATAATCTGTCGATTTAGCATTCACATAACGACATTCGTGTTGTTTGGTTCCATAAAGCCTCATATACGTTTATACATAATAAATCCTAACAAATAAGCCCATGATGGTTCCGTGTTGCCAGATAATTATCTGACTCAAGAACCATAATTCTGAACTTTGTTTCTGTTAAATGTTTCTGAACTTGTTGTTTGATAACACAAAATGATATTGGCAATTGAATATGTATATGAAATGCACTAAAATGTATATAGTTCGTATCTGTTTACTGTTCTTGTTACTGTTTAAGATCACAGTTCTGGTACGGTTCTGGCACTGATGTTACATATATGCTGTAAACTTTTATGATCTGTAAAGACTACGCACTTTGTGCCATAAAGATAATGTCTCCATATCTTCAAAGCAAACACGACTGCACCTAGTTCCAAGTCATGTGTAGTGTAGTTCTTCTCATGAATTTTCAACTGTCTAGATGCGTATCCCATAACCTTTCCCCGTTGCATAAGCACACAACCGAGACCTAGGTTTGATGATTGTTGCACAGACTTAGCAGCATGAGTAGTAATGACGAAGTTCCTGGTCATTCGTTTCTAGTTGCTGCTTTTTGAAGAGCTGCCTTGTTCAGTTTTGACTCCAGTTGAAGCCTCCTTTGCAGCTATTTTGGTGTCAGTCTTCTTGGATCCTTTCCTTGTGAGTGTTCCAGCCCTTACATGATTATCAGTCAATATTGTAGATAAGTGGATTGCAGCCTCCAGTGTGGTAGGGTTGCTACCATAGACCTTGTCTTGAATATGCATCGGTAGACCGCCTATGTACTTCTCGATTGCTCTCTCCAATGGTGTCACCAGATGAGGTACTAGTAGACTATAATCGTGGAGATGAGAATTGTAGATTACATTCTCACCACTGTCTTGCTTGAGTTCCCAGAACTCAATCTCCAGTTTCCTCATCTCACTACGAGGACAGAATTCAGTGGTCATCATGTTCTTGACCTCAGTCCATGTCATTGCTAGGGCAGCATCAACTCCCCTAGTTCGTTTTTCGCCATTTCACCAAGTTAGTGCTCTCTTTTGAAAAACACTGGTGGCATAGCGCACCTTCAGATTTTCTGGGTAGTCACTGTTAATGAAGGTGTTCTCCATACTCTCAAATCACTGCATCAGACCAGTGGCTCCTTCAGAACCCGTAAACTTTAGTGGATTATAGGAGTTGAAGTGTTTGAACGTGCAAGTTGGTGGGTTTGCACCACCTCTGTTCTGATTGAGAGCTTGATTGACTTGATTCATTTGAGTCACCAATCATGTAATGAGGTTTGCTAACTCTTGCATGCCAGAGTTGGAATTACTGTTGTGAGCACCATAATTGTTGTTGTTTGTATCATCCTCGTTGTGACGGCGTGGCGACATGTTTCTGAGGATGTTAGAAACATGTTACTACCGTTTACAACATAAGTTTTACAAACTAAGATTAAATGAGTTCATTTTAACAGTTAGGATTACATATATGGAACTATACTTTTCTCCTATCTGTCATTAAACTCATAATATAGCATTAATTTCCTAACATTATACTAAAGTATCCTAATTGGTCAAATCTAATATTAGCTAACTAGTCCTAAGTTTCAAACATTTTCCACCCTATACCAACACAGACAACCTCCCAACGCAGTGCAACAAGCTTATATATAAGGCATACATAGATTTGACTGCAGTCGCCTCATACGCCGTTCCACCACCGTTGCATTGCACCACGATTATGCCCTTGTTAGAATTTAGGGTATACATATGTTTCACAAGTGTTCCACTTCACAGCCTTATCCTATAAGGGATAAGTATGAGTGAAGTGCCTTCATGTACTTCAGGCATCTAGGTTCACCTAATGTCTAAGTTCACCTTAACACTAGGTTCACCTATTTTCTAAGTTCACCTAATGTCTAGGTTCACCTGACATTTAAGCTCCCCTAATGTCTAAGTTTACCATATGTTCTCCTCAACATCAAGTGTTCATACCTTCACCAAGTGTTAGTATCATCACTACACGTTCATATTGTCACTAAGTGTCCATATCAGCACTAAATATTCAATTCGTCACTAAGTGTTCGTATCATTCATTAATCCTATTCACCCCACGTGTCCAATAAGTGTGTTCATAAGTGAGTATATATGTGTCCATCAATTATGATCATCAAGTGTGTCAATCTAACCCAATTTCAATCAACAATCCTTCAACCACAACTTTCCAATATTTCCTAATGAAATCCTAAGTTCCTTACACTGACAGACCCCCAATATACTACAAATGGTATATGTATAGGGCATATGTAAGGGTAGGTCACAACCTCCCAAATCACCGTCCCACCACCTTTGTAGTATACCATGAGTGTGTCCTTGTCTGGAGATCAAAGATCAATCAAGTAATTCCTATGCAATTAATTTCCTAGACAAGTATTTTCCCAAACGGGTAGTTCCCTTCATCCTCAATACTGACATCCACCAGATCTACGGTAAATGGTATATGTATAGGGCATATGACAAGGGTAGGTCGCAACCTCCCAAACCACCGTCCCACCACCGTTACAATACATCACGAGTATGTCCTTATCGAGTCGTCAGGTCGCAATCAATCATATAAGTAATCAGCAATTATCATATGCAATCATATATATATCTGAATTTCAATTAACATGTAATAAACACATAAGCATGAAATCCTAAATATATTACCTAGTGTATGAAATAATTCACACTAAGGTATCTTACGGTTAAAGACTAGGTTAACCATTTCTAGAAACCTAATTCCCTATAACCTGGCTCTGATACCAATCTGTAACACCCCGACCGATGGCGGAAACGTCGGGATGCCACGAGGGATGTCTAGATTGTTCATAAGCTCGTGGGCATCTAATTAATTTATCTCATATCAATTAATCAACCAAATTAATTACATCAAAAATCATGTTCAGCATGAATTAGTTACATCGAATACACAAAAGATTTAGCTAAACTAACTAAACTCTATTCTCCAGAATTTCAGTTATTTTAGCTAAGTCCTAGAATCCTATGTGATGATTTCCAAAAGATGTAGAGCTATCATGCCCTACTTACTTCTCCTCGTTCCCTGAAACATGTAGAAAATCAAGTGTCAACTACGAAGTAATTGGTGAGTAATCATAAGTTTTTATATTTAAAAATGTTTTACGAAATGATTGTAAAAGTTATAAGTTTTCTGAGAAAATCCACGTGAGCACCTGCGAGATATTCCAACACATAACCCAACACACAATCACAAACACACAGTCACATATTTCAAATAATCATAGATAATCAATCACATATACAATCAACCAATCTCAATCATCAATATCTTCAATTAGTATAAGTGACAATACATGCATCATTGTGAATGACCAAGGTCAATGACAACGACACACGGAGTTGTGGCAATCCACGTGACAATACATGCAATCATTGCAAATGACCAAAGTCATCAGCAACGACTCATGGAGCTGTGATAATGCAAGTGACAATACATGCAATCATTGTGGATGACCGAAGTCAACAAAATCGTATTCGTTTGTCCTTTAGTTATCAATCTTATGAGCAACTTAAGTTTATCATCTAAATTATAGTGATAATTCTTAAGACCTCCTATTCCCATTATAAAAAGTCGGTCTAACATTAGTTATTTTTTTCTATAAATATCATAATGTCCTATTGAGAGTATAAAGTCACACATATGGTAAATGCAATAAAATTTATACACATGTATGCATCTTATGTGCATGCATGCATGGGCACTTGAGTTAACAAATATATTTTAATTTGTTGAAGATTAATTAGGTTTAAGAAATCATTTTAAGTGATTTTCATAACCTAATTAAGTTACAAAATCCTTAAATTCAACATGTTCTTATATAAAATTTATCGTACACTTTAACTTAAATGAAATTGTATTTAAGTTATTCTCATTAAGTTCTCATTTTATAAGAAATCCCATAATTTAACTTATGTATTAAATAAAAAGGCGGTGACTAATATCTTCCATGCATGCATGGTTATCAATAATTTCTTATAGTACTTAATTCCTCCCTAACCCCAGTTTTTTTCACTTATGTTTTGGTTAATCAAGAGGGCAGCGAACCTCCAAGCATAAGGCATAGGTTCGGCCCATGTGAGGGTCATGATGAGCCGTGGTTCGGCGAACCTTTTTTAGCAACCCTAGGTTCGGGATATAAAGAAGGGTTCGGCCGGCATGCAGCCATGAGGTTCGTTCAAAAGAAAGGTTCGGTGGTTGGGATTCGTCTTGGCCCATGGTTTGGCGAAGAGGAGAGGTTCGGCTACCCTTGTTTCCCGCCCTTGAAGGTTCGTGAGGCCAGGAGAGGTTCGCTGGGCAGGGTTTGGCCCCCCCAGGTTCGCCTCATGTGCACAGGTTGGGCCAGGTTCGGCCACCTGTGGTTCACGATCCCCAAACAGCCCAAGGTTGTTCACCATCATCATCACTTCCTAGGGTAGCGCAGGTTCGTCTATAGTCCCCACAACTCAAGACTAACACAGATTAACAAGTATACACCCTAATATTGTTTAAAAGTTGATAGCCATTCACGCATTAGATTTCTAACAAAACTCGAAAAGAAAAGCTCAGATTTACCTCGAAATGTCGGTTAAAAACTAGATTTCTTCGTATCTTCTCGTTCTCCTCGATCGTGTGGTCGTTTAGGGCCAAGAACCACGCGAATCGGTTGAGAAATGAACAAGTTCTCCTAGAGAGAAGTTCCTAGAGAGAGAGAGAGAGTGACGAGTTCTTTGTTCTAGAGAGAGAGTAAGAAGATGGAAATGAGGAAGATGAGGTAATTCATCTTTCCTTATACCGCGTATCCTCCCTGCATGCCCGGTCTCGTTTACTTCGCGTTAAACTTATAAAAATGCTCTGTTTCACTCGTAAATGTGTTTTTAAGTATAAAACATTTAAAATAATTATGTTTCACTCGTTGAAACGCGTTACTTACGTACGTATTCGTAAAGATCGTCACCTTTCCGAATCCAGCGATTGTATCGTATTTCGATTCGATTTACAGTTTATGGAATATCGTTTCAGAATATTATTCTTAATAATTATATTTGTGTGAATCGTCACCCACGCGAATACATTATTAAGTTAATATTTCGGAATTAATATTCGCGTTTAAGTTATGTTCGTAACCTCGCCATGGCGTAATTATTTCTAATATCGTTTTCCTTATTTAATTATTTTTAAATATTAAAATCTCCCAATCCAAATCCCACTAAACCATATCACTGACACATCTATGATAGACCGAAATATGCATATGTATAGGGCATATGTAGGGGTAGGTCGCAACCTCCCCAACACCGTCTCACCGCTATTTCGATAAACCATGACCATGTGTTCTTGACTATGTTTATCAACCAAACAACATCCCACTCCAACTTTCTTTCCATTCCAAACCAATAATCCGTATCTGTGAGTTCAACTGCGATAAACTCTATAATTCTGCTTAGTTGTGTTTTCAACTAACTCCCCATGGTTTATGCGTATAATAATATGTTCTAAATATGTATACCAATGATAATAATAATACATCCAATAATTCATCATCATTAGTAATTATCATATCAGGTCGTAACAGTACAGTTGAACATGTACGGACAACCCGAAATACAGTGATGTTACACTGTTCAATAATTAGAAAACCATAGTGAAAAGTGTAGTAATCGTCGTATTCGTACCAGTGACGATTCGAACTAATACGCGCAGCTACTATACGATTCGATTTAAACGGTAATTTAAACGTTTTCAGAAAATTTAAATAAACGAAAGATATTTAGTTAATTTATTATGAATCACAATCTAATTTGATTTTATAAATCCTGTTCAAAATCGTAAAATTTCGTTACGAAAACGGAACGAAACGACGCTTTTACGCGGAACCGAGCAAAACCGAGTGAGACCTAACACACGGGTAAGTTGGAAACTTTAATGAGGCATTAAATGCCTCATCTTCCCCACAACAACCACCTCTCTCTTATCCCCACCGTCACTTTCTCTCCCTACACTCTCTCTAGAAATTCGACTAACTCTCTCAAAACTCCACCAAATTTGTTGATTTTGGTGTCAAAACGACACTCACAACTTGTAGATCTCGGAAGTACAACAGATCTGAGCTTTTATTTGGCTGATTTGAGGTAAAAATGAGTCTTTTGTTGTGATTTTAGGGTTTTCAAACCCCATAGCTCGAACCCTCCTAGAAACCGGTTCAAACGCCTCAAAACTTTAGGGAAATCACATATCCTCTAGAAGGTGTTAGGAACAAGAGCTGGTTCACGTCCTAGTCGTTTAGCTCAAAAATGGGGGGTAGCCTTGATGTAGGTCGGAGGCCGAAGGGCCTAGGATACAGATGGCCGAATAGCCCACCCTTCTTATTCGGTCGTCTCAACTCCTTTCGCTACTAGCCTATTCAATCGCACATCATTCGGCTTAACCTATTCGACCAAACATTCATTCGGTAGCCCCAATTGGCAAACCTCCTCTTTCGGTCGCCCAAACCAGTCGGCCAAGCAGCTCAGTCGCTCGGCCAGGTTCAGCCAAGCTGGTTCGGTTATGACATATTCGGCTAAGGGTTTGGGATTAGAACTATCAATCATGACCAAGGAGCTTTGGATGTATCGTATGCATGGGGGATAACATAGTGTGCATGAAAGGGATACGTAAACACATGCATACAAGGGATGTGTGTATGTGTATGCGGATCCGACGTGAATGCATGCATGGTTTGGAATTTAAACATGAAACCAACTTACAATATCTGATGCTTAAACATTAGTTTTATCAACAAGAGGATACTGAATTGGTAACACTTACGCCAAAGTCCAAGCATTAAAGCTTTTAAATCTAAAATAAAATGCAAACATGAATGGATAAACACGATTAGGGTTGACGCCAAGATCTTCTAAACGATATTGGTTGCAACACCTAACACTTAGAACCCTCTGTGCAACTATATAACTAAGTTAGAGAGTTCCTTTGAGTTCTCTAGACTAAGTTATACACAAGGGTGATTCAAGAATCATGGGTAAGTTAAAAGCTAATAACGAACCAAAGGCTAATTGAATGAAATTGACCTAAGTCTAACAAGCTAAATTAAATTATGTTTAGTTAAATAAAATGATTTATAAATTCTATACTTAAAATGTTTCAAAATGAAAGAAATTGATTTCTAACTAAATACTCAACCTAAATTGAATTGGTTAAAATGTCTTAATCAAAGATCTTGAATACAATTCATAATCCTTACATAACTAAGGTTTGTATAAAAAATATTCGTGGGAAAATGGCTATGATGGGGTAATACATTTAGACTAATTAGATGGATTTCTAGCAACACCTTCGAAACATAGGACACTTAGTTGCACACCGAAGCCCAAAACCCTAGTTTGAGTCTATTATAACGATTTATAATATTCGAGCCTCTTAAAACAACTCAGGCGTTGAAGATACTTAAACTACAATTAAAGAGGGCGCATTATCTGTGTTAATTCATACCTAGCAACACAGGTGAGTTCATTGTCCCGTTTTAAACTATTTTGAATTTTACTTCGGGACTGACAAGCAAGTTATTCATTTTTAAACAAATTTTTTTTAAATGTTTTGTAAATGCTTTTATACTTATTCATAATGCTAGTGTTAATGCTTGTCACACTTATTCTAATAGCTAAAAGCTAAAACTTGATCCTAAATACTAATGTTTCATACACTTAACTTAAATGCTATATGCTAATGCTATATGCTATGTGCTACATGCTATAAACTCCTGTATGCTTTATAGGCTTGAAATTCTAAGATAACAGGCTGGTACTTGTGCATGAGATACGTGAATGCTAAACTATGCTACTGCAAAGCTTGTATCTATTTATAAGATACATAATTGCTAAACTATGCTAAGGCAAAGCTAGTATCTGTTCATAAGACATGTAAATGCTAAACTATGCTAATGCAAAGCTTGTATCTGTTTATAAGATACGTAATTGCTAAACTATACTAATGCAAAGCTAGTGTATGCGCACAAGATACGTGAATGCCAAGCTATGTGAATGCTATAAACTTGCATGCTCAAAACTTGTATGCTAAAGCTATTGGTCATCGTAAGACAACCGGATGGGCCTCTCAGTACTTGCCATATGGTGTATTTCGTTGACCAAACGTTGAAGAACAGACTGATTGGCCTATCGGTGCTTGCCATACAGTGTTTCCTCATTGTCCATAATTGAAACTCTTAAAACTTGACTTTCAAAATGCTATTGTGTGCGTGCTTGAAACTCATAAACAGAATGCTTGAAACTATATGGAATCGCATGGTAGGTAAAATTCTTAATTATCATTAACAACAATGTCATATGTGGTTTAGTATGTGGTGGGATGGCATCTGGGCGGATTGTAGGCTCGACCCTTTCGCATGTCCTATATATAAGCATACCGAGCTGGATATCACATGTGTTATTAATGAGGTTAAGGTTGTTACTGAGAAGAATTGCAAATGCTATTTTATGCTTGTCTTAAACTATCAAACAAAATGCTTGAAGCTATAATGGAAAGGGAATTGGATGGTAGGTAAAATGCTTAATTATCATTAACAACAATGTCATATGTGGCTTAGTATCTGGTGGGATGGTGTCTGGGCGGGTTGTAGGCTCAACCCTTTCGTATGCCCTATATATAAGCATACCGAGCTGGATATTACAGGTGATGTTAATGAGGTTAGGGTTGTTACCGAAAAGGTTTGCAAAAGCTATTTTTCATAATGCTAAACTATATGAACTCACCTACCATTGTGTTGACTTTGTTTTCTTACATGCTTTCTTAGTGTACGTACAGGAATAGCTAAGGCTCAGGAATGCATGCTAGGATGCCTAGTTAGAGGACCTAGTAGTTTTTGGAAAGCACATATATTGTGATTGTTGTCAATCACTTTTGATATCTTGTATAGTTACAAGATAGTAATCATTTGATTCTTTTGATAGGTTTACTTAGTTAAATTATCAAACATTGGCAGTTGTAATTTAACGTTGTATTCCTAGTTTAATGCTATATTGTGCTTTAGTTATTCTCAATGTTGATGCTATGTAAACAATCTGATCTTCATGATTCTCATCCACGATATCGCGCCCCGCGACAATTTTGCCAGACGGGACACACGATCCGGCCCGCCGGTCCGGGTGTGACACAAGTCATTACCACCAAACTACCTTCAAGTTTTACGATACATACTCATATACATATAGTCATAGATGTTCACACCTCTTGTAAATCATCCATGAAATAAAGATTGATGCATGAGGGTTCATTTCAAGAATTTACCTTCTAAATCCCTCTCGCAACACAAATAAACTAATTACACCAATCAATAACACATGTAAAATTTACAACTTATTTCAACAAAAACTCACAAATCAATATAATCACATGTTTATAGCCACAACTCCCCAGTTATGACACTATTGTCAAAACCTTGACATTTTCAACTATAAACAATGACAACCTGTCATTGTCAAGTTTTATTCTACCTAAGGCTTTCCTGCCTAAATATTTGAAGTCCATTTTTTTTCTCACCCAACCTCGTCCTTTGCCCAAGTCTATACACCGACACTCTCTTATTATATCAATGAAGCTTATGTATAGGGTACACGTAGGACATACACCCAGCCGCCAACCCACCGCCTCTTTGATACAACATGATTGCGCCTTAGTTAGTGTCTTGGGATTTAGAAGATTTAGTTTCCATCACCATACAATTTGTTCATAATTTTCACCCGCATTGAATGTATTTATTCATTTAGGACTGGACTCCACCACGTGTATAGACACCACCATTCTACAGTCATTAAAAAATTTAAGACACATCATACAATACATACTTGTAGTGTGTATGCTTTCCCCCATTGCCAACCACATACTAGACCACATGCCTTAACACCAGATTTATATACAAAAATCCACACCAATTGTAGTTTATCTCAATTAGCATTTAAAATATAGGTTTCTACACCACTTGTTCATCATCCTAGTTAGCAATTTCAAATGTAGATGTCTACATCACTTGTAGATCATCTCAATCAATATTTCAAGTATAGATGTCTACACCACGTGTAGATCATCTTAATTAATAATTTATTTATTCAACGTTCATACATAAACCATTGCTAATCATTCAAACTACCCAAAGCCCAAAGGCATTGTATTCGTTACTAATTAATTCACACATGTGATTTACCCCCAAGGCCACACAATGTGAACTTACAAGCAAATATTAATGCCACACAAAAGTGGACTTACATTTCATTTCCCATACCACACCAAGATGAACTTACCTACCAATCTCAACGCCACTCAACGGTGGTCTCACTTGAGAAATCCCACGCCACATAACAATGGTCTTATAAATTTCACACGAAAGTGAATTCTCCCCAATGCGACACACTTTTGGACATACATAAGTTTTTACCTGAAAGTAAATTTTTCCCAATGCTACACACCTGTGCACTTACATTAATTTTCACCTAAAAGTGAATTCTCCCAAATGCCACACACGTGTGGACGTACATAAGTTTTCGCCCGAAAGTGAATTCTACCCAATGCCACACACCTGCAGACTTACATAATTTTTCAACCAAAAGTGAATTATCCCAATTCCATACACCTGTGGACTTACATGAAATTTTCACCCGAAGCTAAATTCTCCCTAATGCAACACACCTGTGGACTTACATGAAATTTTCACCCGCAGGTGAATTCTCTCCAATTCCACACACTTGTGGATTTACATGAATTTTAACCCGGTTTCCTTGAGGCCTCCTTTTTCTCCAAGGATTCTCAAGGTAGGTAATCACACCACTTGTGATTTACCTTAACACCATAAAATTCAACATGGGAAGTTCACACCACTTGTGAATCAACCCATCTCCAACTTCACACCACTTGTGAATCATTCTTATTTCTCCACACCAATTGAAAACATAAAAATTTACAATAACTAAGCACATGTAACACCTATTGCACGTTATTGACAAACAATAAATGCACAAACACCAATTCGGATTATTTGACCATTTTCAGTCAAATTTCTAATAAGAAGTTCACAACCCTTGTGAATTACACTTATTCACCACATCATTTGTAACTAACTCCATTACAATAACTAAGCAAATATAACACATATTGCATGTTATTGTCACACACCCAATATGCAAACACCAATTCACCGGATTTCAACATCTAATGTATAATGCAAATATATTACATACACATATACACCTATATGCATAAAACCAAATAGTCATATCAAGTATAATAGGTGGGTGACTTACTATTTGGTCAAATAGAAAAATAACTTACTATTGCCTTACCTGCTAGTCCATAGAAATAATTATGAGCCTAGAGACAACATAATGTCAAAACCCAAACACCTTACCTAATATTCATATTCATAGTATGAGTTGATTCCATTAAGACGATGTCCATGCCAAGAATATAATATTATGTTGGCAAGACATAACATTATATACTTCACTTGACGAATTCCTTAACTTCATCTCACCATATTATAACTAGGAGTTTCGGTTAAACAAAACAATTTCACAACAAACACCATTAAACGTATGCAACTAAGGTAAATACACCACAAACTTGTTACCTTAACCCCCGACTTTGTGATCGGATCTTTGATCGAGCGTTACACCCTGTATAAAAAGCACAAGGATTTGAGTTCAAGTGTTCGCGACACACTCGAATCCGTCAAACAATTAGCTCTGATGCCAACTTGTATGCCCCCAAACCCACACACGCAAAACACGTGTTTTTAAACGACTATTTAAATTAGGTCCTAGATTTTTCAAATTAAAACATACTTTTTAGTCACCAAACTAACCCAATGTTCACCAAACATCTGTACTTAAGTTAATTCTACCTTTAAAAACCCCATTACAACAGTAACAACAATTTACAAGAATTGTTGAGTTACAACCAAAACATGTTCGATCCGATCCTCCTTGCTAATTCCGATCACGTGCGCCATCACCCTTTCTGTTCACCTGAAAACACCACATTTAAGTCAATATTCGTTCATTAGAACTAAGTAATAAGGATATTTGATTGGGAATGGTTCTGAAACTAACTAAGAGTTGTGTGCGGCCAAAGGGATTCTATACTCTTATATTATTAACAGATGATATTCTGGCTCCCTCGTTAATTTAAACCGGTGTAAATACATGGCCGTGCTCAAACTAAGAGTAGTTTGTTAGACCATTTTAATTTGAAGAACGAGAATCAGAATGTTTGACCAACACATGAGAATGATATGTGATCCATGTCTCATGTTCAAAGAATGTCACTTAGAAAGGATAAATAGATAAAGGTTACCATGGCTATAATTTTAGTTAAGTACAGGTTTACTTGAACTAAAAGTTTAGTTGGCTTTAGAAGTCATACCCTGCTAGGGGCAGCGTGATGCAGCTAGGGGCAACTACATTGAAGGAATTATGCGATGAATCGTCCAAGTGGGAGTCTGTTGGATATGTGATGTCCGATCCTCGATAATATCAACGGTGCTATCGGGGTACGATCCAAAGAGTTACACTTTGGAAGATAGTAATGTGATTATGTCTAAAATTTGTTTTAGACATATTCAATTTCACGAATTATATAAAGTGGTGTGTTATTATTATTTATGAAATAATAATAATATTGGAGCAATTAATTATTGTGATAATTAATTATAATTAAATTGATAAAGTTTAATTAGCTAAACTTTAGACATTTAATTAAATGTTACTAACTAGTTGTTAGTTAGTAATATGGAGAGTAGTAATTAAATGGTTTAGTTACTAAAAGAGTTTAATTAAATTAAAAGAGTTTAATTTAAATAAAATGTAAAATAAAAAAGGTGGGAATTAATTTTGAATTAGTAAATTCAAAATTCCTAAAAAGGTGGATCTACATTTAACTTTAAATGTAGATCCAACCTACCATTCCCCTATGGATCATCCTCTAGCAAAATCATATCTTTTAAAGGATACATTCAATTATTTGCAAATTGTTACATCACTGTATTTCAGGCATTTCATTACATATATATGTGTGTATTTATAGAACCTGATATAATAATTTGATAATTTTTGAATTATTTGATGATATTTCACTGGTATACTTTGGTGAGAACGTACGATTATTACACATAAATCATGGGAGGTTAGTTTCAAATATAACTATATTGAACCACAATATTTATTGCAACTGATTTTTTTAATATGAACTGATTTTGATGGAAATGGTTAAAGGTTGTTGGTTTGGTCACTAAATATAGTCAAGACTCATGGTCATGATTTATCGAAATGATGGTGGGACAGTGGCTGGATAGGTTGCAACCTACTCCTACATATGCCCTATACATAAACTTATTTCGGTCTATCATGGACGTGTCAGTGATGTGATTTAGTGGGGTTTGGATTGGGAATGTGATAATTAATGGGAATAATTAATAAAATAATGGAAAACGTTGTTTAAAATAATTATGCGATGGGGAGGACGCGGATATTAATTAAAACGCCAATGTTATTTCAGGAATATTAACTTAATAATGTATTCGAGTGAGTGACGATTTACACGAATATAATTATTAAGAATAATATACTGAAACGATATTCCATAAATTGTAAGTCGAATCGAAATACGATATGAACGATGGATTCGGAAAGGTGACGATCTTTACGAATTCGTACGTGATTAACGCGTTTCGATGAGATAACCGAAATAATAATGATTTCGATATTTAACTTAATTAAAAGAATTTAAAAACATTTAGTAGGAATTACGACATTAAACGAATTAAAATAAAAATCGTGTTATTAACCAATTATTTAACGAAATCCTTTATAAAACGAAATTACTTTATTTAAACATTTCGTGATTTAAAATATATTTTACGAGAAAACCAAACATCTAACGATCGTTAATGCGAAATATATGAAACCGAGCACAGGAGATGGTTACGGGGTATAAATGGTGAAAACTCATTCATCTCCTTCATTTCCATCTTCCATTTCTCTCTCTAAAAACCGAAAATCCGTCATTCTCTCTCTCTCTTTCTAACTTCTCTCTACGATTTCTCCTTCGTTTCTCCATCACTTTGCAAGATCTTGGTGCCAAAATGTTCGTATAATCGAGAAGAAAACAAACCCACGAAGATTTTGAGCTACGGATCGACTTTTTAAGGTATTTTAGCTATTTTACTTTTCGGTTTTTCATTATAAAACAAGCGGGTACAGCCCTGGACTTGTGAACACGATTTTATACTTTAAAGCCTTAAAACGAACTGGTATAAACTGATTGGGAGCCATGGATGGACCTGCAACTTGCAGGAGGGCGATGAGGATGAAGAAGATCGGTCGAACCTCCAGTAAACCGGAACTAAGGTGGCCGAACCTAGGGGTTAACGAATCTGATCAGGCTGAACCTATGTGCTGCGAACCTAAGATGGCCGAACCTCGGACTATTGCCGAACCCATGGTTGCTGCCAATAGGTTCGTCGAACCCAAGGTCTACCGAACCAAAGTGTGACCCAACCTGAGAGGTTCGCCGAACCTAGATGGTGCCAAACCTAGTGCTACTGCCGAACCATGGCGTTGCCGAACCTTAGGGCTGTCGAAATTTATTGATTTCGATACTATCACGCATGCACATTGGTTGATACTCCTTAACGATAACTAACCGAAATAAACTTTTGGTATGACAATAAAGGATGATACATAGTCGGGTCCTTGCATGCTTATGCGTGTGCAAGCATATGTGTATTTTTAAACCATCACCTTTGTAATAAAAGCCTAGTATGAATGATCTCTTAAACTCAAGCATGCATGCACGTATGTACATATATATATACGGACATGTTGGCATACCTTGATTTTCAAATTAAAATCATCTATTTACTTAAAACTAATAGGTTTTAAAACTTGGTATTTAATGATGATGACTTATACAATATCAGGCGGATCATTAAAACTTAGAAAATCCAAAGTAAGTAATGACGGGGGTTCAAACTTAAAGTTAGACACGACGAACATTACATGATAATAAAATGTACATATACTTATGAACACGAAGCACGTGATAAATACAGGTTGTTGAGTTGTTATTGATTCCATCTATGTGAGTGCGCATCCTACAAAATACCGACTTTGAGTCATTCAGGTCAGTTCTCATAACCGCATTTTAAATCATTTTTGTTTTTAAACTCGGGGGTGGAACATGTATACGAAAACAAATATTATTTGATAACACATGGGTGATACCTGGATTGTCAATATAATATTCCTATTATTGGATTATTATTGATTATGGATTGATTTGTAGATTGACATGGATTATCACAACTCCTTGAGTCATTGTTTGTTGAGTTGATTTCGGTCCTCCGCAATGATTGAGTTACTGTTGTTGAGTTGACTTCGGTCCTCCTCATTGATTCCACTGTTGGTTGAGTTGACTGTGGTCCTTCGCAGTGCACTGTATTGACACTTATACATATTAGAAATATCTTTGGTTGAGTTGACTTCGGTCCTCCGCGATAATTCCACCTACCGTTGGTTGAGTTGACTAAAGTCCTCCGCGGTACATTTGCTTGAGATAATTATGATGATTGATGTTTATTGATTGATTGTGTTTGGTTGAGTTTGATTGACTATACTTGGATGAGTATCTATGATTACTTGATTATTTGATTGTTGTGTTTGTTGTGTGTTGACAGAGCTGGATTATCTCATAGGTTCACATGTGTATTTTCTTAAAAACTATAAACTTTTATAAACACTTCTAAACATTTTTGAAAAATGAAAACTTATGATTACTCACCAACTACTTCGTAGTTGACACTTGATTTTCTACATGTTTCAGGGAACGAAAAAAGGTAGGTTGAGAAGGATAGCTTCACATTTTTGGACATCATCACTTAGGATCTTGGACATAGCTAAATTAACTGGATTTCTGAAGACTAGAGTTTAGTCAATTTAGCTAAATATTTTGTGTAACTTGTTGTAACTAAATCATGACAAAAATGATTTTTGTGTACATACTTTATTTGATTTAATTGATATGTGATGATACTTTAGATGCCCACGAGCTTATGAACAATCTACACATCCCTCGTGGCATCCCGACATTTCCGCCATCGGTCGGGGTGTTACAAACATCAACATAGGTATACAAGTCATTTCCACCCAACTACCTTCAAGTTTTATGATACATACTACTATACATATAGTCATAGATGTTCACACCACTTGTGAATCATCCATGAAATAATGATTGATGCATGAGGGTTCAATTCAAGAATTTACCTTCTAAATCCCTCTCGCAACCCAAATCAACTAATTACATCAATCAATAACACATGTAACATTTACAACTTATTTCAAGAAAAACACACATATCAATATAATCACATCTTTATAGCCACAACTCCCCAGTTATTACACTGTTGTCAAAACCTAAACATATTCAACTATAAACATTGACAACTTGTCTTTATCAAGTTTTATTCTACCTAAGGCTTTCATGCCAAAATGTTTGAAGTCCACTTTTTTTCTCACCCAACCTCATCCTTTGCACAAGTCTATACACTGACACTTTCTTATTACATCAAAGAAGCTTATGTATAGGGTATACGTAGGGCATACACCCAGCCGCAACCCCACCACCTCTTTGATAAAACATGATTGTGCCTTAGTTAGTGTCTTGGGATTTAGACAATTTAGTTTCCAACACCATACAATTTGTTCATAATTTTCACCCGCATTGAATATATTCATTCATTTAGGACTGGACTCCACCACGTTTATAGACACCACCATTCTTCAATCATTTAAAAGATTTAAGACACATCATACCATACATACTTGTAGTGTGTATGCCTTCTCCCATTGCCAACCATATACTAGACCACACGCCTTAACACCACATTTATATACAAAAATCTACACCAGTTGTAGTTTATCTCAATTAGCATTTAAAATATAGGTGTCTACACCACTTGTTGATCATCCTAGTTAGCAATTTCAAAGGTAGATGTCTACATCACTTGTAGATCATGTCAATCAATATTTCAAATATATAAATCTACACCACGTGTAGATCATCTTAATTAATAATTTATTTATTCAATGTTCATACGTAAACCATTGCTAATAATTCAAAATACCCAAAGCCCAAAGGCATTGTATTCGTTACTAATTTAATTCACACATGTGACTTACCCCCAAGGCCACACAATGTGAACTTACAAGCAAATATTAATGCCACACAAAAGTGGACTTACATGTCATTTCCCATACCACACCAAGATGAACTTACCTACCAATCTCAAGGCCACTCACTTGTGGTCTCACATGAGAAATCCCACGCCACATAACAATGGTCTTATAAATTTTCACCCGAAAGTGAATTCTCCCCAATGCCACATACTTGTGGACTTACATAAGTTTTCACCTGAAAGTGAATTCTTCCCAATACTACACACCTGTGGACTTACATAATTTTTCACCCGAAAGTGAATTATCCCCAATGCCACATACTTGTGGACTTACATAAGTTTACACCTGAAAGTGAATTCTTCCCAATGCCACACTCCTGTGGACTTAGGTAATTTTTCACCCGAAAGTGAATTCTCCCAATGCCACACACTTGTGGACTTACTTGTAATTTTCACCGGAAGGTTAATTCTCCCCATTGCCACACACCTGTGGACTTACATGAATTTTCACCCTATTTCCTTGAGACCTCCTTTTTCTCCAAGAATTCTCAAGGTGGGTAATCACACCACTTGTGATTTACCTAAACACGATAAAATTCACCATGGGAAGTTCACACCACTTGTGAATCAACCCATCTCCAAAATCACACCACTTGTGAATTGTTTGACCAATTTCAGTCTAACTTCAAATAAGAAGTTCACACCACTTGTGAATCATTCTTATTTCATCACACCAACGAAAAACATAAAAAGTTACAATAACTAAGCAAATGTAACACCTATTGCACCATATTGACAAACAACAAATTCACAAACACCAATTCAGATTGTTTGACCATTTTCAATCAAACTTTTAATAAGAAGTTCACACCCCTTGTGAATCATACTTATTCACCACACCATTTGTAAACTAACTCCATTACAATAACTAAGCAAATATAACACATATTGCATGTTATTGTCACACACCCAATATGCAATCACCAATTCACCGGATTTCAACATCTAATGTGTATTGCACATACATTACATACACATATGCACCTATATGCATAAAACCAAATAGTCATATCAAGTATAATAGGTAGGTGACTTACTATTTGATAAAATAGAAAAATAACTTACTATTGCCTTACCTCATACTCCATAGAAAGAATTATGAGCCTAAGGGCAACATAATATCAAACCCCAAACTCCTTACCTAATATTCAGGTTCATAGCATGAGTTGATTCCATTAAGATCATGTCCATGTCAAGAATATAATATTATGTTGGCCAGACATAACATCATATACTTCACTTGACCAATTCCTTAACTTTATCTCACTATATTATAACTAGAAATTTCAGTTAAACAAACAACTTCACCACAAACACCATTAAACATATGCAACTAAGGTAAATAAACCACAAAGTTGTTACCATAACCCCCGGCTTTGTAATCGGATATCGGATAGAGCGTTACTCCACGTATAAAAAGCACAAGCAGTTAAGTTCAAGTGTTCGCGACGCACTCGAATCCCTTAAACCATTAGCTCCGATGCCAACTTGCATGCCATAAAACCCACACACGCAAAACACGTGTTTTTAAATGACTATTTAAATTAGGTCCCAAATTTTTCAAATTAAAACATACTTTTTAGTCACCAAAATAACCCAATGTTCACCAAACATCTATTCTTAAGTTAATTCTACCTTCAAAAACCCCATTACAACATTAACAACAATTTACAAAAGTTATTGAGTTACAACCAAAACATGTTCGATCCGATCCTCCTTGCTATTTCCGATCACGTGCGCCTCACGCTTTCCGTTCACCTGAAAACACCACATTTAAGTCATCATTAGTTCATTAGAACTAACTAAGATCACCCCTAACATTTCCCCAAGCTTCCACCAAGCTTAAATACCCTTTAACATCACCTAATAACTCCTATTAATCCATAGGAACTAAGTAAAGTAATCCCCAATGGTTCCCCAAATCAAAAGGGTCAAAAAACTCAAATTTTGGTCATGGCCGTAAGCTGGGCCGTAAACCCGAGAGCTCTAGCCATAAGCAAAATTTTGCCAAGACCCAGGCCGTAACTTACTCCCACCAGGCCATATGTTACTCCCAGGCCTGCACAAATATGCAGATTTTCAGTTTTTTTTTCTGCGTTTTGACCCGTACCGACCTCCGGAATCATGCCCGCTCAATTCCGATCATTTCAACACTCCCATAAGCATTTCATAACACCATATAACATAATAATTAAACTTCAGTCTCCTTTTTATGACCATAATAGTCATAACGACAAACGATTTCTAATGGGTCGTTTTCACCCAATTCACCAATTAAATCTTGTTACACCCAAGATTTCTCAAGTTTAAAGAAATCACACCACTCGTGATTAACTAAACGTGATTTCACGAATTTAGGACATTCACACACCTTGTGAAAATTCCTATTTAATGATCACACCACTTGTGATTCATAACACAAATTTGAGTCAACCACAAATATAAATTCACACCCCTTGTGAATTATTTCATATTTTTCATCACACACCAAATCAACAAAACCAAACAAGTAAACACAAATCAACAATAATCAAGCAATAAAATCGCTATTGCATGTTATTGTCAAACAACAATTATTCGATAACCAATTCAACATAAGTTAAATCTTCAACAAATAAACATTCATATATGCACAACACCATAGCACTTATAAATTAGAATAGTTAGGTGACTTACCTTGTCCCGATGGGTTATCCACTACCTAAATTCCTTTTCCAAGTCTTTTGGTTCCACTGCCCTCTTCACTATTGCTTCCTATATCATACTTACATGTTCAATACAAGTGTTGACTATAATTAGTCAAATTACACCAATTGACCCATTGTAACCATTTATTCTTAGGTTACATTCAAATAACACATTGATCATAAAAATCCCACATTTTATGACCACAAAAATTAATTCTCCTCACCCATCCCTTTAAACACCTTTAATTTTTAAAAACCCAATTGTTGACATTTCATCAAACAACTTATGTGCAAAAAATTTTACCTACACAATTCAATTACTTCTAAACCCTATCAATCTGCCATTTTTGTTTATAATCAATCAAATTCAATAATCAACTCAATTCACCATTATTAATCAACATTTAAATGTTAGAAGCCAACATATTACTATTTACTATAATCCAACACCCATTTTAACAAACTAGTTCATCTTCCTCATGAATCTTACAAAAACTCCATTTCCATCATCTTCATCAAACTCCATGAAATGATCAAAATGTTGTTTCTAGATGATATACATGATGATTAACAACATTTGATACCATGTAAACTCCCAATTTCTTAATTTCATCAATCAACCCACACTCACTTAGGAGACCCACGAGAAAACCCATCAAAACCCCCAAATTTCATACCTATGTGTTGAAACTCAGAAATCCCGAGGAGATGCTGTAAAACCAGGAACAAAGGCTTTAGACGCTTATTCAAAGATTTGGTATTAGCTCCCTCTTGGGTTTTGCACAAAGTTATTTTGTTATTTAGTTTCTTGCTTAGAGAGAGAGGGAGAGAGAGAGAAAATCGATAGAACAATGGAATTTTGGGGGAAGTAATTCATTTTACTCAGAGAATGTTGGGAGTAAAATACCCAACATTTTGAGAAACAAGACAAGAAAATAATAAGACAAATAGCTGACACTATTACAGACACTGAATCAACAGACTAGTACAAATACAAAGTCAACAACGGAAAAAAGAATCTTCAGGAGTCTTCAGGTCTTCCGAGGTTGAAGTAGTTGTACTAATGCGCAGTGGTTATTCTTTCGGAAGATGATCATCGGAAGATGATTAAACAATCAGTTATTTCGGAATAGGAGATTGTTTTCCGAGTCATTTGATGTCTTCCGATGCATTGGTTATCTTCCGAAGGCATCAAGGTCAGCTAGTGTCTTCCGAAGCTAGAGAAGTTCAGCGGTAGTTCTTTTTGGCGAATCTTCCGCTGATGTTCTTCCGATGCTGAAGCAGTTCTTCAATCAAAAGAGAAGCATCCGCAGGTGGTCAATCTGCGGTTTATACAATTGTTTGGCTTTAGTGGTTTTGCTCATCAGTCCTTATTTTCCAATAATCTCCTTCTGGACAGATGAAGCCAAAACCATTTTCTTTGTTTTAAAGCCAGACCAGTTTTATTTCTAAGAGTTCGAACATAGTTTAGAACATCATACTCTTTATTAGTATTATCCAGAGTCTTTCGTGAGGGTCTCCAATACCTCTTGTAAGTGACAACCATGATCTCCTTTGTTCTTTAAATAAATCAAAATATCATCAATAAACACTATCATCGATCAGCCAACATCTGTCGACATACCCTCTTCATTAAATCCATAAATGTTGCAGGAACATTCATCAATCCAAACGACATAACGAGAAACTCGTAGTTAAACACAGCACTGGTAATTGATACACATCCTCATGCTTCCATCTTTCTTCTTTACAAACAGCATCGGTGCTCCCTAAGGGGAGACAATTGGTCATATAAAACCTTTATCAAGGAGTTCTTGTAGCTGGGTCATCATTTATTTAATTTCGGTGGGAGCCAAACGATAAGGTGTATTGGCGATGGGTTGGGCCCCCGACATTAAGTCGATTTGGAACTCAATTTCCCGTTCAGGTGGTAATCTAGGAAATTCCTCAGGGAATACATCAGGGAAGTTACACACCACGTGTAAATCATCAATCGTCCTTGTATCCGTACGTTCCTGAATCACATATTCCCAATAGGTTCCACACCCTCGTGTCATCATATCATCAGCCTTGATAAGGGAAATGACCTTTGGCGCATACATCGCTTTATCAGCATAGATCGTTACAGGACTCCCATCCAATGCTCGTAAACATATCATCTTACATCGACATACTATGTTAGCTTCATATTTAGCTAACCAATCGATACCTAATACCTCATCAAAACCTCCTAAGGTTATAAGAAACAATCGTACGGGGAACCTATGACCTTCTATCTTAATGTAACAATCATCTATATCCTCCGTTACCCTGGTCATATTACCAATAGGTGTCTCTACATAAAATACCCGATCTGTCTTTTTAACCTCCCTACATAATCCATCACAGAAGGCAGAAGATATAAAACTCATACTGGAACCGGAATCAAACAATACAGAGGCAGGAATATTGTTGATAGAAAAGGTACTTATGACCACGTTAGGGTCCTCAATAACATCATACCTGGTCATTGTGAAGGTCGAGCCTTAGCCTTCTGCTTCTCATTCATTTTTTCATCCTTCTTGCTAGAATCTTCTGCAATCCTTGGACAGACGTCCAATCCCGATGCAATTAAAACATCTGACCGCACCGGGATAGTTGGATGAAAAGTGTCTAACCTTCCCACATCGAAAGCATAAATTGGTGCCCACATGGCATGACCCCGAGTGGCTCTTGCCACACTTATTACATGAACAAGTCTCTTCTCGCTTCACTTTCTTGCCAGAAAATCCTCATTTGTCTGTTCGACCTCTTTTGGTTCCAAGGAGCCCGGTCATCTTTGACTCCTCCTTCACCGGCTCGTCGGCCATCACATCAACCCATACTATCCCACTGAGCTCCATAGTGGAATCAAATGTATTTGGGACCTTTGCCTTCACATGAATCCGAACCTTTGGAGGCAAAACCTCCATATACAATTTCACTATTCGCTCCTTAGTGGCAACCAGATAAGGAACAAGCCTCGCCTTCGCATTAAACCTCGAAGTGTACTACCTGTGGTTCAGGCTCCTAGCTTTAAGAGCCAAAAACTCCCTCTCGATTTTGACCAGTTCATTCTTCGGGGGCAGAACTGCTTTGTGATCAGTTCCTTCAGATCATCCCAATTCATCTTCTCCATGTTTGCAACACTCTTTGATTGTTTGTCCGTATTCCAACTGTGGAGTGCGTCCTCAACAAAAAAGTAAGCTGCAAACTTTACAGCTTGTTCGGCTAGGCACTCACTGATGGAGATAACAACCTCCATAGCCGATACCCAGTGACAGGTGGCCAATGCATCCTTCTTTCCATCAAAGGTTGGTGGGTTGCATCCTTTGACGAACTAGTAATCACAACCCTACAGTTTCCTAGACTCAGAATCACCACTCTTTGTTTCGATTATCTTAACTTCATCATCATTCTTTAAATTTTATTTGGAACCTTCGGTATTATCCTTGAGCGCATCCTTTACTGCTTTGGCTATCAAAGAAAACGTCTTTTTATCCATAATCTTGCAGACCTCATGAGAAATAGCTATCAACACTATACGCTCCTGTGTGACTCTTCTTTGTTTTCATGTTGTTCGCTGGTCTCGTTTTCTCCTTCGTGCTTGGTTCCTTCCACTTCCACATGTGGTTCTTTAGTTTCCTATGGTTCCCTTCATGGTCTACCCTTTTGTCCTGCCATCTAGTTTTCTACCGGATGCAACAAACGATGAGTAAATAGAGGAATCAGTTTGCACGTGATAAGCGTTGTAAATCGTTAATGACGTTGATCAGGTGTTATTAACCATTTACCCAACTTATAGGCTCTACACATCTTAATCCCATCTTGTTAATGTGCACAGCCTTGGCTAACTTCCTAGCTTTTATCTATTCCTATTAAATAACTCCTTAGTTCATACATAACATTCAACTCATGGCATCCATTCATCCGTGGATGCCAATACACATTAATTAATCCCATTCTCAGTTTAAGTCTTAGTCATTTGGGATGCCAAGATCTCTCAAACTTTGGCTCTGATACCAACTTGAGAGGCCCTGAGCCCGGGTACCTCCCAGAGTTGGATTTACATCATCATCATCACATAGCTCTTAAATCAAAAACTTTCATAAATGCAGCCAAAATTTAAACATAGTTGTTTAGAACATAAATACAAATAAAAGTCTGTATCAAGAACATTATGGATTGCCAAAAAAACCTCTTTATCTTTTGGATGAGTGCCACGAACTCCTCCGTTCCTTACTGCTTGTTATCAACCTGACATACATACTAAAAAGTCAGCTTTAACTGGTGAGTTCTAGTTTAATTTAAACTTTGTAAACATTTAACATCGTAAAATATCATAACATTTACACTAACCATAAGCCATATCACATAATCATGATAATTATCATACCTACGATGTCACTAAATATGACCAACGGGCTTACGTCGGCACAAGGCACCATGTTAATAGTCTGATCGACTCTTACCATGTTTATATCCCGATTGGCCCCATGTTTATATCCTGTTCGACTCCGTTTTATAGTCCGATCGACTCCATGTTTACAGTTCGGTCGACTCCATGTTTATAGCCCGATTGGCTACATGTTTATAGTCCGAGCGACTCCATGTTTGTAGGCCGGTCGACTCTGTGTTTATAGCCCGGTCGGCTCGAGGTTTATAGTCCGATAGACTCCATGTTTATTGTCCGGTCGACTCTATGTTCATAGCCTGATTGGCTCCATGTTTATAGTCCGATTGACTTTTAAAATAATAATCTTAGCATAACATAGTTTTGCTATTGCCATAACATCTTACATCGTTATCTTCTCATAGTTCATCATATTCATTCAACATCGTAGTTTGGCATTCTATGATTATCATCATAGCATAGTACATAATAATATATGGCATCATCATAGCATTTTTAACACCTCATGGCCACATATTATCATATCATATCATATCATATCATATCATATCATATCATATCATATCATATCATATCATATCATATCATATCATATCATATCATATCATATCATATCATATCATATCATATCATATCATATCATATCATATCATATCATATCATATCATATCATATCATATCATATCATATCATATCATACCATACCATACCATACCATACCATAGCATACCATACCATACCATACCATACCATACCATACCATACCATACCATACCATACCATACCATACCATACCATACCATACCATACCATACCATACCATACCATATGTAACATCTGGGCATTGAGTCATGATAGTCATAAACAGTGATAGAACAATGTGTATGTATATTCAATCTGTCAATGTGATTCATGTGTTTATGTTTGTGTTTGTGTGTTATATGATCTTATTAAATTAGGAACAAGTATGTATTATTTATTTACAATCGATTACGCTAGTCAAGAACAGTATTGTATTATATCGAAACAGTGGTGGGCTAGCGTAGATAAGGCAGTTAGCTGGACTCTGGGTATGCCTTATACATATACTGCATTCGGTGTAATGGGATAGTGCTAGTGCGTAGTGTATAGACGAATATTATGACAAACAACGTAATTAAACAAAAATCGTAATGCGTAAGCGAGACTGAGTATGGATATGGGTGACGATCCATAAAGATACGAATGTTGAACTTATAATTACGAATAAACGACAATAAATAAATAATGCGACCAGAAGACGTACGTAGTTACGGGTATACACGCAATTATATTCGTTTAACGGTCTGACAAAGAACGAAATGTAAAAATAAGTAAAATATTTTATTTTACATTTTACAATTTTGAAACTCATCAAAATAATGAAAATACCAATTCTTTTATTTAAAACACGTAAATTACGCGTCAAATTCCGGAAGCGCGACGAAAACGCAAACCGAGCAACCGAAACGAACCCGAATACCCCGAGGGTATATAAACATCAAATGAGGCTTGGAAGCCTCATTTCCCCCACAACTCTCTCTCTCTAAACCACAATCCCGTCCCTTTCTCTCTCTAAAAGAAAAACTCCATTTTCAAGCTTCAAACTCGCGTATCTAGCTCCTTTCTTGACGGATTTGGGTGTTCTTGGTGTCCACGCGAAGCTCTCAACGTTCTCTACACAGAAGTACAACAGATCTAAGATTTTATCCGGCCAAAAACGAGCTACGATCAAATGAAAAATCTGAAAAATAGGGTTTTGTATGTGTGTTATTTGAACCCGATGTCTAGCCGGTTCAAAGCCATTCGAGTCGAACCCCAGCCTTCACGAGGACTCCCACACATATAGCAACACCATGGGAAACCTCAGACCGAAGGTTAGAGGGGATGAGGAGGACGAGCACACACAGGTTTGTGCGTGCAAGCTGTAGCCGAACCCTCACCTGCACCTGGCCGAACTTGCATGCTCGTTGATCACCAGCCGAACCCTTAGGGGGCCTCATGAACTGTCATACCCCGAGCCGGCGGGGTAGGATCGGAGTCCCCGTTGGGCGGAAGGTTCCCGGGGCGCGATATCGTGAGTGATAATCGAAATGATCATATTGTTATATTGCACATGATATATAAATGAGAAATTTGCTAAAATAAAATAGAATTACAAAGTTAAATTACATTAGTTAAGTTTATAATTTAACAATGTAAATCTACTATCACATCATAAATCTTCAATCTTGTATATGCACAAGATATACAAAATAACTGTGTATGATGTCCAAAAGTATGCAGGTTCAAAAAGCTAGGTCCTCTATCTGTAACCTAGTCCAAAAGCATAAGCTTCTTAGTTAACCTGTTCGTCACCTGAGAAGTCATGCAAAAATCAAGTCAACACATGGTTGGTGAGTTCATATAATTTAGTAATTGAAAATGATTTGAAAACCTCCTTCGGTAAAGACCCTAACCTCATTAACTCCACATGTACTATCCACTTTATATATAGGGCATATGTAAGGGACAAGCCCTAGCCAACATCCCACCACATACTAATATGCATATGACATTGTTGTTAATGATAATTAAGCATCTTTACCTAACACACCTCTGATTTAGATTATGCTTTCCAAAACTTGATTTACCTTTGATTCGCTAGAGTTCATCATAGATACATGATTTTCCAAAAGTCAGTGATAGTAATAAAATGTTAAATATTTAATTAAATAATTAAATAAAACATTTAAATACAACTAAGACATGATGATTGGGCATTATTTTACTCAATCAATTAGACTTAGTTGTTGGTGGTTGTCCAAGTTGTAACATCTCACACGTGACCCATATCGGGCATAACTCACAAGGAGTCTACCTAATCTTGCCGGGATTTTAATGATGCCCGTACAGCCTGACCCAATGGTCTTCTGTACCAGAAGGGACTTTACGGATATCCTTTGATTCTTGATCTCCATGATTCTCTTGATTTTTGATATTGATTTCATTTGATAGTTCACGTTATTGCCCATATAGCTTGACTACAAAAGTCTACTATACCTGAAGAGACTTTATGTGTGTTACACGTGGTCTTGATTCCCTATACAACTGACATCCACCTTAACTTGAGTATTAATGATTTCATTAGATTGTAATGATTTCATTATTTCAATGATTCACACACATTTATGATTTCTGATTTCTTGAGCCTCCTGATCTTGATCTTTAGAATTTCCATGATTTCACAATGATAATTGATTCTTGATTTTTCATTCTTTGTTCTCAGATCACACACTGAGTTAGGTTTCTTTGAATATGATCTTTAGTTTCTTTGAGTTCACCTTGAATTTAGGTTCTTGAAATTGAGCTTGATGGACTAAGGGTTGCTTAGAGTTTAGAATTTAAGTATTACTCGTAAGAGTAATTTAATTAACTTGTTAGTTAATTTTGCATGATAATTACCTAGACAGGAGTCTAGGAGTATAATCAATCATATATATATGTAAAACATATAATAAAGTAGAGCATTTGAGTAAACAATTTAAATAAAACAGTTTACGCATTCTCCTCAGCCCCGCGTTTTAAAATAAAAATGTTTAGAAAAGGGGCAATGAACTCACCTGTGCTGCTATGTAAATGATCTAACACAGAATGCGCACTCCTGTTGTAGCTTAGGTTTCTTCGGTTCCTGAGTTGTTTTATAAGAGTTTGAATACCATAAGTACGCGTATTAGTAGTCGTATCTAAGGCTTGGTCTCGGTGTGTGTAACTAAGCGTCCTAATTTATTAAGTGAACTTCTAAGATTTCTCTAAATGATCTAGTTACATTACCCATTTATAATCCCAAATCCCATGTTTAATTACAACACTTATAATTAAATTTTTACAAAATTTGGGCAGAGTCTTCTTTGTATCTAGTACAAATCCAGACAATTATATTGTCTATTTTACAACAAATTCCTAAACAATATAAATCAATATGTCATCAATATAGGGTATAAGAAACGAGGTCAAACTCCTAAAACCAAATATAAATCTAGGAGTTACCTCAAAATCAGTGGATGAAATCTCGAAAAACTTGTACTTCCGTGATCTACGTATTGAGATGAACGTTTAGGCACCTAGATTGCTTGAATCCACCAAGGAATCGTGACAAAATCGTAGAGAGAAGGAGGAGCACTATTTTTCTAGAGAGAGAAAGGAGATGGAAGAAAATGGGATAGGGATTTGGGTCTTGATGGTGGTTTTTGGGTCATAAATGACCCCATTAAAGGGTGGAAACACCTGGTCGTTCGGTCTCGATCGGTTTTGAGTATAGTGTCGTTTCGCGTAGTTTTCGCGGTAAAACGAAACGATTTATAAAAATAGAATTTATAAAATTATTCTAAGTTGTGATTCCTAATAAATTAACTAATATCTTCTATATATTTTAAATTTTAAAATATTAATTTACAGTTTAAATCGAAATGTACGGTAGTCGCGCGTATTCGTTCGAATCGTCACCCGTACGAGCACGACGATAACTATACTTTTCAATCTTGTTTTGTAATTATCGAATATCATTCAGAACGTTAAACTTTCAGATATAACAGATCGTCGCCTATACGAATAACCCGTCGATTTAACTTTCACATAACAATATTCGAGTGTTTTGTTCTATAAAGCCTCACATACGTTTATACATCGTAAAATCCTAACAACTAATTACAAGATGGTTCTATATTGCCAGATAATTATCTGACTCAAGAACCTTAGTTCTGAACTTTGCATCTGTTAAATTTTATGAACTTGGTGTTTGATAACTCAAAATGATAATGACAACTGATATGAACATGAAATGTACTGAAATGTATATAGGTCATACCTGTTAACTGTTCTTGTTACTGTTTAAGATCACTGTTCCGGTGATGGTTTCGGCACTGATGTTACAGTCTCCCCTTGTTAGAGAAATTTCGTCCCGAAATTTAAGAGTTGTTATCGGGTACTGCTTCCTTTTCAAACAGTTGGGGATACTTTAACTTCATGTGATCTTCACGTTCCCAAGTAAACTCGGGTCCGCGCCTTGAATTCCATCGAACCTTTACAATTGGAATATGGCTTCGCCTCATTTGTTTAACCTTGCGATCCATAATCTCTAAAGGTTCTTCAATGAAGTGTAACTGTTCATCCACTTGAATTTCTTCAATTGGAATGACGAGAGACTCATCAGCAAGGCATTTCTTTAAGTTTGAGACGTGAAACACGTCATGCACACCACTGAGTTCATCTGGTAATCTCAGTCGATACGCAACAGGACCAGTACGTTCGATTATTTCGAACGGTCCCAGATATCGTGGTGCTAACTTGCCTTTCTTTCCAAAACGTACTACGCCTTTCCATGGGGATACCTTTAACATGACCCGGTCTCCCACATGGAATTCCAACGGCTTGCGCCGTTTGTCGGCGTAGCTCTTTTGTGTGCTCCTGGTAGCTTGTAGTCTTCTTTGAATCTGAGCGTTCTTGTCAGTGGTTTCTAGAATAAGCTCTGGCCCAGTTATACGGTTATCTCCTACTTCTGTCCAACAGATCGGAGATCGACATTTCCGACCATAAAGAGCCTCGAACGGTGCACATCCGATGCTACTGTTGTAACTGTTGTTGTAGGAGAATTCAATAAGTGGCAAATGAGAATCCCAGTTCCCACCGAAATCCAACACACAGGTTCTCAGCATGTCTTCCAGGGTCTGGATTGTACGTTCGCTTTGACCATCCGTTTGTGGATGATAATCTGTACTCAGATTTAACTGCGTCCCTAGAGATTTCTGCAGTGATTGCAAGAACCTAGATGTAAATCTGCTGTCTCGATCAGAAATATTAGACAATGGCACACCGTGGCGTACCACTATCTCATTGATGTACAATCTCGCCAGTTTATCCATCGTGAAGGTTTCACGCATCGGCAAGAAATGAGCAGATTTAGTCAAACATTCAATGATAACCCAGATCGTATCGTGACCACTGGAAGTGCGGGGTAGCTTGGTAATGAAATCCATAGTTATTTGTTCCCACTTCCATAGCGGAATCTCAGGCTGTTCCAGTAAACCAGACGGTCTCTGGTGTTCCACCTTTACCTTCGCACAAGTTTGACAATGATCGACGTATTCGGCTATGTCTTCCTTCATTCCAGGCCACCAATAGAATCCACGCAAGTCTTGGTACATTTTATCAGTGCTCGGATGAACAGAGTATTTGGTCTTGTGTGCTAAGATAAGTTTTCTCAATTCATCTACCGCCGGAATCCATATACGTTCCCGGTAGTAGATCATTCCATCAGGCTTCGTGTCGAACTGTTTCTCTTCTCCGCAATCAAGTTCTTTCTTTAGGTTACCTCGGTCAAGTGCTTCTTGTTGTGCTTGAATAATCTTATCACTTAAACTGGTCTGCACGATTATCCCCATTGCTCTAACACGTAAGGGTTTGACCCGTTCCTTCCTGCTCAAGGCATCAGCTACAACATTTGCCTTTCCCGGATGGTATTTGATCACACAATCATAATCATTCAGAAGTTCAACCCAACGGCGTTGTCGCATGTTGAGCTCCTTCTGATCAAAGATGTGCTGCAGACTTTTGTGATCAGTGAATATGGTACACTTGGTGCCATATAAGTAATGTCTCCAAATCTTTAGTGCGAAGATTACTGCTCCCAGTTCTAGATCATGAGTGGTGTAGTTCTTCTCGTGAACTTTTAACTGTCTTGAGGCATAAGCAATAACTTTATCACGTTGCATTAGTACACCACCTAATCCCTGATGAGAGACAACACAATATACAACAAAGTCATCGCATCCTTCTAGGAGAGATAGGATTGGAGCATTACATAATTTCTGTTTCAAGGTCTGAAAAGCATCTTCTTGTTTCTGCTCCCAGACAAACGGTTCACTTTTCTGAGTTAGTTTAGTGAGAGGCAAGGCTATCTTAGAAAAGTTTGAGATAAACCTTCTATAATAACCTGCCAATCCCAGAAAAGACCGTATCTCCGTCGGTGTCTTCGGATTGTCCCAATTCTTTATCACCTCTATCTTGGCAGGATCTACATGAATTCCCTTGCTGTTGACTACATGAACCAGGAATTGAACTTCTCTTAGCTAGAATTCGCATTTGGAGAATTTGGCATAGAGTTTCTTTTCCTTCAACAGCTCCATGATCTTTCTGAGGTGTTGCTCGTGTTCTGTTTTGTTCTTGGAATAAATCAGTATGTCATCAATAAAGACAATGACAAACTGATCCAAATACGACTTGCATACTCGGTTCATGAGGTCCATGAAAACCGCTGGTGCATTTGTCAATCTGAAAGGCATCACCATAAACTCGTAATGCCCATATCTGGTTCGGAATGCCGTCTTGGGTAAGTCTTCATCTTGGACAGCTGATGATATTCAGACCGCAAGTCAATCTATGAGATGTATTGAGCTCCTTTCAGTTGGTCAAACAGATAATCAATCCTCGGTAATGGATACCGATTCTTGATGGTCAGTTTTTTCAGCTCACGGTAATCTATGCACATTATGAACGATCCGTCTTTCTTTTTCACGAACAAGATCGGAGCTCCCCAAGGTGAGTAGCTCGGTCTGATGAAACCCTTATCAAGCAGCTCCTGCAATTGATTAGACAATTCCTGCATCTCTGAAGGTGCTAACCTGTAAGGAGACTTAGCAACAGGAGTTGCTCCAGAAATTAAGTCAATACGAAACTCTACCGGTCGCACAGGTGGCAAACCTGGTAGGTCTTCAGGAAATACTTCAGGATACTCTTTCACTAGTGGTACGTCTTGAATCTTTTTCTTATTATTCTCCTTTTTCACCACATGAGCCAAGAATGCCATGCACCGCTTCTGTAGACACTTACGCGCCTTTATGCAGGAGATGATTTTGATACTTCGTTTTGCTTGATCCCCTTTTACTTCCAATACACGATCACTCGGCAATGGAATTTGAAGCAGCTTTTCAGAACAGATGACTTCCACCCGATTTGAAGAAAGCCAATCCATTCCAATAATGATGTCGAAACTACCCAACTCCATCGGTATTAAATCGATGCTGAATGTATGACTATTAAGTGTCAATGGGCAATTCCTAAAAATTGTACTAACTGTAATCTGTTTTCCGTTAGCTACTTCTATGATATAGGGGGAGTCTAACTGTTCCTCTATAGAATCTAGTTGGCATGCAAAATCGGCAGAGATAAAACTCTGGTCCGCACCAGTGTCAAATAGAACAGATGCATAAAAGTCATGTAAGAGAAACGTACCAGTGACCACATGTGGGTCCTGGCGTGCAGCTGGTGCTCCAATGGCAAAAGCTCGTCCATGAGGTGCTTGAACTGCCTGTGGAGCCTTCTTCGGGCAGTTCTTTGAAAAGTGACCTTGTTCGCCACAGTTGAAGCATCCACCGTTGTTCTGATTAGCTGGTGGAGGAGTAGCCAAAGCAGCATTGTTGACTGCTGGATTTGGTGTAAATCTACACTGTTGGACCCAGTGCCCTTTTCTTCCACAACCCGTGCATTGACGGCACTGGTTGGTTGCAGCATGGTGGTATTGGCACTTGGTACACAAAAGATGTGGGCCAATGTACTGTTTCATGGGCACATTTTGCTGTGCCACTGCTACTTGGTTCAGAGGAGTAGCCACAGTGTAGTTCTTGATAAGTTTATGTTTCTTCTTCTCGTGATGATGGGGTTTCTTTGATGATTCGGCTTTGTTCTTGCCAGAGTCAGCCTCTTTCTTCAACACTCCACAGGGTACCGTCAAGTCGGTGAGTTTGCCAGACAATCTCACTGCAGACTCCATAGTGACAGGGTTGGCTGAAACAACCATGCCCTGAATGCAGGTGGAAAGTCCACCCACATATATGTCTATCCTCTTCTCTAAAGTTGGTACCATGTCTGGCACCAAAGCAACTAACTCGTGGTAACGAGTAGTATACCCCATGTGATCTGCCCCTTTCATCACACGGTTGGACAGTTCAACCTCCAGCTTTTGCAGTTCGTTCTTGGGGCAGAATTCGATCCTTAACAGAGTCCTGAAATCCTCCCATGGCATGCCCATCGCTTCTTCTCTTCCTCGGGCATTGATCTGACCGTTCCACCAGGTCAGAGCCCGTTTGTTGAATGTTCCAGATGAGTAGCAAACCTTTTGGTGCTCTGGACAGCTGCAGAGGTCCAGAGTTGTCTCGATCTTCTCAATCCATTGGATTAATCCAACGGCTCCTTCAGACCCGCTAAAACTAGGCGGTTTGCATCCTACAAAAGACTAGTAGGAATAGTGAGAAGTACCACCTGTATTGCCACTGGCTTCTCCAGATGAATTTCCAGTGTTTTTGATCTCATTACGGAGGCGATTGAACATCTCCGGTATTGCTTCCTTCATCTGATTAGTCATGTGACTGCTCAGTAAAGTCACCAAAGCGATGGTGGTAGGATCCAGTATGGGAGTTGTGCCTGAGCCAGATGCCTGGTTTAGCAGTGGAGGAGGAGGTGGAGGCGGTGGAGGAGGTGGAGGCGGTGGAGGAGGTGGAGGTGGTGAGTCAGCTGGTGATGGTGTCGAGGAATGTGGAGCCAAACCGTGGGGTGGTAACGAGGGAGTCTGTCTTCGCGGCGGCATTCTGATCATAACCAAAATAATATTGGTTAGTGCAATGATCGAATGCAGAAGACATAATGCAATAAAGTCTTAAGCCTTAAGTTCTCTACATGCAGGGTCCCTAGGTTATAGTCTAGGCCAAACCATTTAATTAAGTGACCTATGTTTCTCTATAACCATGGCTCTGATACCAATCTGTCACACCCCGAGCCGGCGGGGTAGGATCGGAGTCCCCGTCGGGTGGAAGGTTCCCGGGGCGCGATATCGTGAGTGATAATCGAAATGATCAGATTGTTATATTACACATGATATATAAATGAGAAACTTTCTAAAATAAAATAGAATTACAAAGTTAAATTACGTCAGTTAAGTTTATAATTTCACAATGTAAATCTACTATCACATCCTAAATCTTCAATCTTGTATCTGCACAAGATATTCAAAATAACTGTGTATGATGTCGAAAAGTATGCAGGTTCAAAAAGCTAGGTCCTCTATCTATAACCTAGTCCAAAAGCATAAGCTTCTTAGTTAACCTGTTCGTCACCTGAGAAGTCATGCAAAAATCAAGTCAACACATGGTTGGTGAGTTCATATAATTTAGTAATTGAAAATGATTTGAAAACCTCCTTCGGTAAAGACCCTAACCTCAATAGCTCCACCTGTACTATCCACATCGGTATGCTTATATATAGGGCATATGTAAGGGACAAGCCCTAGCCAACATCCCACCACATACTAATATGCATATGACATTGTTGTTAATGATAATTAAGCATCTTTACCTAACACACCTCTGATTTAGATTATGCTTTCCAAAACTTGATTTACCTTTGATTCGCTAGAGTTCATCATAGATACATGATTTTCCAAAAGTCAGTGATAGTAATAAAATGTTAAATATTTAATTAAATAATTAAATAAAACATTTAAATACAACTAAGACATGATGATTGGGCATTATTTTACTCAATCAATTAGACTTAGTTGTTGGTGGTTGTCCAAGTTGTAACATCTCACACGTGACCCATATCGGGCATAACTCACAAGGAGTCTACCTAATCTTGCCGGGATTTTAATGATGCCCGTACAGCCTGACCCAATGGTCTTCTGTACCAGAAGGGACTTTACGGATATCCTTTGATTCTTGATCTCCTTGATTCTCTTGATTTTTGATATTGATTTCATTTGATAGTTCACGTTATTGCCCATATAGCTTGACTACAAAAGTCTACTATACCTGAAGAGACTTTATGTGTGTTACACGTGGTCTTGATTCCCTATACAACTGACATCCACCTTAACTTGAGTATTAATGATTTCATTAGATTGTAATGATTTCATTATTTCAATGATTCACACACATTTATGATTTATGATTTCTTGAGCCTCCTGATCTTGATCTTTAGAATTTCCATGATTTCACAATGATAATTGATTCTTGATTTTTCATTCTTTGTTCTCAGATCACACACTGAGTTAGGTTTCTTTGAATATGATCTTTAGTTTCTTTGAGTTCACCTTGAATTTAGGTTCTTGAAATTGAGCTTGATGGACTAAGGGTTGCTTAGAGTTTAGAATTTAAGTATTACTCGTAAGAGTAATTTAATTAACTTGTTAGTTAATTTTGCATGATAATTACCTAGACAGGAGTCTAGGAGTATAAACAATCATATATATATGTAAAACATATAATAAAGTAAAGCATTTGAGTAAACAATTTAAATAAAACAGTTTATGCATGCTTCTCAGCCCCGCGTTTTAAAACAAAAATGTTTAGAAAATGGGCAATGAACTCACCAGTGCTGCTATGTAAATGATCTAACACAGAATGCGCACTCCTGTTGTAGCTTAGGTTTTTTCGGTTCCTGAGTTGTTTTATAAGAGTTTGAATACCATAAGTACGCGTATTAGTAGTCGTATCTAAGGCTTGGTCTCGGTGTGTGTAACTAGGTGTCCTAATTTACTAAGTGAACAAATAAGATTTCTCTAAATGATCTAGTTCCATTACCCATTTATAATCCCAAATCCCATGTTTAATTACAACACTTATTATTAAATTTTTACAAAATTTGGGCAGCGTCTTCTTTGTATCTAGTTCAAATCTAGACAATTATATTGTCTATTTTACAATAAATTCCTAAACAATTGAATCACAATAAGCCTTTAATCAAAACATTACTATTAACTTCCATTTTTATTAAAATCCCATTACTTCTTATTCCAAATAAACATTTATACATGTTGGGCCTTAGTTGGCCCATTGAGTCCATATCGACCCACTTAGAAGTCTTTGATTTTCAACGACTTCCCTTGATGTATTGAATTAACCGAATAAATGCCAATCATTCATGCTAGATTGTTAGGGTATTTACTAAAACCCATTTCCAACCTACACATTAAGTTCTTTACTTATGTTTGGCTATCATAGTTTAGGTAGTAGTTTTATGAAATAAACCTTACCTATTGGCACATGCACACACACACACACACGTAATCTTCCATGCATGTATGTATCCTTAAGTTCCCATGCATTACACCACCCCATAATACCATGTTTCTTAGAATTCAAGTTCTATGTCTCCATGACCAGCGAACCTATGTATATTAGAGTTAGGTTCGGCTCCAAGTGAAGGTTCGTAGCTATGCATAAGGGTTTCTAGGTTCGTGCCTTGACATCCGGTGATCATAGCAGATTGACGAACCTTTAGGGTTCGCTGCGCCCACCAACTGATCCTGGGTTCGGCCATGCATGCATGGTTCGTCCGAAACTATAGGTTCGCTGCACATCCAGGGTTAGGTCAATGGGGTTCGGTCGTAATAAGGTTCGCCTCACTAAGAATGATTCGGTCAGGTTGCTAGGTTCGTTGCTCAGAAGTGGCTGCAGGTTCGTACAACAAGGTGAGGGTTCGGCTAACTCAACAGGGTTCGGTGCAGAAGGCCACAGGGTTCGTTGCAGGCTCGTTCAGTGATGGCAGGTTCGTGAAGCAGGGTTCGTCTCTAAAAAGGGAGGGTTCGGTTGGAACAGGAGGGTTCTCTTAGGTTCGTGTCTCACTTCAGTCGTCTGTATGAAGGTTCGGCTCACCTCTAGAAAGGTTCGGCCGACCTTATGCCTCCACGAACCTGCAACATTTCTTCCATCCTCGACTCAAACCTGTTAACCTTTCGATCCTACCATTCTAATCATCTACAATAATTATCATTGTGTCTATGATGTGTATGATCGGTGTGAACCATATAGGGTATTAGAAACGAGGTCACACTCCTAAAACCGAAAATAAATCTAGGAGTTACCTCAAAATCAGTGGATGAAATCTCGAAAAACTTGTACTTCCGTGATCTACGTGTTGAGATGAACGTTTTGGCACCTAGATTGCTTGAATCCACCAAGGAATCGTCACAAAATCGTAGAGAGAAGGAGGAGCACTATTTTTCTTGAGAGAGAAATGAGATGGAAGAAAATGGGATACGGATTTGGGTCTTGATGGAGGTTGTTGGGTCATAAATGACCCCATTAAAGGGTGGAAACACTCGGTCGTTCGGTCTCGATCGGTTTTGCGTAAAGTGTCGTTTCGCGTAGTTTTCGCTGTAAAACAACACGATTTATCAAAATAGAATTTATAAAATTATTCAAAGTTGTGATTCCTAATAAATTAACTAATATCTTCTATATATTTTAAATTTTAAAATATTAATTTACAGTTTAAATCAAAATGTACGGTCGTCGCGTGTATTCGTTCGAATCGTCACCCGTACGAACACGACGATAACTATACTTTTCAATCTTGTTTTCTAATTATCGAATATCATTCAGAAGGTTAAACTTTAAGATATATTCGTACAGATCGTCACCTATACTAATAACCCGTCGATTTAGCATTCACATGACAATATTCGTGTGTTTTGTTCTATAAAGCCTCACATACGTTTATACATCGTAAAATCCTAACAACTAATTACAAGATGGTTCTATATTGCCAGATAATTATCTGACTCAAGAACCTTAGTTCTGAACTTTGCTTCTTTTAAATGTTTATGAACTTGGTGTTTGATAACTCAAAATGATAATGACAACTGATATGAACATGAAATGTACTGAAATGTATATAGGTCGTACCTGTTTACTGTTCCTGTTACTGTTTAAGATCACTGTTCCGGTGACGGTTCCGGCACTGATGTTACACGAACCTGCGAACACCGAACCCTAGATGAACTCTCATCATCAGACCAACCTTGGTTTATTGCAGCGAACCCTCAAGAGCTCGACGTACCTTTGCATGGGACGAACGCAGTCATTTGCCGAACCCTACAACAACCACGAACCTTATGTGAACGAACCAGTGAGCTGCATGCATCGGCCGAACCCTTCATGATCGAGCGAACCTTCCAGCTCACCGAACCCTAGCCGAAGCTTCCATGTGGACGAACCTTTGCATGGGGGCCGAACCTATTATGGCTGGCGAACCTATGGTCGTCTTCCATCAGCCAAACCTGTGATGCTGAAACCATGTTTCCGAACCTTAGCATCCACCGAACCTTCTTGTATGGCATGCGAACCCAGCCGAACCTCATTGCCAGCCATCACGATCAACGAACCTTGTTGACAAAACTGAATTAGCCGAACCATAGGAGGACTTTGCCGAACCTTGCCCATGGAACCATAAAGATTCGCTGGTTGTAGGAACACCTCATCTAGGTGTTTCGCTGATTCAGTTAAGCCTAGTGGTTCGGCCCATATTATAAGATTTGGCCCAAGCAATTCAACCCATGGTGTTTGTTCATCGGCCCAATTCATTTTAATGGGCCCATTATCCTATTCATGCCATGAGTCCAGCCCACGAACATATTATTTAGCCACAATCTAACCGGCCCAATAACAACCACATGGACCCAACATCATACACATTGGCCCTTGACTCTCGAATTTGCTTAATAAATATAATGGGATCATCATGGCCCAATTTGCCCATGCGTAAACCATTTGAGCCTGACCATATTCCCACGTGGCCCATGAGAACTTGTTGGGCTCATGACTAACCCTTCAGCCCAGTTACAATTGGCTCATATGGGATAGTGGCCCAACATAAGGCCACTAGTTAAATTTCAATAAACATGTATTCGTTAGAAAGATGACATCATTTTGATAATACATAAATCTAACATTCAAGAATTTTCTTCATAAGGATTCGAATTGGTTAAAAACAAGTTATTTAATGGTTAATCCAGATCAAAATGACCCAAGTCAATCAATCAATCAAAGAGTACAATATCACAAACCTTATATTCTATGTATGATTACAATGATATAGGAACTAGTTAGAAGTCTTGTTGTTTGCTACTTGCTACTAGTTCTGGTTCAGAGTCTACTGCTGTCAGGTGAGAACATTAGCCCCTCTTTTACCGTTTTATAACTGTTTTGGAGGTGGAAGTCGTGACCAAACATTTTTATGCAAATTATATTTCACACATAGGATTCATGCTACTGTTCAACTGTTACAGGTTCACTTTACAAATTCAAGGGATTTCTTAACTACTTTTAAAAGGGATTTATCAACTGTTTTAATGGTTTTATAAATGTTAAATATTTTAAGAATAGGTTTTATAAACTCTTTTACTAAAATCTTGTGCTTTAAATAAAATAATATTTATAAACCTTGTTATCATACAAGGAACCTATTCTCAATATTAAATCAAGTGTTTCAACACACGGTTTTCAATCAATAGTTTTCATGGTGGTATTCAATCAAGGATTTCAATTCATGGTATTCAAGCAAGGTTTTCAAATCATGGTAATCAAATAAGGAATTCAATCAAGGGTTTCAAATCATAGTATTCAAAAGCATGGTGTTCATCATTGTGAACAAACTTATACACACATCAAGACACATATTCTTATTCTTATAACTTTAGTACTGGGTGATCACAACAAGGGAAAGCAGGACACATTTGGTTACGCCAAATCTGGAGTTAGCTTTTAAATTTGTTATAAAAACTAACTGCAGAATTGGTTGCAGTACGGTAATATGAAATTGCTGCTAATTAAGTTTACCAGCATGAGTGTTAAGTTTCCATTATGAGATGGTGCCCTGTCCACAATTAACCAACCCTTCTGCAAGTTTCAAGTTTATTAAGTCCATTTAATGATGGCAACATTCTAACTCTCTTTACTTCTGTTTTTCTATTTTATACAGATTTATTTTTGATATGCTGATAGTTTGAATAAAGTTCAAATCCATATAATATGTTGATGTGTTGACAGGCACAATACAGACAACACATATGGTCCATATCTCTGAACCTTAAACCTTTCTATTTATAAGATCATTATTTGTTAATTGATTCTTATGTTTAAGTGTTTAGTAATTGCAGGATTTGTGGATGTTGCAGTGCTGACAACCAAAGTTATAATGCTGAAAGCCAACTTATTGAAGATAGAGATGCAGACAAGTTCTCAAAGGATTCTTCAATGCTGACAGCTTAAAGTTACAGTGCTGACATTCAAAGTCCATTGCTGATGATGTTATTCCACAAGGATATTGCATTGTTGATGAACAAATCTTGAAATGCTGATAACCAAGTGTGATGCTGATAGGATATGTTGTGCTGATGATTACAAGAGAGCCAAGTATTCAGCAATGCTCACATTGAACTCTTGAATGCTGACATCCAATTCTCAATGTTGACAGCTTTATGAGTTCAAGTGCTGATACTTGAATGCTGATAATAACAACTTAAATATACAATGCTGATATCCAATTCTCAATGCTGACAGCAAGTATATTGTAATGCTGACATGAAGATGTGGACTGCTGATAGTCACATTGCAAAGCTGACGACTAAATGTTGCAATGCTGAAGTTCGTTTGCTGTTGCTGATGAAGAATCTACACAAATTTTGTTGTTTATTTGTTTTTGCTGACACCAGTTATGACATGTATAACTGATGTGACGTTTATTTTGTTATTTTAATAGCGGTGATCCGTTAGGGCAGTTATGTAGGTCTGAAATAGGTTTCTATAAATAGGACCTTTATATTTTTAATTAGTACGCTTTTTGTACGCTTTCGGTGATTACAAACACTGTAATTCTCTGAGCAATTTCAGATCTACAATCAATATAACTGCCTTTAATATTCATCATCATCTATTCTTAACTGTTCTTATTAAATATGTCTTGAATATTAATTATTGTGGGTTTTGTTATTTTGGATTGTTACTGAACTTAGATTGATTGCCTGTTTCCGCCTAGCAATTGATTGAAATCATAGCTTATTGTTATCATCAGATCTCAGATTATGATCTAATCCGATCCTGACAATTGGTATCAGAGCCAAGAGCTCGATATTTTGATTTTCCTAAAAATCAAAAGCTGAAGTTATGATTTCTACGATTAAGAGCTGATTCTAGCTTGAAATCGTATAGTTTAGAACAATCAAATTTAAATCAGATCAATTCGTTAAACTAATTTACATGGATTGATGGATTGATTGATTTGTTTTACTGTGTGTGTTCTTGGTGAAACTGTGTGTTTTGAGATATCAGATTCATAGCTTAATATTGTGAAAACAATCAAGCATATACGATTACCTATCACTTGTTCATTTGTAATTGGTCTGATCGTTGAAATTTGTGAGCCGATTCACAGATTTCTGTCTCAAGCGTCAAGCGATTATTTCAGGTTTTACTGTTCCATTGATTTTCGATTCTTCTTAATAGATCGCAAATCTTTAAAAATAGTATTTCTGTTGTTTTTGTTACTTACTTAGAATTGTCTCTGATTACTATTCCATCGTTTGAACTAATTGTTTGGACAAATTCGGACTAGGTTATTAGATCCTGAATTAATATTAACTCATTAGAAATTCTAAGTAAATTTTAACAAAAAATGGCAGATCAACAAATGGCACAACCGACGGTGTCTGTATATTCTGAATCAGGTTCCTCTGGTGCCAAACCTCCTGTGTTGAAGAATGCAGCTGACTTCCAACAGTGGAAGCTTAGGTTTCAAAACCATATCGATAGCACTGATCCAGAGATGTGGTGCTCGATTGTTGAAGGCCCATATGTTCCTGCTGATTTGAGTGAAGAAAACAGATTGAAGTACCACAACAAAAGCTTACCTCTCAGAGGAATCAACCTGAGAGATGATGAGAAAAGAATGGTAAAAGTGGATATTAAAGCCTATGGTACACTTAAATCTGCTTTACCAATGGAAGTGTTAGTATGTGTCAAAGATTTTGAAACAGCAAAAAGCTTGTGGGATCAGTTGGAGGTGATGTTTGCTGGAAATGAAGAAATCAAGAGAATGAAGAGGGATAGTCTCAAAATGATGTTTGACAACTTCAAACACATGTCTGGTGAAACAGTCACTCAACAAATCCAACGCTATGTGCAATTGATCAATGAGCTAAAAACCTTTGGAATCAAAGTTGATAATTATGACTTAAATCTTAAGTTATTAAATACACTGCCAGAGAGCTGGACTGAGAAGGTTACATTGATCAAGGAAACCAGAAAGCTTGATGAAGTAAAAATTGAAGAGATGATTGCCAAACTTGAAGCGATTGACATGGATGTCAAAGCACGAGCATCTACTGCTCAAGTTGGTCAATACAAATTTGTGAAGACTGCTGGTGTTCAAGGTGGTGTTCAAGCCTTGGTTGTTGAAGAAGGGAGGAGTAATTCTCAGTACTCTCCTAATGAAAATGTTGGATTTGATGTATATTCAACTCCCACACCTCAAGCACCACAGACACCTCTATCACAAAATGACTCTCAACAACATTTTTCTCAGCAACAGTTTTCTGTAAACACCAATTCTGTTGAGCAGCAAGAAGCTTGCAAAGCATTTGTTGCAAGCTTTGAATGTTTTGCTGCAAGTTCTCTTGCAAAAGCTCAATTTACTCAACATGATCTTGAAGAAATAGATCCAAAGGATGTTGAAGAAATGGATATCAAATGGCAGATGGCCATGGTTGTCTTGAGGCACAAAAAATTCTGGAAGAAGTATGGTCCCATGAAATTTGAAGCTGATAAAACAAAAGTGGGTATTGATCTTGATAAAGTAAGATGTTACAACTGCAATCTTTATGGTCATTTCTCACGTGATTGCAAAGCTCCCAAAGACACCTCCAGATATCAGTCAAATCAACAATCAAATCAATCTGCACCTGTTGTTCAAATGAAAGCCATTGAACCACCAAAGCCAAAAGCACTTGTGGTAACAAACAACTAAGAAGATTTTGATTGGAGCAAGTATGCTAATGAGTATGATCCTGCACAAGCCATGATTGTTGTTGTAAAAAAATTTCAAGAAGACACGAATGAAACACTTCTTGCTTTAATGGCACTGGGAAATGAGGTAACCAAACCATGTTCTGGTGAGTGTAAAATCAAGCAAGAAGTTTCAAAACAACACATAGCTGATTTACAAAGAGAATTAAGCAAATGCAGGTTTGAAGAGAAACAGTGGATAAATGACAAAGTCACACATGAAAATAAAATTAATTCTCTTTTAATTGATAATGAAAAACTTATAACTGAGAAATTAACTTTACAAAAAGAACATGATGAAAATTTTTCAAAATTAACAAAAGCTCTATCTGATTTATCCACTGTAACTCTGAAACTTGAAAGTTTTGAAACTTCTTCCAAAGACTTGACTAATCTGCTTAATAGTCAACTTCAAGGAAAGTCAAAGGCAGGGTTGGGTTTTCATGAGGTTCCACCTCCATACAATGAAAACTATACACCCATGCCTGAGTCAATGACCAATCCAAAAGTGGTATTCCAAAATTCTGACTCTCAAAATCAGAAAAGTGTAATTGGTGATGATTCACATTTATTTTCATCTAAGAATTTTGTCTTGGCTGAAAATAAATTCTCTGATGCTGTGAAATCATCAATTGAAAATAAATCTGAGAATTTGATGACATCTGAGAACCAATCCAATTTGAAAAACAAACAAAAAGTCTCTAATTCAAATCAGAATTTAGAAAATTCAAATGGATCTAAGTCATCAAATTCAGATTCATCAACAAAATGCACAATTTGCAACAGCTTGTCTCACACAAGGAAACATTGCACATACAAATCAAAGAATCATTTTAACAAAATATCTGAATTTATGGAGAAAAAGAAAAGATTGCAAGATAAACACTACTCTTCAGTTTCTGCAAACACTTCAAAGTATTGTTCTATATGTAGAACAAACAATCATGATATTGTTGATTGCTACTATCATCAACCTGGTTTGGAGTGTATGCAGAACAGTAAAAATGCAGGTTATTTTTTTAATAGTAAAGTTGACAAAACAAAGGGTAAATCTGGAAACAATGTCTATCATTCAAGAAATTCCAAAGATACTAGATTCAGACAAAATCAATCTGAAAATAAAATGTTTGGGAATTATTATCAGCTACAAATTTACCCATATCAACAATCAAGAGTTTCTCCTCAGCAATGGCAAACTATGTTTGGTGGTTATCAACATCCCACACATAGTTTTGGTACTAAACAGTACTATAATGATGACAGCTATGGATACAACTTCACTCCACCTAAAATTAGAAAACAGAACTTTCACAAAACAAAAGCATCAAACATTTTTCATGACAATTCATTTTATGAATCAGATCCAAGCAGTCATCATGCTGATCACAAATCAACTTTGAAGAAATCTGTAAATAAATCAAGTGGATATGATTCTTCTTCCTCTCTCAAGGTTGAGAAAGGAAAGAACAATCAAAAGAAAGTCTCCTTTGAATCTCAATTCACTCAAAATTGGAAACTAAAAGATGATTCTAAAAACAAACAAAAGGATGAATCTGATTTGCCAGATTTATCAAAAATGCAGAAAGTTACCTTTCAAACTTTTGAAAACGGGAAACCCAAGACCTGGGAGGCTTGGGTTCCTTTGTCTAATTAATTTGTTTCATTGATTGCATGGGCATCCAAGGAGAACTGACAACATCTGGTATGTTGACAGTGGATGTTCCAGGCACATGACTGGTAATGCCAACCTGCTTCATGATTTTCAAAATATCAATGGCATCTCTGTTGCATTTGGAGGAGATCAGAAGGGAAAGATCACTGGTACTGGAGTAGTCAAGTGCCGAAATCTCAGCTTTGATAATGTGAGCTATGTTCAGCAGCTTCAGTATAATCTATTGAGTGTCTCACAGATCTGTGATAAAAACTACTCAGCCTTTTTCACTAAGCAAGAATGTGTGATTGTCAAGCCTGGTTTTAAAATCCCTGATGAATGGGTGGTGATGAAAACCCCAAGAAGGAATCATGTATACACTCTTAATATGGAATCACCACCATCAACATCACAAGAAACATGTTTACTTTCAAAGGCTACTGATAATGAATCAACACTGTGGCACAGAAGACTTGCTCATACAAACTTCAAATATATGAACAAGTTGGTAACTGGAAATTATGTCATTGGTTTACCACAAAAAGAATTTTTCTGTCTTGACCACTGTGCTGCTTGTTTGAAAGGTAAACAGAAAAGATCTTCCCACAAATCAATTATTGCAAGTGTAATTAACTCCACATTACAGTTAATCCATATGGATTTATTTGGACCTGTAAATGTGTTGAGTTTGGGAAAGAAACAATATTGTCTTGTGATGGTGGATGACTATTCAAGATATACTTGGGTGTTCTTCTTGAACAAGAAAAGTGAAACTGCTGATTTGGTAATTCAGATGGTGAAAAGAACTGAAAATCAAATGGGAAAATCAGTTAGAGGATTCAGGAGTGACAATGGTTCTGAATTTAAAAATGAAACATTGGACAATTTTTGTCTTGAAAATGGAATATATAGATAGTTTAGTGCAGCACGAACTCCTCAACAAAATGGTATTGCTGAAAGGAAAAACAGATCTCTAATTGAAGCTGCAAGATCAATGCTTGCAGATTCAAAGCTTCCTTTATCATTTTGGGCAGAAGCTGTCAACACAGCTTGCTATGTGCAAAACAGAACTTTCATTGTTAAAGAACAAAACAAAACTCCATATGAAATCATGTTCTCCAGAAAACCTCAAATAAAATTTCTCAAAGCTTTTGGATGTCCAGTCTCTATTTTGAACACAACCGACAGATTGTCAAAATTTGATTCCAAAGCAGATGAGGGATATTTTGTTGGATATTCCAGTGTGTCAAAAGCTTACAGGGTCTTTAACAAAAATGTATACACTTTGCAAGAAACTGCTGATGTTGTGTTCTTTGAACATAATTTCAAAACAAAGTGTATAGGTCCTGATTGGCTATTTGACATGGACACTTTTATGAAAAGCTTTGATATTTTCCCATCTGATGATGCAGACTCAAATGGAACAAAAGATGATGATCCAGAGTTAACAAACTATGGGGGAGGATGGATTAAACCACTTTTCTCTGATAATCCATCCATTATTTCTAATCCTCAAGATCCACAGATGTCATCAGTTTCATCTGCAGAAACATTTTCAACTCATCAGCATTCATCATATGTTGATGCTGATGCACCAAATTCTCCTTTGACTATTAATTCATCAGCAACACATTCAAATCTCCCAACTCATTCATCTGACACAACTCTCTCTGCTGACAATACTTCTATTGATCTAAATGACACAAATTTAGACATCAATACTTTGGTTCCAACAAGTTCAACTTACAGAACTATTGAAAGAAATCATCCGGCCACAAATATCATTGGCAATCTATCCTCAAAGACAACAAGAAGTATGCATGAATATGCAAATGTTTGTCTGTTTTCTTGCTTTCTTTCTCAAGATGAACCCAAAAATATCAAAGAAGCCTTAAAAGATAACAGTTGGGTAGAAGCAATGCAAGAAGAATTGCAGCAATTTAGAAAACAAGAAGTTTGGACTCTTGTTGATTTACCTGAAAATCAGGTACCCATTGGCACAAAATGGGTATTCAAGAACAAGAAAGATGATAGAGGGATTGTGATAAAAAACAAAGCAAGGCTTGTAGCCCAAGGCTACACTCAGGAAGAAGGTATTGATTATGATGAAGTGTTTGCACCAGTTGCAAGAATTGAAGCTATTAGAATCTTTCTAGCTTATGCTGCTGCCTTCAAGTTCACTGTTTATCAACTGGATGTAAAATCTGCCTTCTTGTATGGCAAACTTCATGAAGAGGTCTATGTGGCACAACCACCAGGTTTTGAACATCCAGATCATCCATACAGAGTGTTCAAATTGGACAAAGCTTTGTATGGATTGCATCAAGCTCCCAGAGCTTGGTATGAAACTTTGTCTTCTTATCTCATCGAAAATCATTTTATAAGAGGAAAGATAGACCAAACACTCTTCTTGAAGCATGTAAATGGTGAACTCTTAGTAGTTCAAGTGTATGTGGATGACATAATATTTGTGTCCACAAACAAGTCACTATGTGAGGAATTTGAAGCCTTGATGAAGAAGAAATTTCAAATGAGTGCCATGGGTGAACTCACTTTCTTTCTTGGTCTTCAAGTCAAACAAATGCATGATGGAATCTTTATCAGCCAAACAAAGTATGTCAAAGATATCCTCAAGAAGTTTGATCTCACTGATTCAAAGCCAGCTTCAACACCTGCAGACCCAAGAGACAAGCTACATCCTGATCCAACAGGGAAGCCAGTCAATCAAACCCATTACAAATCAATGATTGGTTCTCTCATGTATCTCACTGCAAGCAGGCCTGATATCATGTTTAGTGTATGTTTATGTGCCAGATACCAAGTTGATCCCAAAGAATCCCACGAAATTGCTGTTAAAAGAATCTTTAGATATCTCAAAGGAAAACCTGATCTTGTATTAATGTATCCAAAAGATGAGGATTTTTATTTAACTGCCTACACTGACAGTGATTTTGGGGGAGATAATTGGGATGGAAAATCAACGTCAGGAGGTTGTCAATATCTTGGTAACAAGCTGGTATCTTGGCAATGCAAAAAGCAAACAAATGTGTCCATATCAACTGCAGAAGCTGAATACATAGCCGCTTCACAGTGTTGCTCTCAAGTTCTCTAGATTCAAAACCAGATGCTTGATTTTGGATTGAATTTTTTGAAAACTCCAATAAAAATAGATAATAAAGCAGCAATTTTCATAACTAAAAATCCAGTACAACACTCAAAAACAAAACATATAGAAATAAGATATCATTTCCTTAGAGATAACTCTGAAAAAGGATTGATAGAATTAAAGTACATAAATACTGAATTTCAACTTGCAGACTTATTTACCAAAGCATTAGATCCAAAAAGGTTTGAATTTCTGGTAAAAAGTCTAGGCATGATGAAATATGAAAATTGATTAAATTTTCCTAAGATACAGTGATAATTTTTTTTAAGAAAAATACAAAAACATTAGAAAAACAAAGAAAAATACAAAAATATGTGAATTTCAGTAAGATATATTGTTTCTGCATATCTGATATTGATTTCTTGAAAAATGATAGGAATCTGTTATGGAAAAGGATATATCAAGAAGAAAAGGTTCAGGGAAGAATATTGAAATTCTCAAAGCTTTGGTAGACTCAGCTGAAATCTAATCAATTTTGGAAAATGAGAAACAAGATTAAAAAATGAAAAATATGTAAGGAATGTTATCTATCTCATGATAAGGTATTAAATCTCTTTGATTTAGGATATAAGAAGTGAAAGTTGAATTTATGACTATCTCCCACCATTTAAAATACACATACTTTAAAAAGACTACATTATCAGCTGCATCATCAACCAAATAAGTGTATTTATACACAGCAGTCTGTATAATGCAATGTCTCAAAAGAACAAAAACAGAGAAAAACTTTCAAATTTGATTGCACACATCAACCAAATAAGTGTTCATAGAATACAGTGCTTGTCATTGATGAAAATAAAAGAAAAACAAATTACATAAATATTTACTCATAAAATGGTAGTAAAGTGGAGATCTTACATAAATCCTTAAAATATTCTACAATTCGACTTCAAAAAGTGCCTTTTTATGTTTGTGATAACTTGCTAAGTTACATTTAAATGATATCTAATTTGAACAAATTCTCATAATTTGGTTTATGATTATATCAGCAGAGTTTAAGTGGATAAACAATACCATTGTTTGAATTTTCAATAATATTTCCGAACATTTCTTTTGATATAAAGAGTTCTAAAATAGATATGATTTTAAGAATCAAATTCTTATCAGATTTAAGTATGTAAATATTAATTTTCTGTAAAATTTTAATTATCACTGTGACTTATCAAAGTTTGAATCAAAACAAACAAAACAGAAAATTTAACATCAGAAAACAACAAAAAGTTTCCTTTATTAGTATAGCTTAAATAAATTGGATTTAGAAATTTGCTAATCTCAAGAAAAAGGAGTTTTCATAAGTTGATTTTCAAACAGTTGAAGCAGATGATAATGAAAATCTGTTTGTTCTCAAAGTATCCTGCAATGCTGACATGCATTTTTAAGAATGCTGATAACAAATCTTCATTAATCAAGTTTCAGCACTGAGGTAATATCATCAGGTTATCATTTGAATTGCATCACATTACACTGCTGACAGGTAAGATTCATTTGAATTTTGAAGTATCTTTCAGTGCTGATAGTTACTTTTCTAATGCTGATGAAGTAAGTTTCAGTGCTGACAGTCAATTTTCTAATGCTGAATTTCAGTGCTGACAGTCAATTTTCTAATGCTGATGAAGTTTCAGTGCTGACAGTCAATTTTCTAATGCTGATGAAGTTTCAGTGCTGACAGTCAATTTTCTAATGCTGATGAAGTTCAAATGTCAACACTTCTCGAATGCTGATAAAGTTTCAGTGCTGACAATTCTTTAATGCTGAAGAATAAGTTTCAGTGATGAATGCAATCTGTTTCAAGTGCTGATCCCTTTGCATTGATTAAGTAACATGACTGCCTAACAAATTGATCCAAGTATATCTTAGTGCTGATGAATAATCTTTCAGTGCTGATGAGTAAACTCATTTCTGACAAAAGTAATTCTCAGTGCTGATGAGTGAAATCTCAGTCATGAGAAATTCTCAAATGCTGATGCACAACTTGATCAAGTAGCATGTTGCCTAACAAATTAATCAATGCTGACATTCAGAATCAACAAATCTCAAAATTTGGTTAAGTACAACTCCTGAACAAATGATCAATGCTGATGATCATGAGTTAAAACTTTTCTTCAACACACCAATGCTGATGACAAATGTCAATCACTTAGCATTTTTTTTAAAAAATCAATTGAAGAGGGGGAGCACGTGAGAATTTAATGAAATCACGTGAAAAATTAAAATTTTCACTTTTTCACCAGATTTCAACCTCGTACTCAGCAAAGTTAACCTATAAAAGGAACTTGAAAAGTGAACCCTAACCTTTATCAGCACTCCTTTGTACTTGAGCGAAAACCCTTCACTCGAACCATCAAACCTCAGCAAAAATCATCATTATACTGCAATCAAATCATCAATACTCTTCATCATCAAGTTCACGACCCTCATCGTAAAGATATGGCTCTTTTAGAAATCGCAGAACAACACAATGTGTGTGCTTTCTTGAATGCCGAGCATCCCAAAGCTCATGGGTTCAGGGAAATTCTTCGTTTCGTAAATCGATCAAGCTTGGTGTTTGCCCTAACAGCAAGACCGACTCTGTACAGACACATGATAAATGAGTTCTGGATCACAGCAGTTGAAGAAGTACAAAATGATATTCGAACTATTGTTGGAACAGTTGGGGGCCAACAAGTCGTCATTTCTGAACGGACATTAAGGAATGTTTTGCAATTAGGAAACGATGAATGTGATATAACTGAACTCCCAGATGATGATATTTTGGATTTCTTCCAAAATTTTCTTGGTTATACGGGTGGAATGCCCAGAAGACAAATTCTCAAAGGTAAATTGGGATCGAAGTGGAAATTGCTAGCTCACATCTTACAACACTGCATCTCAAATAGGAGATCTGGATGGTTTGAGCTTCCACTTGGCACAACTTCTATGATCATGAGCCTGCTGATGTCAACCCCATTCAACTTTAGAAGAATCATCTTTAATGGTATGACAACAAATGTAAGTGCAGGAAGTAAAAAATTCTTGATGTATCCAAGAATCATTCAGCTAGTAATCAATCATCAGCACCCAGATATGCAACCCTTTGGTGAAAAGATTCATGGGTTGAAGCATCATGATCATCTTACATGTCCATCAATGAACAGGGGTAAAGTTGAAGAAGGAGATATAGAATTTCCTCAAATATTCTTTGATCTACAAGATGCATTGATTGAACAGGGAATGGTTATAGCTAATGTTGAGAATGAAGATTCTAGCACTTCATCATTAGATCATGTTGATTCTGATGCTGATGTGTCCAGCAGTGAGATCAGTAAAGGTGACAATGATGATGATGATGGTGATAATAATGAAGGATTTCAAGACCAGATTTTAACTCCTGCACATTACTCTCCAGCAACTTCAGTTGATTCACAGGCAAGACCTGATGATCAAGATTTTATTCAAAATTTTGATCTTACTCCCATTTCATCTCCAATCCAAACAGCAACAGATATATTATTAATTCCAAATTCTCCTTTGGAAGTTGATATTACAATACAGCAAGAACAACAACATCAGCAACAAAATGAATCAGCAACAGTGCTTGCTACTGAGCAGATTCAAGATTCACAACCACAATCTCAAGATCCATCTCAACCATCAGCTGCATTAAGAATAGTCCCTCTTTTGCTGCAGCATATGGCCTCTCAAATTGAAGCCAGAGAAAATGAAATAAATCAGCTAAATGCTGAACTTGAAAAAGATTTTGATGATCATCTGACAGAATACAATCAATTTCAAGAGGCACTTGATGAACAGAATGCTGAAATCACTAGACTCCTGATTGAACTTGAACAGAAAGAAAATCATCTGGCGGTTCAAAATGCATACATTGAAAGTCAGGATGCACACATCAGAGATCTAAGTGAAGCAGCTGCTCAAGCTCAAGAGTATGTCCAAAAGAGTGATGATTATGTTAATCAATTTACAAACACTCTGAATTCACAAGCTGAAGAAATAGCTAATTTAAAGGTCTTTGTAGATGATCTACAAAGAGATTTAAAATTCTCAATTGCTCAAAGAGAAAGATATATTGAGAAATCTACTGAATTGAGCCAAAAGCTTATTAGTGCTCAGAATGAAGTAATTTATGCTCAAAAGGCTCAAGATAAAATGAAGGAGCATGTAGATATTCTCAAATCTGAAATTCAATCTCTGAAAAATCAGCTTGCAGCAGCTAGTGGCCTGGTTGATAATGATCAAATGGCAATTATAGCTGAACTTAAAGACATCATTAATGCAAGAGAACAGAAAATTGCTGAATTAAATGCTCAATGTGATAAAATCACTGAATTAAAAGATCAATTAGAAGAGAGCAAGCTGACCTATGAAAAAGAAGTTGAAAAGATGAATCTTTAGTTGAAATCAGTCAAAGCAAAATACAAAGCCTTGCAGAAAGAAAGTGATAGTCTAAAACAAACCGATCAGAACAGGATTAATTCTTTGCAAGAGGCTGCAAATGAAATTACAAGGCTTAATGCCATAATTTCCAAATCAAAGAGAGCAGAGACTTCCTTTGAATCTCTTGAATCGACCATTGAAGAGCTTGAAAAAGAAAATAAAATGTTAAGGGAAAAAATTGAAGAACTTGAGGATGAGGTTGAAGATTGTCAGAAATCAAAACAAAATGTCAGTAGTGGTGATAGTGACTACAGTTTAGGAGGAGATGATGCTTCCTCCAAGGGGGAGAAGAGGAAGTTTGACCATGACAAAGATGATGATGAATCAATAAAAAGGCTCAAATCTTCCTCACCACCACAATCCCCGGAGAAGTCAAAATCTCCATCTCCCAAAATTCATAAAGAAGTTACATCAGTCAAGGAATTAAATTCATATTTTAAGGCTGCAATTCTCAATAGATATGGATTTTTTGAACTTATGAATAAAGCAAATGATGATTTGCTAAATTTCAGCATTCCATCTTTGGAAGAAGTTTCAAGGGGGATTCCTGGAAATGAGATTGAAAGAATCTTAATCAAAAATCACCTTGAAATTCTAAGAAGAAAACAAGATGCTGCCCGGGATAAGGCAAAGGGAAAAGAAAAGGCCTCTGAAGAATTAAAGCCCAAGTCTTCTTCAAAGTTTGATAAGAAAGAAGTAAAAGCATTGGCTGGGATTTTGGGTGATTTAACTAATGCATAATTGGCTGCGAATGAAGCTTTAATGTCAGAAATCCAAGAATCCAGCAGCATGTTTGAACCAAATGTCTCCTTCAATGAAAGCTTTGCATCACAATTCTCTGCAAATGCTATGGCTGACACCCATATGAAGCTAGTGCTAAAGCTTGTGGAGTATGGTGGCTTGGATTTTGAAACTGTCAATTTAATGTCATTTGAACAATTGTCAGCAGAATCTGATAGAATTGACTCTCTCCTTGATCCACAAAATGAAACTGAAATTGATAAGAAGGTGTAGGTCCTCAAACTGATCAAGATCCAAACTTTATCTCTGTAAACATCATCAATGATCTCTAACAAGTGCGGAATCCAAGTTAGAAACACGAAAGCAAGTAGAAAAATGCAAACTTTATAAATATTGCAAAACTTCGAGTACAAGCGCCTCAATACGTCTAGAGAGCGTATGCCTCGGGATTCCAACCTAAACCTGTACAAAATACGTCTATTTATACTAGGCCTAGGTGTACACGAAATCTAGATACAAAGGTTCGAGTACACGATAACTTCGTGTACTCGAAAAGCTGTACACGAAATTATCCAAAAAACTTTGACTCTTCCGGATTGACTTTGCCAGTCTTCATCGTTTGGCGGGCTCTACAAACTCCCCCTAGACTGGCGAAGTCATCCGATAGGAAGAGTAACACTGTGTGGCCCTGCTCCAGCATACAGCTTCAGCTTCATGGCATAAGCAACAACTCGTGTAAATGGCTTAGCCAGCTCATCATTTCCAGAATATACTCGTATAGGAGAGTTGTGCAGCTTCATCATGTCATCCTTACCATACTTCAGAAGATCCATAGGGTCAAGAATCATGTCGATGTCATCAATATCGTCCATATTCCTAAGAATGACTGCAGCAAGGTTCAGATCATCAAAATACCAAGATAGAAATTTAGCCAAAGAGTTATCAGGAACTCTTGGCGAGACGGGGACTGCTTGCTCTACATGAGGAGGAGGGTACTTATAGTACACCCAAGGCTTCTTTGTCTTTGGATCTATGATGCACGAAGAGACAAAACGTCATCCCTTTGCCGTGCGCATCACAGGGAAATTCTTCTCACACTGATCTTTGATAAACTTTGCGAACAAATCAGCCTGTGAGTCCTTAGACGGGTTGAAGAACATAGCCTTGTCAATGCTTCTGATGTCTACTTTGGGCAACGAACAAAAATCTCTTGGCTTTTTGTAGAACTCGACCTTTCCACTCATCCGTTTCACCAAGTAGATATCTCTTTGCTTGTCGTACATCCAGCAGCATACATTTGATCTATCATTGCGAACTGCAAATAGGTTTCTGTCATCGGAAATGAAGGTATGCTCTGGATGCTGGTCGCCCATCTCTTTGAACCAAGCTGCTTTATCTACTGGAGGAGCAGGTGTCCAGTCCTTCTTTCGATCAAACCAGCTATCTATCACTTCATTCAGAGAAGTTATCTCATTTCCCAATGCATCAATGTATTTGTGGGCATACAGATAATCGATATTAGGATCTGATGACACATTGCCAAGAATTATATTTTCTGGTTCTTCTTCTACAGATGCCCCTGCAGAAGACTTGGCTTGATCATTCTTCAGATGGCTTGGTGACCCAAAATCAAAATCATCCGGAAGATCATCAAATATACTGTCAAGTCCGGCTCCAGTAGTCTCGTCTGGCTGTACACAATCACCGAAAAGGATGTCATCTGGAATGTCTCCAAATAGATCATCATACAGACCAGAAGGCTTTTCGGAAGATGATGGATTCCCAGAGTCTCCACCTTGATCTTTGTCATCAGGAGGACCTTGGTCTTTATCTTTGTCATCTCCATCTTTATCATCTTTGTCGCCTTGGTCGTCTTTATCATCCTTGTCCTTCTTTTCATCTCTATCTTTCTTTTGATCTTGTTCATCATTTCCATCATTATCATCATCATCACTGTCGTCACTGTCATCACTGACATCCATGACTTCATCTTCAGACTCGGAGACTTCTTCTCCTTTGAGTCGTTTGATATCCCTCTGCATCTTGTGGTTCTCTAATAAAAGAATTCTGATGAATTTTTCATGCGCCTTGACCTTTCCTCTGCACTTGTTCAGATGAGAACATATTTTGATCTTCCCTTCACGCAGGCTCATGATCATTTTGTCTTTTATGTCCGCATCTTTCTCTAACTGATAGACTCGCTCCTGAAGTCCAATGAGATCCACAGGCACCTGCACAGGCTCGTAGGGTGAATCGGAACGCAAAGGAGATTTTCCTTTGCTGCTTCCGGAATGGGGTGAAGGTGATTTGGTATTGGTTTTGGCTTTAGGCGGAATGGTGACTGATGGACGTGTGGAGGGAACTCGGATGATGAGTTTGGTTTTCGAAGGTTTGGATGCAGGTTTAGGTTGTTGAGAAGGTTTAGGCGGTGGAGGTGGTTGAGTGACAAGCGGTGGTGAAGGTGGTTTTGTGACATGAGGTGGTGATGGTGGTAATGTCACATGAGGTGGTGATGGTGGTTTAGTGACGTGAGGTGGTGATGGTGGTAATGTGACATGAGGTGGTGATGGTGGTTTAGTGACGTGAGGTGGTGATGGTGGTAATGTGACATGAGGTGGTGATGGTGGTTTAGTGACGTGAGGTGGTGATGGTGGTAATGTGACATGAGGTGGTGATGGTGGTTTGGTGACAGGAGTGGGTTTAACGGGTGCCTGTGTCATGACAGCAGCAGCAGAAGAGAAAGATAAACTTGAGAACATCTTTTGAAGTCGAGGATCTCTGGTTCTCTTAGCCATTGTCTTTTGCCTCTTCTTCTTTGGCGAAGACTCAGGAGTTGGAGTGTAATCCGTATCTTGAGCTTCTTCTCGTTCCTGTCTGGTTAGTGGCTTTTCAGGAACAAAATCTTCGCTTGAAGAAGATGAAGAATCATTAGCAGCAGCAGCTTTACTAGCTTTAACACTTGAGCCTGTAGCATGAGTATCATGCTCCTCGGCAACTATTGCCACTGGGGTTCCAGGCATGTCTTCATCTACGCCTTCTCCCACAAATCTTCCAAACTTGATTAGGGGTCTTTGACCAATGTACTGTTTCTTTCCGCGTTTGTTCATCTTCATGTAGCCGAAGATATCGTCTCGCATCCTCTTAACTTCCAGTGAACCAAATGTGCGTTGCAGGTTCGGATATCTTTTATCCAGAATAATCTGAATGAATCTTGGAAAGGCCAGGAATCTCTCTTTCCTCTTGCCTTTGATGTTCGCGTGCATATCCTGAAAAATCATCCTTGAGAAGTTGAAATCTTCTCCAAGTGCTAGGGCCACCATACAAGAGCTAAGTGTCTGGTTGAGTACATCATATCCCCCTTTTCGTCCAGAAAGACACTGTGTCACCACGTGTGCTAGATATCTCCAATACGGATGCAGTAGTTTCTTCTCGGTGGGTGGGTAAGCGCCTTCATGTCCCATCTGATAAACAGTTTTGTTTACCAGCTCTTGATCTAGCTCAACAGGATCAGATTCTTTGTCTCCGAACTGCAGGCAATCTCTAATAATTTGCTCTGAAATAGTGATGGGGTGACCCTGGATCTTTCCGACTATACTGATGTTTCCATCCGCATCAATACTCTCCTCTACTGAGCTCCAGAAGTCTCGAATAAATGAGGTAACGATTTGAGGGTACTCCATGATAGCGTAGTTGACGGGAGACAGTATCAGGCCTTCAATCATGCTCTTGAACTCTGAGTGTTTGGCTGGAGGTTCCCCAAGAAATGCTGTCATGTTGTGATCATGCACAAACCTTAAGTCAGCCATCTGAAATAGAAAATGATCAAGTTAGTTCAACAAGTCAAGTATACGAAATAGAAGCCATACACGAAAAATTGAAAAAATTTTCTAAGTGTTGATCACTTCTCCTCGGAACAACAGGTGTACACGAAACAGATCTAGTACACGAAGTAAGTTGTGTACACGAACTGAGTTGAGTACACGAAGTTCATTCTGTACACGAAATATTTGTTGTACACGAAATATTCGTGTACACGAAGTTGAGAAATTTCGTGTACTTAAAAATCCTTTAGAGAAGTTTATCATTTTGGCTCCTTAGAACTTCTAAACCGATTCAATATACTCGGAATTGAAAGGCGACCAACATATTTACAAATTGCCTTTCAATTTTAAGTATTTCTTGGTCAATTTGACCAAAAACCTCCTGTACACGAAATTTGCGTATTCGAAAATCATTTTTGACCATAACTTTCGAATCCACGGTCAAAATTTGATAAAACTCTATACCAAAGGTCGCCTAATGATGGTCTATAGGATAGCCGGAGTAGAATTTTGAGATCGGGTCTAGAAATCGAGATCGCCTCAGAGCACCAAGTCTGTACTCGAAATGAAGAAAATGTGTACACGAAAATATGGTACTCGAAATTTAATATGGTTGGACTATTTATAGGGTCATTTCGAATACGCGATTTCGTGTACATAATTTTCGAGTACACACTTATTTTATTTTATTTCGATTTTAAAATTCTAACTTTTATAAAATAAAGTAAAATAAAGTAAAATAAAATAAAATAAAATAGAATAAAATAAAATAAAATAAAATAAACTTTGAACAAGTTTTAAAGTTTAATCGGTTCAAATTTGTGGGACCAAATCTGTTATCAAAATTTTAACTATATTAGATAATTTCTTAAAGAAGCACAACCTTTAAATAGCTATTCCCTACCAATTATTTCCACTCATTATTCCATCTCTTAAAGGTCAGTTATATGATCAAGTTTTTCTGAAAATATCTTTTTGGGAATTTTATGATCAATTAAATTGTAAGACTAGATTAATATGCAACCTATCAGTCTTGTTAAATCATTTGTTTCAAACTTTGATTGTGTTTCAACGAACTTCAAATTATTTTGACAGAGTTTTTAAGATGAGAAAAGAAAAGAACATATCTAGTAGGTTTAGAATCAAGAACAAGAAGGGGTTCTATCATCTTGTGCTCATTGGCATCTTTTATTTTCTGATCTGCAGACACATTGGCCTTAACGTCACACATCCAGTTCTTTGCTTACGCAAAACATAGAATGCTTCAGTAGGTATTTCCCGCTCTTTGTTTGAACAAAACATGGAAAATACCCGAGTTTTTCAAACACAATTTCAAGTTTATGGAAACACAATCTTGTTTTGATTAAAGGATTTAAACAAGAAGTCAAATAGTTGTCATACGTTTCTAGTTATCTAATGATCACAATTTCACACTTATTTATCTATTTATATGTATTTTAAGTTTGATCAAGTCTGATTATTTAAGTTTTGAAAAACTCATTTCAACTTCTTAGCATAGAATAGATATTCAAGGTTGTGATTTCTTTTGAGATCATAATAAGATAGTGAAATTCTGATCCTTAGAGATTATTTCACTTCCCAAATTGATCGATTCACTTTGCTTGTCCAAATAAAATCTTTTTGTATTTTCTTAAGTTTTTGTAAAGTTAAAATTAAAAAAAATTTAAAAAAAATGTTTTTGTAATTTTCTATGAATAGTTAGAGACAACATCTCCTTTTCTTAAGATTTCAAAACTTAACTCCCCCTAAACTTATAGATTATCTTAGACTGACTCAAAGACCGAAAATCTTTTTGTTGTTTTTGTAAATTTTCTGACTCAAAGAATGAAAAATCTTTTTGTTGTTTTTGTAATTTTCTCCCCCTAAATTTGTGACTATGGGAGGACACAAATTTTAATGTATTTACAAAAATGCTTTTAATTAAAGCTTATTAATTTGAGAGAGGCAAGCAGGTGATGGAATCGTGCTGTATCGAACGGTTTTGTGAAAAGGTCCGCTAGATTGTCATCAGTGGGGACCTTTTCAAGATGAATCAGCTTTCGTTCTAAACAGTCACGGATGAAGTGAATCCGGATGTCAATATGTTTAGTTTTGGAATGTTGTACCGGATTCTTGACGATCTGTAGGGCTGCTTCATTGTCACAATAAATAGGAGAGTCAAGAAAGTTCAAACCGTAATCGAGGAGTTGTTGTTGCATCCAGATAACCTGAGAGCAGCAACTGGAAGCAGCAACATATTCAGCTTCTGCGGTGGATGTGGATACGGTGGTCTGCTTCTTGCATTGCCATGAAACAAGACGATCTCCCAGGTACTGACACCCACCCGTGGTTGACTTCCTATCCAGGTTACATCCACCAAAGTCACTGTCTGAGTATGCAAATAATTGAAACTCAGAGTTCTTTGGATACCAAAGTCCGAGCTTAGGTTTCCCGACTAGGTACCGAAAGATTCTCTTGACAGCTATGAGGTGAGATGCCTTTGGATTTGCCTGATATCTGGCACACTGACATACTGAAAACATAATGTCTGGACGACTAGGAGTCAGATACATCAGAGAACCAATCATCGAGCGATAGAGATGCTGATCAACATCTTCACCTTCCAAATCCGAAGTCAGGATAGGACGTGCAGCCATGGGAGTGGTTGCCGGCTTTGATTCCATCATTTTGAACTTGTTCAAAATGTCTGTGACGTATTTTCCTTGGTGAATCAGCACACCCTTACAATCTTGCTTTACCTGCAGACCCAGAAAGAAGGTCATTTCTCCCATCGCGCTCATCTCAAATTTCTTCTTCATTATCCCTTCAAATTCCTTGCACAACGCTGAGCTGGTGGAGCCAAATATGATGTCATCCACATAGATTTGAACGAGAATTAAATCATTCTTATCTTTGCGGACGAACAAGGTCTGATCAATAGCTCCACGAGTATATCCATTTGCGAGTAGGTGATCAGTAAGCGTAGCATACCATGCTCGCGGTGCTTGATGAAGGCCGTAAAGAGCTTTGTCTAACTTGTAGACATGCTCTGGATACTGAGAATCTTCAAAACCAGGGGGTTGGCACACATATATTTCCTCCTTTACCTTTCCGTATAAGAAAGCTGTTTTCACATCCATCTGATATACCGTAAAGTTCATATAATGTAATAGCATGTTTTTGGTTGTTTGTAAAAAAAAAATTTTAAAAAAAAAAATTTAAAAAAAAAAAAAATTTAAAAAAAATGTTTTTGTAATTTTCTATGAATAGTTAGAGACAACATCTCCTTTTCTTAAGATTTCAAAACTTAACTCCCCCTAAACTTATAGATTATCTTTGACTGACTCAAAGACCGAAAATCTTTTTGTTGTTTTTGTAAATTTTCTCCCCCTAAATTTGTGACTATGGGAGGACACAAATTTTAATGTATTTACAAAAATGCTTTTAATTAAAGCTTATTAATTTGAGAGAGGCAAGCAGGTGATGGAATCATGCTGTATCGAACGGTTTTGTGAAAAGGTCCGCTAGATTGTCATCAGTGGGGACCTTTTCAAGATGAATCAGCTTTCGTTCGAAACAGTCACGGATGAAGTGAATCCGGATGTCAATATGTTTAGTTTTGGAATGTTGTACCGGATTCTTGACGATCTGTAGAGCTGCTTCATTGTCACAATAAATAGGAGAGTCAAGAAAGTTCAAACCGTAATCGAGGAGTTGTTGTTGCATCCAGATAACCTGAGAGCAGCAACTGGAAGCAGCAACATATTCAGCTTCTGCGGTGGATGTGGATACGGTGGTCTGCTTCTTGCGTTGCCATGAAACAAGACGATCTCCCAGGTACTGACACCCACCCGTGGTTGACTTCCTATCCAGGTTACATCCACCAAAGTCACTGTCTGAGTATGCAAATAATTGAAACTCAGAGTTCTTTGGATAGCAAAGTCCGAGCTTAGGTTTCCCGACTAGGTACCGAAAGATTCTCTTGACAGCTATGAGGTGAGATGCCTTTGGATTTGCCTGATATCTGGCACACTGACATACTGAAAACATAATGTCTGGACGACTAGCAGTCAGATACATCAGAGAACCAATCATCGAGCGATAGAGATGCTGATCAACATCTTCACCTTCCAAATCCGAAGTCAGGATAGGACGTGCAGCCATGGGAGTGGTTGCCGGCTTTGACTCCATCATTTTGAACTTGTTCAAAATGTCTGTGACGTACTTTCCTTGGTGAATCAGCACACCCTTACAATCTTGCTTTACCTGCAGACCCAAAAAGAAGGTCCTTTCTCCCATCGCGCTCATCTCAAATTTCTTCTTCATTATCCCTTCAAATTCCTTGCACAACGCTGAGCTGGTGGAGCCAAATATGATGTCATCCACATAGATTTGAACGAGAATTAAATCATTCTTATCTTTGCGGACGAACAAGGTCTGATCAATAGCTCCACGAGTATATCCATTTGCGAGTAGGTGATCAGTAAGCGTAGCATACCATGCTCGCGGTGCTTGATGAAGGCCGTAAAGAGCTTTGTCTAACTTGTAGACATGCTCTGGATACTGAGAATCTTCAAAACCAGGGGGTTGGCACACATATATTTTCTCCTTTACCTTTCCGTATAAGAAAGCTGTTTTCACATCCATCTGATATACCGTAAAGTTCATATAATGTAATAGCATGTTTTTGGTTGTTTGTAAAAAAAAAAATTTAAAAAAAAAAAAATTTAAAAAAAAAAAAATTTAAAAAAAATGTTTTTGTAATTTTCTATGAATAGTTAGAGACAACATCTCCTTTTCTTAAGATTTCAAAACTTAACTCCCCCTAAACTTATAGATTATCTTTGACTGACTCAAAGACCGAAAATCTTTTTGTTGTTTTTGTAAATTTTCTCCCCCTAAATTTGTGACTATGGGAGGACACAAATTTTAATGTATTTACAAAAATGCTTTTAATTAAAGCTTATTAATTTGAGAGAGGCAAGCAGGTGATGGAATCATGCTGTATCGAACGGTTTTGTGAAAAGGTCCGCTAGATTGTCATCAGTGGGGACCTTTTCAAGATGAATCAGCTTTCGTTCGAAACAGTCACGGATGAAGTGAATCCGGATGTCAATATGTTTAGTTTCGGAATGTTGTACCGGATTCTTGACGATCTGTAGGGCTGCTTCATTGTCACAATAAATAGGAGAGTCAAGAAAGTTCAAACCGTAATCGAGGAGTTGTTGTTGCATCCAGATAACCTGAGAGCAGCAACTGGAAGCAGCAACATATTCAGCTTCTGCGGTGGATGTGGATACGGTGGTCTGCTTCTTGCGTTGCCATGAAACAAGACGATCTCCCAGGTACTGACACCCACCCGTGGTTGACTTCCTATCCAGGTTACATCCACCAAAGTCACTGTCTGAGTATGCAAATAATTGAAACTCAGAGTTCTTTGGATAGCAAAGTCCGAGCTTAGGTTTCCCGACTAGGTACCGAAAGATTCTCTTGACAGCTATGAGGTGAGATGCCTTTGGATTTGCCTGATATCTGGCACACTGACATACTGAAAACATAATGTCTGGACGACTAGCAGTCAGATACATCAGAGAACCAATCATCGAGCGGTAGAGATGCTGATCAACATCTTCACCTTCCAAATCCGAAGTCAGGATAGGACGTGCAGCCATGGGAGTGGTTGCCGGCTTTGACTCCATCATTTTGAACTTGTTCAAAATGTCTGTGACGTAGTTTCCTTGGTGAATCAGCACACCCTTACAATCTTGCTTTACCTGCAGACCCAAAAAGAAGGTCATTTCTCCCATCGCGCTCATCTCAAATTTCTTCTTCATTATCCCTTCAAATTCCTTGCACAACGCTGAGCTGGTGGAGCCAAATATGATGTCATCCACATAGATTTGAACGAGAATTAAATCATTCTTATCTTTGCGGACGAACAAGGTCTGATCAATAGCTCCACGAGTATATCCATTTGCGAGTAGGTGATCAGTAAGCGTAGCATACCATGCTCGCGGTGCTTGATGAAGGCCGTAAAGAGCTTTGTCTAACTTGTAGACATGCTCTGGATACTGAGAATCTTCAAAACCAGGGGGTTGGCACACATATATTTACTCCTTTACCTTTCCGTATAAGAAAGCTGTTTTCACATCCATCTGATATACCGTAAAGTTCATATAATGTAATAGCATGTTTTTGGTTGTTTGTAAAAAAAAAAATTTAAAAAAAAAAAAATTTTAAAAAAAAAAAAATTTTAAAAAAATGTTTTTGTAATTTTCTATGAATAGTTAGAGACAACATCTCCTTTTCTTAAGATTTCAAAACTTAACTCCCCCTAAACTTATAGATTATCTTAGACTGACTCAAAGACCGAAAATCTTTTTGTTGTTTTTGTAAATTTTCTGACTCAAAGAATGAAAAATCTTTTTGTTGTTTTTGTAAATTTACTCCCCCTAAATTTGTGACTGTGGGAGGACACAAATTTTAATGTATTTACAAAAATGCTTTTAATTAAAGGTTATTAATTTGAGAGAGGCAAGCAGGTGATGGAATCGTGCTGTATGGAACGGTTTTGTGAAAAGGTCCGCTAGATTGTCATCAGTGGGGACCTTTTCAAGATGAATCAGCTTTCGTTCGAAACAGTCACGGATGAAGTGAATCCGGATGTCAATATGTTTAGTTTCGGAATGTTGTACCGGATTCTTGACGATCTGTAGGGCTGCTTCATTGTCACAATAAATAGGAGAGTCAAGAAAGTTCAAACCGTAATCGAGGAGTTGTTGCATCCAGATAACCTGAGAGCAGCAACTGGAAGCAGCAACATATTCAGCTTCTGCGGTGGATGTGGATACGGTGGTCTGCTTCTTGCATTGCCATGAAACAAGACGATCTCCCAGGTACTGACACCCACCCGTGGTTGACTTCCTATCCAGGTTACATCCACCAAAGTCACTGTCTGAGTATGCAAATAATTGAAACTCAGAGTTCTTTGGATACCAAGGTCCGAGCTTAGGTTTCCCGACTAGGTACCGAAAGATTCTCTTGACAGCTATGAGGTGAGATGCCTTTGGATTTGCCTGATATCTGGCACACTGACATACTGAAAACATAATGTCTGGACGACTAGCAGTCAGATACATCAGAGAACCAATCATCGAGCGGTAGAGATGCTGATCAACATCTTCACCTTCCAAATCCGAAGTCAGGATAGGACGTGCAGCCATGGGAGTGGTTGCCGGCTTTGACTCCATCATTTTGAACTTGTTCAAAATGTCTGTGACGTAGTTTCCTTGGTGAATCAGCACACCCTTACAATCTTGCTTTACCTGCAGACCCAGAAAGAAGGTCATTTCTCCCATCCCGCTCATCTCAAATTTCTTCTTCATTATCCCTTCAAATTCCTTGCACAACGCTGAGCTGGTGGAGCCAAATATGATGTCATCCACATAGATTTGAACGAGAATTAAATCATTCTTATCTTTGCGGACGAACAAGGTCTGATCAATAGCTCCACGAGTATATCCATTTGCGAGTAGGTGATCAGTAAGCGTAGCATACCATGCTCGCGGTGCTTGATGAAGGCCGTAAAGAACTTTGTCTAACTTGTAGACATGCTCTGGATACTGAGAATCTTCAAAACCAGGGGGTTGGCACACATATATTTCCTCCTTTACCTTTCCGTATAAGAAAGCTGTTTTCACATCCATCTGATATACCGTAAAGTTCATATAATGTAATAGCATGTTTTTGGTTGTTTGTAAAAAAAAAATTTAAAAAAAAAAAAATTTAAAAAAAAAAAAATTTTTAAAAAATGTTTTTGTAATTTTCTATGAATAGTTAGAGACAACATCTCCTTTTCTTAAGATTTCAAAACTTAACTCCCCCTAAACTTATAGATTATCTTAGACTGACTCAAAGACCGAAAATCTTTTTGTTGTTTTTGTAAATTTTCTGACTCAAAGAATGAAAAATCTTTTTGTTGTTTTTGTAAATTTACTCCCCCTAAATTTCTGACTATGGGAGGACACAAATTTTAATGTATTTACATAAATGATTTTAATTAAAGGTTATTAATTTGAGAGAGGCAAGCAGGTGATGGAATCGTGCTGTATGGAACGGTTTTGTGAAAAGGTCCGCTAGATTGTCATCAGTGGGGACCTTTTCAAGATGAATCAGCTTTCGTTCGAAACAGTCACGGATGAAGTGAATCCGGATGTCAATATGTTTAGTTTCGGAATGTTGTACCGGATTCTTGACGATCTGTAGGGCTGCTTCATTGTCACAATAAATAGGAGAGTCAAGAAAGTTCAAACCGTAATCGAGGAGTTGTTGTTGCATCCAGATAACCTGAGAGAAGCAACTGGAAGCAGCAACATATTCAGCTTCTGCGGTGGATGTGGATACGGTGGTCTGCTTCTTGCATTGCCATGAAACAAGACGATCTCCCAGGTACTGACACCCACCCGTGGTTGACTTCCTATCCAGGTTACATCCACCAAAGTCACTGTCTGAGTATGCAAATAATTGAAACTCAGAGTTCTTTGGATACCAAGGTCCGAGCTTAGGTTTCCCGACTAGGTACCGAAAGATTCTCTTGACAGCTATGAGGTGAGATGCCTTTGGATTTGCCTGATATCTGGCACACTGACATACTGAAAACATAATGTCTGGACGACTAGCAGTCAGATACATCAGAGAACCAATCATCGAGCGATAGAGATGCTGATCAACATCTTCACCTTCCAAATCCGAAGTCAGGATAGGACGTGCAGCCATGGGAGTGGGTGCCGGCTTTGACTCCATCATTTTGAACTTGTTCAAAATGTCTGTGACGTATTTTCCTTGGTGAATCAGCACACCCTTACAATCTCGCTTTACCTGCAGACCCAGAAAGAAGGTCATTTCTCCCATCGCGCTCATCTCAAATTTCTTCTTCATTATCCCTTCAAATTCCTTGCACAACGCTGAGCTGGTGGAGCCAAATATGATGTCATCCACATAGATTTGAACGAGAATTAAATCATTCTTATCTTTGCGGACGAACAAGGTCTGATCAATAGCTCCACGAGTATATCCATTTGCGAGTAGGTGATCAGTAAGCGTAGCATACCATGCTCGCGGTGCTTGATGAAGGCCGTAAAGAGATTTGTCTAACTTGTAGACATGCTCTGGATACTGAGAATCTTCAAAACCAGGGGGTTGGCACACATATATTTCCTCCTTTACCTTTCCGTATAAGAAAGCTGTTTTCACATCCATCTGATATACCGTAAAGTTCATATAATGTAATAGCATGTTTTTGGTTGTTTGTAAAAAAAAAAATTTAAAAAAAAAAAAATTTAAAAAAAAAAAAAATTTTTAAAAAATGTTTTTGTAATTTTCTATGAATAGTTAGAGACAACATCTCCTTTTCTTAAGATTTCAAAACTTAACTCCCCCTAAACTTATAGATTATCTTAGACTGACTCAAAGACCGAAAATCTTTTTGTTGTTTTTGTAAATTTTCTGACTCAAAGAATGAAAAATCTTTTTGTTGTTTTTGTAAATTTACTCCCCCTAAATTTCTGACTATGGGAGGACACAAATTTTAATGTATTTACATAAATGATTTTAATTAAAGGTTATTAATTTGAGAGAGGCAAGCAGGTGATGGAATCGTGCTGTATGGAACGGTTTTGTGAAAAGGTCCGCTAGATTGTCATCAGTGGGGACCTTTTCAAGATGAATCAGCTTTCGTTCGAAACAGTCACGGATGAAGTGAATCCGGATGTCAATATGTTTAGTTTCGGAATGTTGTACCGGATTCTTGACGATCTGTAGGGCTGCTTCATTGTCACAATAAATAGGAGAGTCAAGAAAGTTCAAACCGTAATCGAGGAGTTGTTGTTGCATCCAGATAACCTGAGAGCAGCAACTGGAAGCAGCAACATATTCAGCTTCTGCGGTGGATGTGGATACGGTGGTCTGCTTCTTGCATTGCCATGAAACAAGACGATCTCCCAGGTACTGACACCCACCCGTGGTTGACTTCCTATCCAGGTTACATCCACCAAAGTCACTGTCTGAGTATGCAAATAATTGAAACTCAGAGTTCTTTGGATACCAAGGTCCGAGCTTAGGTTTCCCGACTAGGTACCGAAAGATTCTCTTGACAGCTATGAGGTGAGATGCCTTTGGATTTGCCTGATATCTGGCACACTGACATACTGAAAACATAATGTCTGGACGACTAGCAGTCAGATACATCAGAGAACCAATCATCGAGCGATAGAGATGCTGATCAACATCTTCACCTTCCAAATCCGAAGTCAGGATAGGACGTGCAGCCATGGGAGTGGGTGCCGGCTTTGACTCCATCATTTTGAACTTGTTCAAAATGTCTGTGACGTATTTTCCTTGGTGAATCAGCACACCCTTACAATCTCGCTTTACCTGCAGACCCAGAAAGAAGGTCATTTCTCCCATCGCGCTCATCTCAAATTTCTTCTTCATTATCCCTTCAAATTCCTTGCACAACGCTGAGCTGGTGGAGCCAAATATGATGTCATCCACATAGATTTGAACGAGAATTAAATCATTCTTATCTTTGCGGACGAACAAGGTCTGATCAATAGCTCCACGAGTATATCCATTTGCGAGTAGGTGATCAGTAAGCGTAGCATACCATGCTCGCGGTGCTTGATGAAGGCCGTAAAGAGATTTGTCTAACTTGTAGACATGCTCTGGATACTGAGAATCTTCAAAACCAGGGGGTTGGCACACATATATTTCCTCCTTTACCTTTCCGTATAAGAAAGCTGTTTTCACATCCATCTGATATACCGTAAAGTTCATATAATGTAATAGCATGTTTTTGGTTGTTTGTAAAAAAAAAAATTTAAAAAAAAAAAAATTTAAAAAAAAAAAATTTTTTAAAAATGTTTTTGTAATTTTCTATGAATAGTTAGAGACAACATCTCCTTTTCTTAAGATTTCAAAACTTAACTCCCCCTAAACTTATAGATTATCTTAGACTGACTCAAAGACCGAAAATCTTTTTGTTGTTTTTGTAAATTTTCTGACTCAAAGAATGAAAAATCTTTTTGTTGTTTTTGTAAATTTACTCCCCCTAAATTTCTGACTATGGGAGGACACAAATTTTAATGTATTTACATAAATGATTTTAATTAAAGGTTATTAATTTGAGAGAGGCAAGCAGGTGATGGAATCGTGCTGTATGGAACGGTTTTGTGAAAAGGTCCGCTAGATTGTCATCAGTGGGGACCTTTTCAAGATGAATCAGCTTTCGTTCGAAACAGTCACGGATGAAGTGAATCCGGATGTCAATATGTTTAGTTTCGGAATGTTGTACCGGATTCTTGACGATCTGTAGGGCTGCTTCATTGTCACAATAAATAGGAGAGTCAAGAAAGTTCAAACCGTAATCGAGGAGTTGTTGTTGCATCCAGATAACCTGAGAGAAGCAACTGGAAGCAGCAACATATTCAGCTTCTACGGTGGATGTGGATACGGTGGTCTGCTTCTTGCATTGCCATGAAACAAGACGATCTCCCAGGTACTGACACCCACCCGTGGTTGACTTCCTATCCAGGTTACATCCACCAAAGTCACTGTCTGAGTATGCAAATAATTGAAACTCAGAGTTCTTTGGATACCAAGGTCCGAGCTTAGGTTTCCCGACTAGGTACCGAAAGATTCTCTTGACAGCTATGAGGTGAGATGCCTTTGGATTTGCCTGATATCTGGCACACTGACATACTGAAAACATAATGTCTGGACGACTAGCAGTCAGATACATCAGAGAACCAATCATCGAGCGATAGAGATGCTGATCAACATCTTCACCTTCCAAATCCGAAGTCAGGATAGGACGTGCAGCCATGGGAGTGGGTGCCGGCTTTGACTCCATCATTTTGAACTTGTTCAAAATGTCTGTGACGTATTTTCCTTGGTGAATCAGCACACCCTTACAATCTTGCTTTACCTGCAGACCCAGAAAGAAGGTCATTTCTCCCATCGCGCTCATCTCAAATTTCTTCTTCATTATCCCTTCAAATTCCTTGCACAACGCTGAGCTGGTGGAGCCAAATATGATGTCATCCACATAGATTTGAACGAGAATTAAATCATTCTTATCTTTGCGGACGAACAAGGTCTGATCAATAGCTCCACGAGTATATCCATTTGCGAGTAGGTGATCAGTAAGCGTAGCATACCATGCTCGCGGTGCTTGATGAAGGCCGTAAAGAGATTTGTCTAACTTGTAGACATGCTCTGGATACTGAGAATCTTCAAAACCAGGGGGTTGGCACACATATATTTCCTCCTTTACCTTTCCGTATAAGAAAGCTGTTTTCACATCCATCTGATATACCGTAAAGTTCATATAATGTAATAGTATGTTTTTGGTTGTTTGTAAAAAAAAAAAAAAAAAAAAATTAAAAAAAAAAAAATTTAAAAAAAATGTTTTTGTAATTTTCTATGAATAGTTAGAGACAACATCTCCTTTTCTTAAGATTTCAAAACTTAACTCCCCCTAAACTTATAGATTATCTTAGACTGACTCAAAGACCGAAAATCTTTTTGTTGTTTTTGTAAATTTTCTGACTCAAAGAATGAAAAATCTTTTTGTTGTTTTTGTAAATTTACTCCCCCTAAATTTCTGACTATGGGAGGACACAAATTTTAATGTATTTACATAAATGATTTTAATTAAAGGTTATTAATTTGAGAGAGGCAAGCAGGTGATGGAATCGTGCTGTATGGAACGGTTTTGTGAAAAGGTCCGCTAGATTGTCATCAGTGGGGACCTTTTCAAGATGAATCAGCTTTCGTTCGAAACAGTCACGGATGAAGTGAATCCGGATGTCAATATGTTTAGTTTTGGAATGTTGTACCGGATTCTTGACGATCTGTAGGGCTGCTTCATTGTCACAATAAATAGGAGAGTCAAGAAAGTTCAAACCGTAATCGAGGAGTTGTTGTTGCATCCAGATAACCTGAGAGCAGCAACTGGAAGCAGCAACATATTCAGCTTCTGCGGTGGATGTGGATACGGTGGTCTGCTTCTTGCATTGCCATGAAACAAGACGATCTCCCAGGTACTGACACCCACCCGTGGTTGACTTCCTATCCAGGTTACATCCACCAAAGTCACTGTCTGAGTATGCAAATAATTGAAACTCAGAGTTCTTTGGATACCAAGGTCCGAGCTTAGGTTTCCCGACTAGGTACCGAAAGATTCTCTTGACAGCTATGAGGTGAGATGCCTTTGGATTTGCCTGATATCTGGCACACTGACATACTGAAAACATAATGTCTGGACGACTAGCAGTCAGATACATTAGAGAACCAATCATCGAGCGATAGAGATGCTGATCAACATCTTCACCTTCCAAATCCGAAGTCAGGATAGGACGTGCAGCCATGGGAGTGGGTGCCGGCTTTGACTCCATCATTTTGAACTTGTTCAAAATGTCTGTGACGTATTTTCCTTGGTGAATCAGCACACCCTTACAATCTTGCTTTACCTGCAGACCCAGAAAGAAGGTCATTTCTCCCATCGCGCTCATCTCAAATTTCTTCTTCATTATCCCTTCAAATTCCTTGCACAACGCTGAGCTGGTGGAGCCAAATATGATGTCATCCACATAGATTTGAAGGAGAATTAAATCATTCTTATCTTTGCGGACGAACAAGGTCTGATCAATAGCTCCATGAGTATATCCATTTGCGAGTAGGTGATCAGTAAGCGTAGCATACCATGCTCGCGGTGCTTGATGAAGGCCGTAAAGAGCTTTGTCTAACTTGTAGACATGCTCTGGATACTGAGAATCTTCAAAACCAGGGGGTTGGCACACATATATTTCCTCCTTTACCTTTCCGTATAAGAAAGCTGTTTTCACATCCATCTGATATACCGTAAAGTTCATATAGGAGGCGTAAGCCAAGAAGCTTCGAATAGCTTCAAGTCGTGCTACTGGCGCAAAGACTTCGTCATAATCTATCCCTTCTTGTTGATAAAAGCCTTGAACCACCAACCTTGCTTTGTTTCGGATAATGACTCCAGAGTCATCTCTTTTGTTTCTGAAAACCCATCTGGTTCCTATAGGCAGTTTTCCGTTGGGCAGGGGAACCAGATTCCATACTTTAAGTTTCTGAAACTGCATCAGTTCTTCCTGCATTGCTTCAACCCAGCTGGACTCTTTGAGAGCCATTTTAACATTCTTGGGCACAACCTGCGAGATAAAACAAGAGTATAAACATGAATTAATTGGACCTGATTGACTTCTAGTAGTCGTCTCTTCAGGCAAGAGGTTCTGAGCTGTAAGGGTTCTGCTTCGAGTGAGAACACCTTCCGAGAGAGGTCCAATAATATTTTCAACTGGATGATTCTTGTTTATACTGAGTGTTGGCACTTCTTCCACAGCTAGATTGTCTAGCAAGTTGATGAGATTATTCACTTGATCTATATTTGAGGAAGAAATGTTGTCGGTATGAGAATTTTCACTTGACGCAGTTACTTGATCCACACAATGTTCCTCAGGAATGTTATCTAAGAACAATGGATTATCAAAGGTCTAGTGAGAGGAAGATGAGACTTGATCCGCTTCTGGAAGTGGTTGAACAGATTGAGAAGTGTCAGGTTCTGATGGGAGAACTTCTTGTACAGGGGTCGGCTGAGCTGGAGGGTCACGATTGTACATGCCAGGAGGATCAACTATCAAATGATTAGGATCATATGGAACATAGTCAACTCTATAGTCCACATCATCACCTTTGTAGAAATCATCCGCTTGCTCAGATGCTCCTGCATTCTCAGATGGAGTGCTGAAGGGCTTAAAAGTGGAGTCATACTCAAACAGCCAGTTTGGACCAGAACCAGCATCAGTAGAGTTCATTTCTTGCCAATCTATGTAGTATGATTCCACAATCATCCGAGTTTTCTTGTTATAAACTCTGTATGCTGCCCTTTCAGACGAGTAACCCACGAAGTAACACTCATCTGCCTTATCATCAAACTTATGATTAGGCTCTGTATGAAGAAGAGTGCAAGGACATCCGAATGACTTGAAGTGTCCAACTTTGGGCTTCTGATTGAATAGAATCTCGTAGGGAGTCTTTTGATGAAGCTTGTTCAGAAGTGCTCTATTTTGAACATAGCACGCAGTGTTAACTGCGTCAGCCAAGAAAAAGATTGGTAGCTTTGATTCTGACAACATCGTTCGTGCAGCTTCTATAAGCGTTCTGTTTCTCCTTTCAGCAACTCCATTTTGCTGAGGCGTTCTAGCTGCACTGTATTTCCTAGCTATCCCTTTTTCATCACAGAAATCTATAAGAGTCTGATTTCTAAATTCAGTTCCATTATCAGTTATAATCACCTTGACCTTTAGTTTCTTCTGATTTTCAATCAAGGTAATGAACTTCTTCAAAATCTTTGGAGCTTCATCTTTCTTGGCTAGAAAGAACACCCAAGTGAATCTAGAATAATCATCTGTCACAACGAGACAATATGACTTTTTCCCGATACTCATTACGTTAATCGGTCCGAAAAGATACATATGAAGAAGTTGAAGAACTGAAGAGATGGAATTGAACAATTTTGGCTTGTGAGGTCTCTTGTGTTGTTTCCCTTTAGCACAAGCGATACATTTCTCAATAGTGGAGAAATCTTTAGAAGGTAGACCAATGACGTGATCTCCCTTGGCGAGTCTGTTCAGATTCTTTAGGTTTACATGACCCAGTCGCCGATGCCATAACAGACAATCATGCTCTGATGCCTTTGAGAACAAACACGTGTTCTCTGTAAATGAATCTGAGTTCATATTAATAATATATGCATTGTTTATCCTTGGAGTTCTCATCAGAATCCACTTCTCAGGCACTACAAAGCCAGGCTTCAGAATAAGACATTCTTTGTTTGTGAAGTGTGTGGAAAAACTCTTATCACAGATTTGAGAAACACTCAGAAGACTGTGATTGAGCTCTTCAACATAGTACACATCTTCAAAACTAAGAGTTCCATTAGTGACCGTGCCCTTCATGCTTATCCTTCCTCCCTTGTCTCCAGCAAATGATACATAACCTCCATTGAATGGTGTAACTTCATGCAACTGAGAGAAATCCCCAGCCATATGCCGGGAACAGCCACTATCTACATACCAAACGTGTTTAAGCTTGCTTGGCTTTCTCTGCATAGTATACATTCAATTAATGAGAAACAGGTACCCAAATCATAACAGATTTAGGTGTTTTGGTAATAGAAGAAACTCTATCCTTGGGTTTGGGTTTGGGTCTTTCTGAATTGAGCTTAATATGTTTTGTCATGCTTCCACTGCCCTGGTCAACTGGTTTTGTCTTAGTTTTGAAAATTCTTTGATTTTGCTTACGAAAACCATATTGTGTTTTGTTTGATTTCTTATGTCTTTTTGCAGTGGAAGGAGTCTGAGTCTGAGTCCCCTTTTGAGAGGTTGCCTTAGGCTTGGAGGATGGTACAGTCCTCACATGTTTGTTAACTAGTTTAGCATTAGGTATGACCTTCTGATTCTTCCCATAGAAGAATTCAGTAGGTCGGTGCAGACAGTGTCTAGCAATGTGGCCTGGTTTCCCACATGCATAGCAGCAGACCTTTTGGTGAAATTCAATTGGATCAAAGGGCTTAACATCACATTTACTCTGACCAGAGGATAAGTTTGAGAAAATTTGTTCTAAGGACCCAGTTGGAACATAAGGTTCACAGTTGGGATTCAACTGTGGAACCCTCTCTTTAGTAACTGTGGAATGAGCCTTGACTGCCTGCTTGGTCAAAGGAGAGGAAGTTGATTGTGAGACAAGATTTATAGCAAATGTTTTCTGAAAACTTTTTAACATATCATTAGGCTTAATATTAATTTCATCAAATTTTCCAACAAAATCAGTTTTTGGAACAAAAGATGATTGTCTTGTAGATGTTGAACAATCTGTGCTCCTCCTAGCACTTCTTTCTACCTCCTTCTCCTCTGAACCTGAAACACTTAGTTTTTCTGCACAAACCTCAGAATCATTAGTCATAATAGGGTCAACTGCAAGAACAACAGGATTTGTGGGAAAATCATAAGTACAATCAGAGTCTGATTGCAAGTCATCAACAGATGTGTTGATCCTTGGCATGCTTGAGTAGTTATGATTAAAAGGTGGTTCACACTCAGTATAACCAACACCCTTACCCTTCTTTACCCGGTATTGTATGTTTACCATGTTTTCTAAAACTTTGCTTGAGTAATCAAACTTTTCGCATTTTACTGAAGTTTTAGAAAGCTGAGTTTTAACTTGGTCCAACTCTAAAGTGAGTTCATCGATTTTGCGTCGAGCATCTCGATAGTTGGACTCTTTGTCACTTAAAAGTTCCTTTAGCCTTGCCACATCCCGACCCTCGGCCTCAAGTTTTCTTTTGAAAATACCCTCATTTTTAAGAAATTCTGAGTTAAAGTATTTAAGTTTAGTTACTTCTTTGATTAATGATTCATTATGTGATCTGTATTTAAATACTTTATCAATGCATGAGGTAGAGCAAAGATTTTCAGTTACCTCCTTTCGTTTGTCGTCCACCTCGACCATGAATGCATGACTTAAAGTCAGCTCTAATTCCTGCACCTGATCACTCCAGTCATAGGAGTCAGTCTCCTGAGTCACCAACGCTTTAGATGTGCTAGAGCTTCCTCCTGCAGCTGCCATCCCGGATTTCTCTTCAGGTTTCTTCTCTCCTTCTTTATCCACCTTTGGCTGCTTACATTCTCTGGCAAAGTGACCCGGTTGGTCACAATTGTAACATCGCAGCTTTGACTTATCAAAACCGAGCTTTTTTCCTGGATTGTTTCCAAAGCTGTTTCTTCCATAACGCTTGATGAACTTCTTAGCTCTGAAAACTGCCACGAGATATCCATTTCTTCAACATCGGCTGGATTGATTTGCTCTAGGTTGTCTTGAGTGAGATTGGATGGTGCCAATTCTCCTGCTATGAAAGCATTGTAGCTGTTCATGAATCCTTTAAACAACAGCAGATTCTCTTCACTTTCTAGATTGACTTTAGGTACTGATCCGGTTTGTCCAGATGATAAGAATGCTGTCTCAAAAGGAATTACATGAGATGAAGAGGGCTGATAGTGCTGCATTCCTGATGATTGATGATTGATTGCTGACAGAAGGGCAGAGTTTTCAGAGACAGGAGCAATGCCCATTGAGCTGGCATGATTCAGTGCTCTCTGCTTATCATCCATATCATAGGAGTTGATGATTGAGATCAGCTCACTCAAGGAAGTCTTGTACATATCTTTGGTCCTTTTGATTGTTGTACAATTTGAATTCCAAGTATAAGGTAATGAGTTTAGCAGCTTCTTGTTTACTTCTCCCTTTGTCATCTCAATTCCAGAACTAGTCATCTCAGTCATCAGATGTGTAAATCTGTTAAGTTGTGCTTCAAGAGACTCTCCCTTGATGTGATTAAACATGTTAAATCTCTGCCTGAGCATATCCTTCCGACTTTCTCGCATGTCCTCATTTCCTTCAAATCTTTCAACCAAAGCATTCCAGAGTTCCTTAGCAGTCTTGTGCTCCTTAAATCCATGAGCAACATCAGTCGATAAGGCCATTGTAATCGAAGCATATGCCTTTTCATCCTTTTCCATCATGAGTATGTCATTGTCGGTGTACAATTCCGGATCCTTGGGAACAAGAGGACCATTGATCTCACTCTGGTATGAGGGTACATAGGGACCCTCCTCAATCGATCTCCAAAGCTTTGGATCGGTATACTTGATGAATGACTGAAATCTGAACTTCCAATCTTGGAAGTTATCTCCTGACACGAGCCTTGGTGGCTTTGTTCCGGTGCTGATCTCATTGTCCAGATTGAGTAAGTTGGACAAATTTGTCAGATTCTTTGAAGTCATGATGAATCAGAAAATTTTCTAAGTCCAGTACACGAATTCCCTGTAGCTCCCTGTAGATACTGCTCAAAGTTAAACAGACAAATCTGTACTCGAAAATCCTTGTAATCGAAAATATCCCTGTACTCGAAAATATTCTTGTACTCGAAATCCTGTGTGTATTCGAATCTGACACTGTATTCGAATCTGTACTCGAAAAGTATGTACACGAACTCCTCTTGTACTCGAAAAGTATTTATACTTCGAACACTCTAGCTGTACTCGAAATAGCTGAACTCGAAAATTCTGAACTCGAAAATACTTAAGAAAAATTTTATAAAAATATTTCTTAAGATTTGGAGTCCCAAATTTACACAGTAGCTAGATGAAGTAGAGAAGAATGATAAAGTATAAAACTTGCTTCAGAAAGTTGTTACCTTGATGATGAAAAGAGCACTCAAGCTCTGATACCACTTGTAGGTCCTCAAACTGATCAAGATACAAACTTTATCTCTGTAAACATCATCAATGATCTCTAACAAGTGCGGAATCCAAGTTAGAAACACGAAAGCAAGTAGAAAAATGCAAACTTTATAAATATTGCAAAACTTCGAGTACAAGCGCCTCAATACGTCTAGAGAGCGTATGCCTCGGGATTCCAACCTAAACCTGTACAAAATACGTCTATTTATACTAGGCCTAGGTGTACACGAAATCTAGATACAAAGGTTCGAGTACACGATCACTTCGTGTACTCGAAAAGCTGTACACGAAATTATCCAAAAAACTTTGACACTTCCGGATTGACTTTGTAAGTCTTCATCGTTTGGCGGGCTCTACAGAAGGAGAGAGAAGATAAAGAGAAGAAGAGAAGGGAGCAAGAAATAGCTGATTCTGAAATTGCAAAGGGTATGGTTCAGCCAGATCCAAATACCATGAATGATCAAGCTCTAAGAAATTTCTTACATGACAGGGGGGTTCCCTCTAGAAGTTATACCAAAATGAAGAGGGACACTCTGATCAAAAGGGTGAAAGAATTTTTGCTGGCAGATGAGAAAGTAGGCAAGAAAGCAAAACTTGATAAATCAAACATGCCTGTCATCAGCCGAATAGTCTCCTCTAATCCAAATTTTGAAAAGCCGAAGTCATTTGTTCCAAAATTTCTATCTGCATCACAAGCAAAATCATCTTATACAGAATCTTCTTCTCCTAGGCAATCCTCTCACTCCTCCCAATACATAAGAAATTCTGGAATGACTTTTCAAGAAACTTTGACAGTTCAAGATCAAGAGTTAATAAAACAAAAGTCAAAAATAATGGGATGGAAATATGACTGGAGCTGGGATGCATATCAAGTCAAAATAGAAACAGGAGCAGTGGAAAGCTTTTATCCATTTTTTCAGATATTCAATCTTTCTGATAGAGAGTTAATTGAATTGGCTGGTCTAGATTTAGTAAACGGAAGCAATCATGCTAGACCAGCAGCTTTTCAAGATACTCTAAGAAAATGTGTAAGGCTATACAGACTGCAAGATGGTAGTTTGGATCAAGATAAAGTCTTGAGAGAATTTAAGAAGTATGAAAAGAAATTCAGTGAGCAAAATCTAAAGCTGAAACCTCCTGAAATCAAGAAAAAGAAAATTTTTGGAAATATGAAGGAGTTCTCTATCACTGGATGGGCTTATGATGAAAAATCATGGGAGCTGGTAATTTTCAGAAGAGATCGAGTTTTAAGTGCAACTGATATAAGGCTATATGCCTATTCTGAAGTGAGACTTCTTGAAAACTCTTATCTCATTTTTTTGGATAATCTAAAAATTGGCAAACCAATTTCCACTGTTGGAAGACGCAATCTCCTTCAATTCTTGAGCCTGATCAGAAGATTAAGAAAAGATTCAGAAGATTTGTTCATTGGCTATGAACTGAGAAGAAATGAGCAAAAGGTGAAAACTTTGAAGAAACCACAAAGAGTTTCTATTAACAATGATGGAAATCTTGTGGTAGAATGTCTTGATAAATCATACATCTTCACTGACAAAGATGACATGTCTGAATTGGATTTCAAATCTTTATCTGCACTAAATCAAATGCCGATTTATTACATGAGAGAAGACTTGAAAGCTCCAATGACTCAATTTGCTGGCATTATACATCATTTGATGTTATCTTTCAGCATGGGTCAAGTCAAAGAAGAAGAGAATGTGTGAAGATGACGGATGCTGATGATGACAAGGCTTTGGATGTCGTTTACTCATATGAGAGAGGTACTTATGGATTATGGTGGGATAATTGTAGGAAGCATCATCTCAGGGGGAGATTGTTAAGTTTCCATTATGAGATGGTGCCCTGTCCACAATTAACCTACCCTTATGCAAGTTTCAAGTTTATTAAGTCCATTTAATGATGGCAACATTCTAACTCTCTTTACTTCTGTTTTTCTATTTTATACATATTTATTTTTGATATGCTGATAATTTGAATAAAGTTCAAATCCATATAATATGTTGATGTGTTGACAGACACAATACAGACAACACATATGGTCCATATCTCTGAACCTTAAACCTTTCTATTTATAAGATCATTATTTGTTAATTGATTCTTATGTTTAAGTGTTTAGTAATTGCAGGATTTGTCGATGTTGCAGTGCTGACAACCAAAGTTATAATGCTGAAAGCCAACTTATTGAAGATAGAGATGCAGACAAGTTCTCAAAGGATTCTTCAATGCTGACAGCTTAAAGTTACAGTGCTGACATTCAAAGTCCATTGCTGATGATGTTATTCCACAAGGATATTGCAGTGCTGATGAACAAATCTTGAAATGCTGATAACCAAGTGTGATGCTCATAGGATATGTTGTGCTGATGATTACAAGAGAGCCAAGTATTCAGCAATGCTCACATTGAACTCTTGAATGCTGACATCCAATTCTCAATGTTGACAGCTTTATGAGTTCAAGTGCTGATACTTGAATGCTGATAATAACAACTTAAATATACAATGCTGATATCCAATTCTCAATGCTAACAGCAAGTATAGTGTAATGCTGACATGAAGATGTGGACTGCTGATAGTCACATTGCAAAGCTGACGACTAAATGTTGCAATGCTGAAGTTCGTTTGCTGTTGCTGATGAAGAATCTACACAAATTTTGTTGTTTATTTGTTTTTGCTGACATCAGTTATGACATGTATAACTGATGTGACGTTCATTTTGTTATTTTAATAGCGGTGATTCGTTAGGGCAATTATGTAGGTCTGAAATAGGTTTCTATAAATAGGACCTTTATATTTTTCAATTAGTATGCTTTTTGTACGCTTTCGGTGATTACACACACTGTAATTCTCTGAGCAATTTCAGATCTACAATCAATATAACTGCCTTTAATATTCATCATCATCTATTCTTAACTGTTCTTATTAAATATGTCTTGAATATTAATTATTGTGGGTTTTGTTATTTTGGATTGTTACTGAACTTAGATTGATTGCCTATTTCCGCCTAGCAATTGATTGAAATCATAGCTTATTGTTATCATCAGATCTCAGATTATGATCTAATCCGATCCTGACAATGAGTCATATTGACCGAGTCACTCAACACGGAGTTGTCTTCTAAGTAAGCTCGTTAGTACAGTTCGTGTTGGATGTAGTTGCTGACTACTATTTTCAGACTCCAAAGGTAGTTTGGGACTTAATTGTTTGTTGGCTTCTCTAGTAAACTGACTTTTGACTATTTGCACACATTATTCTTACTTGATGTTCGTTTGCGTTGCAGCCATCCATGTAGTTTCATTTATTGCTTTATACATATGCCTTACAATGCAGATTCATATTTACAACTATTAAACCTATTGTTCTCATCAACTACTTTTGTAGCTGACAGTTACTTTTCACGTGTTTCAGGTAATCAGGTTTAAGACATTCTAAAGGACAACTAAGGAAACCGTTTTAAGATAGAAAAAGATGAAGAAACAAGCTAGGATGGATTTAGAAACACACTTAATCCTGATTGTTTAATTGTCTTGTTTGAGACATATTTTGTAAACAATATTTTTGGGTCCGTAGTTGTCATTCTTTTGGGAAGATAGATAGATTGTCTGTAACTAAACAATGGTCTAATCTATATGAAATTTAGTAATGCAATGTGGTTGTTCTTATTCAATACTTGTGCATGATTCAACCATCGATCGTCACCTTGTCGTGGCTTCCGCACGCGGCACAGTGGGTGTGACAGGTTGGTATCAGAGCCAAGGTAGTAGAGAACTAGGAAAAACCCAATAATTAATGACCCAGACTATAACCTAAGCTACCCAATAGGACTAAGTGCTATAGGCTTGAGGATACTTAGGATCTAAGTAAACTTAAGAAAGCATTAAGTCTAAACTAAGCTTGAAAGATCTTAGGGATACTTTTCTGAGACTAGATGTCGAGTCAAGGAATTTGGATCGGAATTCTATAATCTTAGAAACTGAACTACATTCCTCAATACATATTCATTGAAGGATTTCAGAGGCAAGGATCTGTATTCTTAGTATCTTTGATCTGGAATTCTCAATCACAGTTCATCACAGGATTTCAGAGGCAAAGATCTGTATTCTTGGTATCTTTGATCAGAAATTCTCATCATGTTATCATCATCATGTATTCATCATCATTAGGACTTCATAACTTAGAATTTGTGAAACAGTATTCTTTAGTTGAAGTTCACACAAGGAGATCATTATATTCCATACTGTAAGTATGGGGAACCTAGGTTAACTAACCTAGGACACATATACTAAAACCTAAAGTCCTGATTTTGAGTAAATCAGGAACCACGGTTTAGACAATCATAATCATATTCATAGTTCAAGAGACAATCCTGAATCAATCATAATCAATCAAGAGTTGGGATCCTAGCTTCAAATACAAATGGCGGCCAAGCTCTTGCATACATAAGTGGTGGTGGGATGTCGGCTGGGCAGGCAGTAGCTTTACCCTACGTATGCCCTATATATAAACTAACTTCAGTATGACAAGGGGAACTCGGCATTTGTATATGAAGTGAAGATCCGGGAGCAACAGGAATCATTGAACAGTAGACAAACAAATGAGATAAAACTATTTGAGATAAAATCAGTGTGTGAATCAATAATTATGTTAATCAATCATAGATGAGTCAATCATTGTGTGAATCAATCAGGTGAACAATCATATTATGTAGTCTTAAGTGATCACATGCTTAGTACTTACTAACATAGGTTAACGAGAAAAATGTAGAGCGCACATATGATTTAGTTCTACATGTTAACAATTGTTAGTAGGTGCACACATAATTAAACCTTAAATCAACCATATATTCAATCATAGTTCAGTGGTCAAAGATCATGGAATTCTTAATCAATGGAACATACTTGGAAATCAGTACAACCGTATTGCCAAATGCTAGCAAGGGCATGATCGTAGTATATCGAAGCGGCGGTGGACTGGCGGCTGGGCTGGCAGGTTGCTTGACCCTTTTGTATGCCCTATACATAAGCTATCTTAGGTATACTGGGAAAGTGTCATTGTGCAGGTTTGGTGGAGTGAAATCATGAGACATCATACACAATCACATGAGAAGCATGCTAAAAGGTTAACTAATTTTATATTAACCGACTTTGTATGCATGTCCATATTACAATTGAATGATAATATTAGTAGTATGAACATATTACTAACTTTATCATGTAAATTCAATTGTATCCTTTCTCATTTCTGACCCACTTGTGGCTTCTATTCGTAAAATGCCTCCTTGACGTGACCCCAACGGAGGGGGTTCAACAAGTGGCAACGATGACGAGATCAACAAAATTTCCCGGGCCATCGCTATACACATGAGGGATGTCATCCCGGGTATGGTCACTGATATCACCCAGAATCTTCGGGGAAGTACCAGTGATTCAGTAAACAACTCAAACACCAACAACACTGGAACTGCTACCTTCACTTTCAAGCAGTTCAATGATGCTAAGCCTCCTAAGTACACTGGTACTGAGGGAGCTACTGGCCTACTGCAATGGCTGGAAAGCATTGAGGATATCCTAGACTTCACCGGATGTCCAGAAAATCTGAAGGTCAAGATGGCTTCAAGCACTTTTCATAAAGGCGCACTCACCTGCTGGAATTCTGAGAAGAACACCAGAGGACGGGAAGTTGCCTTGGCCTTACCGTGGGAAGGTTTCAAGAACTTACTTGTGGAACAGTTTTGTCCACAACATGAACTGAAGAAACTCGAGGTTGAGATGTGGAACTTGGTCCAAGACAGTGGCAAAAACGCGAAATATACAACTCGTTTCCATGAGTTGTGTATTCTGGTGCCACATCAAGTTACTCCTCTATCCCGCAGGATAGAGAAGTACATTGAAGGCTTTCCCCTAGTTATCAGAGGAACTGCTATGGGGAGTAACCCTACTACTCTGGAGGTGGCAATTCATCTTGGCGCTACTCTTACTGAAGAATATGTCAAGGCTGGTGTGCTCACTCGAAAGGGGTACAAGAGATCACTAACAGATGAAGGCAAGAGGCCTGAACAGAATCAACCCAAGAAGAAGAAGTAGAAATAGAGGATGATCAAGAACTATGCAGTCTTAACTACAGCTACACCCACTCAAGCCACTCCCATTACTGCTATTCCACAACCTGCTACTGCCAGAAAGCCTTATACTGGCCCGTACCCACTTTGCACCAAATGCCAATTCCATCACCTACCCACTATTCCATGAAGAAAATGTCTCAAGTGTGGGTGGCTCGGACACTTGGCAGCTACGTGCCGAGCTACTCATCTTGCTGCTGCTACAACTGCCACCGCTATTCCTGCTACTACTGGTGGAAGGGTCTGTTATAACTGTGGAGTAGAGAGACACTTCAAAAACCAGTGCCCGAAACTTAACAATGGCGCTACAACTGCTACCACTCGTGCCTTTGTTATCGGAGCTACCGAAGCACGCGAGGAGCCGGCAGGCGTCACAGGTACATTTCTCATTAATGATCACTATGTTTCTATAATATTTGATACGGGGGCTGATAAAAGTTTTGTCTCTACTAATACTGCTTCTTTGTTTAATATACAACCATCTACACTTACTACTCCTTACACCGTAGAAGTAGCTAATGGTACGACTATATTAGTGAATTCAATAATTCGCAATTGTGAATTAAGATAAAATGACCATCTTTTCCTAATCAATCTTATTCCTATGACACTCGGAAGCTTTGAAGTTGTAGTGGGAAAGGATTGGCTATCCAAAAACCACGCCGAAATTGTATGCTCGGAGAAACTTATTCGGATTCCCCTACCGTCCGGCAAAACGATGAGAGTTTACGGCGAGAAACCCTGCCGCGGATTGAAGATGTTGTCGTGTATCAAGGCTAGGAAGTACCTGAAGAAGAAGTACTATGCATTTCTGGCGCATGTAGTAGAGAAGAAACCAGAAAAGAAAACAGTTGAAGACGTTCCGGTCATCAGATATTATCCGGACGTATTCCCAGAAGACTTGCCTGGATTGCCACCGATCTGGCAAGTGGAGTTTAGAATTGATCTTGTCCCTGGAGCAAACCCAGTGGCGAAGTCACCATATCAATTAGCACCGTATGAGATGCAAGAACTGTCTAGTCAACTTCAAGAACCTATAGCCAAAGGATTCATTAGATCGAGTTTCTCTCCGTGGGGAGCTCCGGTTCTTTTTGTCAAGAAGAAAGACTGTTTGTTTCGTATGTGCATCGGCTATCGTGAGCCAAACAAGTTGACAATCAAGAACAGATATCCTCTACCTAGGATCGATGATCTGTTTGATCAATTACAGGGAGCGACTTGCTTCTCAAAGATCGCCTTACGGTCCGAGTATCATCAGTTGCGAGTGTATAATGAGAATATACCAAAGACTGCGTTTAGGACTTGATATGGACACTACGAGTTCATGGTTATGCCATTTGGACTGACCAATGCACCGGCAACGTTCATGGACTTGATGAATCGAGTCTGCAAGCCATACTTAGATCAGTTTGTTATCGTCTTCATTGATGATATCCTGATTTACTCCAAGACAGAGCAAGAACATGAGGATCATTTGAAGAAAGTCTTAGAGCTACTAAGAGCTGGACAGCTTTATGCTAAATTCTCAAAATGTGAATTCTGGTTAAAAGAAGTTCATTTCTTAGGGCATGTTATCAAAAAGGATGGGATACATGTGGATCCATCAAAGATTGAAGCGATTAAGAACTAGACTACCCCATCTACTCCAACTGAAATTCGTTCATTTTTGGGTTTGGCAGGCTATTACAGAAGGTTCAACGCGAATTTTTCAAAGATCGCCTTGCCACTTACCACTCTAACTCTGAAAAGTCAAGCGTTTATATGGGGACAGAAACAAGAAGATGCATTCCAACTTCTTAAACAGAAGTTATGCAAATCCCCTATCCTTAGTGTTCCAGAAGGCATTGATAATTTCATTGTCTACTGTGATGCTTCAAACCTTGGTCTCGGTTGTGTACTTATGCAACGAGACAAGGTGATTGCGTATGCTTCAAGATTGCTTAAGGTTCATGAGAAGAATTATACTACTCATGACCTTGAGTTAGGGGTTGTGGTCTTTGCATTGAAGATTTGGAGGCACTACCTTTCTAGTACTAAATGTGTCATTTATACATATCACAAGAGCCTACAACACATTCTCAATCAGAAAGAACTCAACATGAGACAACGGCGTTGGGTTGAGCTTCTAACTGATTACGACTATGAGGTTCGTTACCATCCGGGTAAAGCCAATGTGGTGGCAGATGCTCTTAGTCGTAAGGAACCAGTCAAACCAATTCATGTAAGAGCCATGGAGATCAACACACAGCCAAAATTGAAGGATCTGATTCGTATTGCTCAACAACAAGTAGTGATAGACAATCAACTGAAGGCAGACTTAGATTGTGGAATTGAGGATAAACTGGAACCTCTATCTGATGGGGTGTTATACCTCAACGGTCGCATTTGGATTCCAAAGTCAGAAGAAGTGCGCACGCTCATCTGTGATGAGGCTCATAAGTCACGATACTCAGTTCATCCAGGAGCTGATAAGATGTACCAAGACTTGAGGACATCTTACTGGTGGCCTGGAATGAAGAAAGACATAGCATTGTACGTGGGGAAATGTCTAACATGTTCCAAAGTCAAAGCAGAACATCAAAAGCCTTCGGGACTTCCGCAGCAACCTGAAATTCCTCAATGGAAATGGGAATAAATTTCCATGGATTTCATAACCAAGTTTCCGAGAACTCTACGAGGATTCGATTCGATTTGGGTGATCGTTGATCGACTCACCAAATCTGCTCATTTCGGGACGAAATTCTCTTAACTAGGGGAGACTATAACATCTGTGCATTGAGTCATGATAGTCATAAAAAGTGATAGAACAATGGGTATGTATATTCAATCTGTCAATGTGATTCATGTGTTTATGTTTGTGTTTGTGTGTTATAGGATCTTATTATATTACGAACAAGTATGTATTATTTATTTACAATAGATTAAGCTAGTCAAGAACAATATTGTATTATATCGAAACAGTGGTGGGCTAGCGTAGATAAGGCAGTTAGCTGGACTCTTGGTATGCCTTATACATATATTGCGTTCGGTGTAATGGGATAGTGTTAGTGCGTAGTGTATAGACGGATATAATGACAAACAAAGTAATTAAACAAAAATCGTAATGCGTAAGCGAGACTGAGTATGGATATGGGTGACGATCCATAAAGATACGAATGTTGAACTTATAATTACGAATAAACGACAATAAATAAATAATACGACGAGAAGATGTACGTAGTTACGGGTATACACGCAATTATATTCGTTTAACGGTCTGACAACGAACGAAATGTAAAAATAAGAAAAATATTTTATTTTACATTTTACAATTTTGAAACTCATCAAAATAATGAAAATATCAATTCTTTTATTTAAAACACGTAAATTACGTGTTAAATTCCGGAAACGTGACGAAAACGCAAACCGAGCAACCGAAACGAACCCGAATACCCTGAGGGTATATAAACATCAAATGAGGCTTGGAAGCCTCAGTTCCCCCACAACTCTCTCTCTCTCTCAAAACCAAAATCCCGTCCCTTTGTCTCTCTAAAAGAAAAACTCCATTTTCAAGCTTTAAACTCGCGTATCTAGCTCGTTTCTTGACGGATTTGGGTGTTCTTGGTGTCCACGCGAAGCTCTCAATGTTCTCTACACAGAAGTACAACAGATCTGAGATTTTATTTGGCCAAAAAAGAGGTACGATCGAATGAAAAATCCGAAAAATTGGGTTTTGTATGTGTGTTATTCGAACCCGATGTCTAGCCGGTTCCATGCCATTCCAGTCAAACCCCAGCCTTCGTGAGGACTCCCACACATATAGCAACACCATGGGAAACCTCAGACCAAAGGTTAGAGCGGATGAGGATGACGAGCACACACAGGTTCGTGCGCGTAAGCTGTAGCCGAACCCTCACCTCCACGTGGCCGAACCTGCATGCTCGTTGATCACCAGCCGAAACCTTAGGGGGCCTCACGAACCTTCGAACACCGAACCCTAGATGAACTCTCATCAGCAGACGAACCTTGGTTTATTTCAGCGAACCCTCAAGAGCTCATCGAACCTTTGCATGGGACGAACCCAGTCATTTGCCGAACCCTACAACAACAACAAACCATATGTGAATGAACCTATGAGCTGCATGCATCGGCCGAACCCTTCATGATCGAACAAACCTTCCAGCTCACCAAACCCTAGCCGAAGCTTCCATGTGGACGAACCTTTGCATGGGGGCCGAACCTATTATGGACGGCGAACATATGGTTGTCTTCCCCCAGCCGAACCTGTGATGCTGAAAACATGTTGCCTAACCTTAGCATCCACAGAACCTTCTTGTATGGCATGCGAACCCTGCCGAACCTCATTGCCTGCCATCATGATCAACGAACCTTGTTGACAAAACTGAATTCGACGAACCATAGGAGGACTTTGCCGAACCTAGCCCATGGAACCGTAAAGGTTCGCTGGCTGTAGGAATACCTCATCCAGTTGTTTCGCTGATTCAGTTAAGCCTAGTGGTTCGGCCCATATTATAAGATTTGGCCCAAGCAATTCAACCCATGGTGTTTGTTCTTCTGCCCAATCCAACCCACGAACATATTATTTAGCCACAATCTAACCGGCCCAATAACAACCGCATGGACCCAACATCATACACATTGGCCCTTGACTCTCGAATTTGCTTAATAAATACAATGGGATCATCATGGTCCGATAGGCCCATGCGTAAACCATTTGAGCCTGACCATAATCCCACGTGGCCCATGAGAACTTGTTGGGGTCATGACTTGTAGATACATGTTTTGTCCCTAGTTCGGTTCTGTAAATGATTATCATGTAATTATTCAAAGTATTAATGGAAATTGTCTTTCTATATAATTCATCATGTTTATGTTTATTGATTATTGATTATTAATGTTTATCTAAGTGTTTGATTTGATTATTAAATGTTTGAGTATGAAAACTGCTCATTCGGCCGAATGACTCTAGAATGAAGTCATTCGGCGAATGAGAGTTGTATCGAATGTCTAAGTTCAGAATGAGTCATTCGCCGAATGACTCATTCGAATGACTGCTCATTCGAGCTTAGTCATTCGCCGAATGAGCTGCTTCGGCCACTCATTCGGCCGAATGACTACAGCTTATAAATAGAAGTTCAAATCATTTCAAAAAAAAAAACTTTCCCGAGCCCTCCTTCTTCCCTGGCATTCCAGAGTCAAAACCCTTGAAGATTTGAGAGGTTCTTGTGCTTCCAAGTTCGATTCTCAACCCGTGGTGTTCGATCTTTGCTTCCAAGTTGTTCTTTCACCTTCGGATCACCACGGTTTCTGTTGGTTTCGTTTGGAAAACCCTGGAATAGGATTCCGCACTATCCCAGAGGTTATCGAGTAGTTTTCTATTGGATTCGGATTGTTTCCGAGCTCCCGATCGGTCCAACAAAGTGGTATCAGAGCATTGGCTCTTGATTCTACTCTATTTCCATCCAAAACCATCAGATTTGAGTCCCCCAAAACCCTGATTTTCGTAACTTGCAGAAACCCTATTTTTCTTGCTCACCAAGTCACTATTCCATTGAAATAATAAGTGTTTTTGTGGTTCATTTGATCTAGTTCCTTCCCAATTGGTTAGTAATCATGTCTTGAAGTTCTGTGCAAAATTTGGTGGTTAGATCTGGTCAAAATCGAAAGATATCGCGATTTTTGTTGTCAAAAACCCCAGATCGCCGAATGACTCTGGCGGCCGAATAAGTTCAGCCGAATAGCCTCCCATTCGCCAAATAGCTCTCATTCGGCGAATAGCTCCTTCGCTACCTTCATTCGCCGAATCAGCCTCATTCTGAATTCTCATTCGGCGAAAGACTCCATTCGACTTGCCATTCGCCGAATAGATCATTCGACATTCTTCATTCGCCAGTTCTCATACTCAGTCTCTCATTCGTCAGTTTCACCTCATTCGGCCCCCGACATTCGCCAGTTTGTGACTCATTCGCCAATTGCTGCTGAAAATTTTCTAAGTATTGAATTTGATCAAATGGAAGATCTAGCACTCATGGCTAACCAGAATCATCGTATTCAGACTCTTTTACTGACAGAAAATGAAACCGGGAACTCAAACAAAGCTCCTAAGCTTTTGACTTTGGATGATTATCCTCATTGGAAGTATAGATTTGAGATTCACATCAATGGAGTGGATACAAATCTGTGGATGATGATTGAAGGAGGATACTTGAGGCCTTTAAATGAGGATGGAACTCCTATGCTGGTCACACGGATGACAGAGCCTCAAAGGAAACTATATGACTATGAGAAGAAGGCTTATGCTATTTTGTTTCAGTCTATTGCCACAGATATCTTTCATCAATTCAGACAGTTTACATCTTCCAAGTATCTATGGGATGCATTGCAACAAAGATATGAAGGGAATGATGCACTGAAAAGCATCAAGTCTAAAGCCTTAAGGAAGGAGTTCAACAGTTTTATGTATGTGGGAAATGAGTCCCTTGATGAGTTGATTGCAAGGTTCTACCATCTGTTGAGTGAGTTGTTCAACCATGAGGTCAAAACCACAACTCAAAAGAAGATTCAATGCTTGGCAGATGCATTACCTCCAAAGTGGGAGTCCTTCTTGATGGTCCTTAAACAAAATCAGATGATGGCTCATATGGACATCAATGATTTCATTCAGAAGTTGAAGGAACAGGAGATTGAAAACAAGTGGAAGGCCAAGAGAGTCGTGCAAGTTCAAGATCCTTCTTTATACTACTCCACACCCACTGTTGATAAGTCTACAACTCATGCTCCTCTGAAAACTGCCTTTCTGTCTAAAGCTTCTGAAGCTACATCTGCACCTCAGATGCACTTTAGCTCTTCTTCTTCATCTAGCTCACAACAAGAGCATCATCAACCGACTGCAAGTCTGAAGACAGAGAACTTTGATAAAGTTACAGTTGAGATTGCCAAAGAGCACATGGGTCTTCTGTCAACATTAGTCAGTTCATATGATGGACTAGTTGCTGGTCAGATCGGCAATCCATATTTGACTAATGATGACTACTCTCAGATTGATCCTGATGATATGGAAAGAATTGATATCATGTGGGCATTGGCAAGTGCAGTCAGAAGAGCTAAGGAGTTTGTGAAGAGGACGGGGAAAGACATCAATCTGAACAAGGAGTCTAAGTTTGGATTTGATATGGCTTCCGTTACATGCTACAATTGCGGTGAGAAAGGACACTTTGCCAGACAGTGCAAGCAGCCAAAGAAAGCTGGAAACAAGAACCCATTTCAGCATCAGAAGTCCGCCTCTGCTAATTCTGAAAGAAGATTAGTTCCTATCGATTCTCCTACAACAGCTGGTTCTTCATCTTCTGGTAGCAAAGCCTTGATGGTTCAACAAGATGAAGGTGTAAATTGGGATTTCAGATTCAATGCTGACAAGGATGATCAAGAAAAAGCATGTGTGGCAGAGATTCAGATTACTGATGACATTTCTGAAGAAAGCTGTCAGGGAGATGTGTTGGTGAATGATGACAAAGCATCAGGTTCAGACTCAGAAAGTTTGACAGATTCTGACACACAAGAATCTGATGGAGAAGCTGATGAATCTTCAATTCAATTTGCTTTGATGGCAAATTCTTCTGCTTCTACTGATTCCTCTGAGCAGGTATACACTGATTGTTCGTCTTCTCAATCTGATTGTTTCAGTTGTGTTGATCTTAGGAGCAAGGTCCTTGCTTACCAGAAGCATAACAGTGATCTGATGACCGATCTCGACCTGTGCATTGAAGCAAACAAAGTTTTAAAATCTAATGAAAAGGATTTTCAAAATAAAATTGATCTTTTAAACAGACAACTGCATGAGGCCGAGATCGCTGTTCTGAACAAGCAAGATGCTATTACTTCTTATCTCAATACTATAAATGAGATTAAGAAGAAGTTAGCATCAGTTGAATGTGATTATGAGACTTTGGGACAAAAGCTCAAGAGCTATGAAAGCTCCTCCTATATCATTGAGCATATGATCAGTAGGGGTACTGATCAGGGTAAGGAAAGGGTTAATTATCAAAAATGTCCTCCACCAATCCTCAATGCTTTTGTCAATACTCAAAATGACAAAGAGGTAAAGGATTTTCAAGTGACTACTCCGTTAGTAGTTGATCCAGTTAGTCTGAGCGAAAAGCAAACTTCATCTCAGACTAAGGATTCAAGGGTGGATGGAATTGTGGAAGATTGGGTTTCTGATTCCGAGGATGAATCAGAGTATTCATCAAAGCAGAGTACTCCTCGGAATCAAACTACTAGTGTCATGAAAGGTGACCCAATCTCCAAATCCAAGATTTACAAGGAATTATCCTTTGTTAAAGCTTCACAGGAGTCTGAAGCTAACTGTACTACCAAATCAGCTCAGTTTGGTAACAAGGGAAGGAAGGGTTTGGGTTTTGAGCAAGATTGTCATAAATCAAATGTTTTTAAATCAACTAAAAAGTCATTTTCTGATTTAAAACATTTTCACAAAAAAGGTGAGAAAGTCTGTTTTGAGTGTGGTGAGGCAGGGCATATTGTGAGGTTTTGTCCTAAATTGATCAGACCTAAGGTTGTCCCTTTCAAAACCTTAAGGTCTGCTTTACCAAAACCAGTAAAATCTGTGCCTAAATCGTTTCAGCCAAAATCTTCACCTCACACTCAAACTAAGGATTCAAATAAGGGGAAGGGAAAGTTGGAAACATTGGTTGTTCCACCTGAGGTTAAAGTCAATCAATCAAAACAATCATCCATTTATCTGAAAACCTCTTTTGACAAAAAGGCAATTTGGAAAGTTAAGTCATCTGAGGTGTCTGTTTCAAAAATTTCAGATAAACCTATCCCTAAGGGAAAATGGATCGATGTTTGGATCCGAGACTCAATGGGTCAACCCAAGACCGTAAAGGCTTGGGTTCCCAGTGTAAACTGATAGTTTCTTTATTGTGTAGGTTGCCCCAAAAGCTGGAGTGAACAGCAATTGGATTGTTGATAGTGGGGCTTCCAGACACATGACTGGTGATATTTCGCTGCTCACCAATGTAAATTCAGTTCGAGGTGGATATGTAGCCTTTGCTGGAGACAAGGGTGGTTTTATTACAGGAGAAGGAATTTTGACAAATGGACAAGTTTCGTTCGATCATGTCAGATATGTCAAACAGTTGGAAAACAACCTCCTGTCAGTCTCTCAGATTTGTGACAAAGAGTACAAGGTTCTGTTTGATGATTCAAACTGTTATATTCTCAAGCAAGGTGTGCAGATACCTGAAGATTGGATTTTAATGTCTGCTCCAAGGAAACAAGACTTGTATGTTCTCAACATGGCCACAGCTTCAACTACATCCTCCACAGCTTCATGTTTTATGACAAAGGCAACTGAGAAAGATTCAATCCTTTGGCATAAGAGGATGGGCCATTTGAGTTTACGCAAGATGAATCATCTGGTTTACAACAGTTTGGTTGAGGGAGTTAACCTTAAGAATTTTAAGCTGTCTGATATCTGTGTGTCATGCAAGAAAGGAAAGCAGACGAAGCAGTCTCATAAGCTGAAAAAGTATCATTCAATCAATGTTCCTCTTGAGCTTCTTCACATGGATTTGTTTGGTCCCGTGAATCGGAAGAGTATAGCTGGAGATCAATACTGCTTGGTTATTACTGATGAGTACTCCAGATACTCTTGGGTCTTCTTTTTGAAGGAGAAATCAGAAACTTTTGATTGCATTCAAGTTCTGGTTACCAAACTTGAATCTCTTTATAAGCTCAAGATTCGTCAATTTCGATCTGATAATGGAACGGAGTTCAAAAACCACAACATGGAGAATTTTTGCAATGAAAGAGGCATCGTGCAACAATTTAGTGCTCCATATGTTCCACAGATGAATGGCGTTGCTGAAAGAAAGAATAGAACATTGATTGAGGCTGCTAGAACTATGCTTGCTGATTCTTCACTACCGGTTCAATTCTGGAACGAAGCTGTTGCCAATGCATGTTACACATTGAACCGGGTTCTTATTGTGAAGAGACATGGGAAAACTTGCTTTGAACTGCTCCATAATCGAAAGCCAAATCTTAAGTATCTAGAACCATTTGGTGCTCCTTGCACCATGCTTAAGAAACATGAGCAGGGCAAGTTCAATGAAAAGGTGGAAGAGGGCTACTTTCTTGGGTACAGCACTCCAAATAAGCGAGTTTACAACATTGCAATTCATAATGTGGAGGAGTGGTACCACGTGGATGTTCAAAAGTATACAATGCCTCCATCTGGAAAAGGGCCAGATTGGATGTTTGATTATTCCAGTTTATTTGACTCATTCAATATGCCCCCCATGTACTCAGATGAAGATGTAGCTGTTCAGATGCTGTATGATGTGCAGAATGCCCCCGATGCTACTTTTCAACCTACATCTGCATCTGATCACTCTACACAGATAAATGATGACAGCTCAGACACAGATGACAATCCTCCGGCTGCTCCTGAACCAGTTGTTGATAACATTGTACCTGATCTTGAGGATTTGAATTTGAATAACTTAGATCCTGAGGTTGAGGTTCCTGCTCATCCTGTTGGAAGAATCAATCGAATTCATCCTCAAGATAACATTATCGGGAGTCCTTTAGATGGAGTGAAGACTCGAAGTCAGATTTCTTCAGGTGGTCTTGCAGATATCCTTGATTTTGCAGATGTAAGCTTTTGTGCTCATTCCTGCTTTATATCTCAAGTGGAACCGCGTACTGTCACTGAAGCACTCAAAGAAGAGTCATGGGTAGACGCCATGCAAGAGGAACTTCTGCAGTTCAAGAAGTTAGGGGTCTGGCAACTGTTTGATAAACCCAAAGGTGCAAAGGTCATTGGCACTAGATGGGTTTTGCGTTGCAAAAAGGATGATCACGGGATCATCGTGAGAAACAAGGCTCGTCTGGTGGTTCAAGGATTCAGACAGATAGAGGGATTGGACTATAATGAGGTGTTTGCTCCGGTCGCTCGATTAGAAGCCATTCGTATTTTTATGGCTTATGCATCCTTCAAAAAGTTCAAGGTTTATCAGATGGATGTAAAGAGCGCGTTCCTTCATGGAGTTATCAGTGAAACAGTGTATGTCAATCAACCTCCCGGATTTGAAGATCCATTGCATCGTGATAAAGTCTACAAGCTAGGCAAAGCGTTGTATGGTTTACATCAAGCTCCGAGAGCGTGGTACGAGACGCTTTCAACGCACCTTCTGAACAACGGGTTCAGAAGAGGTGTGATTGACTGCACTTTATTCATCCGTGAGAAGGACAGTGATTTACTTTTGGTACAAGTATACGTGGATGATATTATTTTTGGATCTACCAATGATGATCTGTGCAAGGAATTTGAGACTGTGATGAAAGAAAAATTTGAAATGAGTTCGATGGGAGAGATGAAGTTTTTCTTGGGATTGCAGGTGGATCAGTCTGAGGCAGGGATTCTTATTCATCAAACAAAATACGTTGGTGACATTCTGAGCCGGTTCAGTATGTCTGATGCAAAGCCTGCTGGTACCCCACTGGCGATTAATCACGGGATTACTCCAGACGAAAAGGGGGAGTTAATTGATGCCACTCTGTACCGGGGAATGATCGGATCTCTCATGTATCTCACTACTTCTCGACCAGACATCATGTTTGCCACTTGCTTGTGTGCATGTTACCAATCCAAACCAAGAGTATCTCACTTGATTGCTGTCAAAAGGATTATGCGTTATCTGAAGGGTACACCGGAACTTGGCTTATGGTACCCTAATGATGATAAATTTGAACTTACTGCATACAGTGATTCAGATTATGGCGGATGCAAAAGAGATTTCAAGTCAACATCTGCGGGATGTCAGTTCTTTGGAAACCGCTTAGTCACCTGGCAGTGCAAGAAGCAGACGTCGGTGTCTACTTCAACCTGTGAAGCTGAATATATTGCTGCTGCTAGTTGCTGTTCACAAATCATCTGGATTCAACAGCAACTCAGGGACTATGGGTTACATTTTTCTAACACTCCTATCTATGTTGATAACACTGCTGCCATAGCTGTCACTAAAAATCCAGTTCAGCATTCCAAAACCAAACACATCGACATAAAATATCACTTCATACGTGATTGTTTTGAGAAGAAATTAATCGATGTTGTTAAAATTCACACCGATCACCAGAAAGCCGATTTGTTTACAAAAGCTTTTGATAAACCAAGATTTTTATATCTGTTATCGGCTAATGGTGTTTTTCACAAGGATGAAGTTCAATCCTCATCTGAATCTAACAAATGATCATCACTTTAAAGTAGATAGTTTTTTTTATTTTTAGTATTTTCATTTTCTCTAGTATAGTTGTCTTTTATTAACAAAAACACAAAAAGATTTTCTATTTTTAGGTTTTTAGGGGGAGATATAGAAATTTGAAAAACCAAAAACTATAGAAATTTGAAAAACCAAAAACAATAGAAAATTTGAAAAACCAAAAACAATAGAAAATTTGAAAAACCAAAAACAATAGAAAATTTGAAAATCCAAAAACAATAGAAAATTTGAAAAACTCAAAAACAATAGAAAAATGAAAATCCAAAAACAATAGAAAAATGAAAAATGAAATAGTCCTGTTTAATGACATAACACATTGATTTCATTATGTCATAAAAACAGAAATGAATGCATGAGCTAAAATCACAAGGAAATATTGATGGGATGTACTGATAGGCTGACTATACAAAATAAATAAACAATATATGAGAACTTTGAAAGTTTGATTTGTGGGATCCAATTTATTAAGGCTTTTGAGTGATAAATGGTTCTTGACTCAAATCAAGCATACACCTGTCATCATGGAATCAAATGAGTTTTCATTCAAAGAAAAATAAAGGCAAGCTGGTATTAAGCTTGAAGAAAATAAAAAACAAGCTGGTATTAAGCTTGATAAAGAAGAATTAAAAACAAGCTGGTATTAAGCTTGAAGAAAACCTAATGCAAGCTGGTATTAAGCTTGAGAAAAACTTAAACAAATAAAAAATAAAGTTCGATTCCATACATGTGCCATACTGCTGGGACGGACCTAGCTGAAGCCATCCATGTGGATAGAACAAGAAAAACACAAAAAGATAATGAATGAATGAATCTTATTAAATTCATGATGACTGGTATTAAGATATGCTGAAATGAGTTATGAACTGATTTTGATCTTAATTGATGGAATGAATTGGGGAACTCAATCAGAAAATATGAGGAATCATTTAGTTTGTTTAAGAGTTGAGTATTGTTCAGTTTAAATTTGGACAAATATATCAGTAATCGTGTCAAAATGAAATTGTGATTAAAGTGAAGCATTCATTGAAGGTTATATGATGTGATCAGAGATTTGTGTTATCTTATTAATGGGCTTTTCACAAAAATATGTGTTTACTTGTGTTTATTTACTTTTAAATTGCGTTTGTACAGTTGTTTAGTTGTTTCAGTAAAATACAAAAAGATTTTCTATTTTCAATTTTGTTTTAGATGATCATTTGTAGATTTGGATGCCTATCATATCTGAATCCTGAACCAACTAGACATATCTTCATAATTGGTTAAAAGTTTGATGCACAAAATGTTAAATCTTTGAAAGTTTGAGTTTTGGAGATGTCAATGTCTCATTCGTACGAATGAGAGGCAGAATGAACTCATTCGGCCGAATGAGAATGAGTCATTCGACCGAATAAGCATCTCAGAATGAACCTCATTCGAAGAATGAAGAATGTCGAATGTCTCATTCGACAGTCTCATTCGGCGAATGAAGATCATCGATTGACTCTTTCGCCGTATTCATTCGGCGAATGGAAAAGAATCTTTGTGACCTTTCGCTTAGCTCATTCGGCGAATGAGAGCACAGTATATAACTGTGGTTCGGCCGAATGAGGGTCATTCGACCTTTTGCTCTTTCGCGATATCAGAGAATACCCATTCGGCGAAAAACACACTTAGTCATCTTTTTCGATTTCTTGTGACTGTGAAAGATCTTGCTACTGATAATCTTATTGTATTCATTCTCAGGTATATGGAGATAAGATTTCAACCGATTCCATCCATGAAATCATCTCTAACAGATTCAAATCTAGGGTTTTAGGGTTTTTGATTTCGCCCAACGAATACTCTGTTAAGATGAATCTAAAACTTGAAATGTCATGTATTAAATATGCTAATCGGTCATTTCTGAGGGATGTTTAACAAGTTTTTGGGACTGATTTGAGATTTTGGACAAAAAGGAATTTTGAACTGTCATACTGCCGAATGTCGTCATTCGGCGAATGGACTCATTCGGCGAATGAGCCTCATTCGGCGAATGGATCATTCGGCGAATGACCAGTCATACTCAAGTCTCATTCGACGAATGAGAGTCATTCGACGAATGAGCCTCATTCGACAAATAACTCATTCGGCGAATGGACTCATTCGGCATATCAGAAGAAAGTTAATCTGATTTTTGTAAAATCTCATTGTTTAATTGATCATTTTGTACTGATATGTGTATTTCTTGTGTTGTGCAGCATGGCAGGATACAAATCAGTACCGAAGCATAACATCTGTGCTCATCTTGATCTGACGACTCCGAACGCGAAGCATTATGCTGATATCATTACTTTCCTGAGGCGTTCCAGGATTTTCACTGCCATATCTACTGTTCATGTGCCCTATTTATCACATCAGCAGGATTTCTGGACATCCGCTGATATTGATTGTGAGGCCGAGCCTACAGTCATTAGGGTCAAGGTCAGAGGACATGATGTTGTAGTGTCTGCTGAGCACATAAGGCGAGTTTGTGGTTTTCAGGACTCTCCGGATCATCCATTTCTCCTTGACAGATTTCTTGTTCGTGGATGCTTCCTCAGATGCAAGTACGAGGGAGACATTGGAGCCGGGATTTTGAACAAAGCGTTCATGTCCCCGCAGTTCAAGTACTTGGCACATGTACTTGTACACTGCCTTGGCTCCAGGAGAGGAGGCTTCGATGATATGCGCGAAACGATACAGTGCGCATTTGCTGCCCTAGTGCTCAACAAGCCATTCAACTTCTCCGAGATGGTTTTTCTGCACATGAAGGAGAACGTGGGGCTGAAGGGTGACAAGAAGTTTTTGATGTACCCTCGATTCATTCAGCAGATCATTGATGCACAGATTCCTGATCTCCCAAAGCTGAATGCTGACATTATCAGATTGGAGCACATGAATGACATAACTCTCAACAGAGTTTTGTCATACAGAGGGAAGGAGAGGAAGCCTACTACTCGATCATTATTTGGTCACCTCTCTCGACCTGACTACAGGGCCCCAGCTGGAAGGAGATGGAGACACGATGACTCCGATTCAGATGTGGAGGACATTGTGGTCCCAGTTGGTGGTGATGACAGTGATGGTAATGATGGAGATGGTGGTGAAGGCCCGAGTGGTGCTGGTGTGGAGGTGAGCACTGTTGCTACTGAGAGCACAGGTGCGGGTGAGATGCCAGCAGTACACATAACCACTGCTGCTTCAGTGAGCATGGTTGATGTTGCTGCTTCTAGTGTTGGTGCTGATGTTGCTGTGTCTACAGCTCAGGAGGAGGATGTGGACATCGAGTCACTGATGGACTTGGATTTCTTGTCTACTACTACTTCATCAGTGACTGCTCCTCTCGATGTTTCTATTCCACATTCCTCGGATGATGATGTGAGTCTGATGACTCGGTGATGGTGATGATGAGCCGGTGAGGGAGGTGATGGTGAAGATGAGAGCACTGACTCTGATGATATATTAGAGCCGGATTATGAGAGGGTGATGGTGGCAGGCAAGAGATGGTGGTGTAAGGAAGAGGAGTGGAGTACAGATGAGACTTGTGGGGAGATTGCTATCTTTCTTTAGAGTTTAGACATTCTCTTCCTCCTCCTGAAGGTCCTCTGCTCCTGCTTCCACAGCAGTGATTCTCCTCTGCTGCTGCTCCACTTCATCTCAGAGCTGGAAGGGGAAAGAGAACCCGATTCTCTTTCCAAAGGAGGTCAGAACTGACTACAGCTGCTGCAACTACTGTCATCATAGAGCTCTGTCAGTTCTTCACTGACAAGGACAAGGGCCATTCACACTCAGGCCATTACTGCCCCTCTGTCCACTCCTTTCATTCAGGAGCCTGTTTATGTTGCTGCTTCCTCTGGCCTCCACAGTTCGTGCTGATGTTCATATACCCTGTTTCAGTTGTAGATCAGCTTAGTACACTGAACAGTATGGTCTTGAGACTGAAGGAGAGGAGCATGGAGCAAGAGGAAGAATAAAGAGCAGGAGTTGGTTATTGCTCAGCTCACGCAGGAGTTGAAGAGCAGGATACTCTGCTGCTTCAGGCTGCAGACCAGGGGCTTTTGAGGGCCAGGTCTGCACAACAGGAGGAGCAGCTCCTGAAATACATAGATGAGCACAACCAGTGGCTATCCCCACCTTTTCAGTGATCGGATCCTGCAGCTTCGAGTCTGAGAATGCTCGTCTAGCTGGACTCATGAGGGTTCAAGGAGTAGGCCTCAATCCTGGGTGTTGAGGATCCTTTCGGCATTCAGACGAAGAAGAAGAAGAATCTGAGTCTCAGGGGAATCCTGTCATTGTATCCAGATACAGACGATGATATGCTGATAATGATGATCCGATGATTAGAAGTGGATCTTCAAATCAGCACTTCTGGCTCATCAAATCAGCCTTCTGATGAGCAGCCTACAAAAGTAGAGCATCCTTAGCTCTTTTTGTCAGCTGGTTATGGCTTCATCATCTGCTCGTGGTTCCTCTCCATCAACCGAAGAACCAAACTGTTCAGTGTGCTGAGCTGTTCAGCAACTGAAACAGTTGGTGTGTAAGGATCTGTACGTGTAGTGGAAGTACCAGAAGAGGCAACTGTTGTGGGAGGAATGCTATCTTTCTTTAGAGTCTGCTAGTACGCAGCCTACTCTTCTTTCTCTTCCCTGAAGGTCCTCTGGCAGAAGCCTCTTTATCTCCTCATTCTCCTCAGTCTTATGTTTGAGTTCATCTTCTGAATGTTGAATGAATGATCAGTGAAAGTAGGAAGCTCTTCTTCTACACAGGTGTACTTTAGAGCATCCTCATCATCAAGGTCTTCTAAGATGATCTCATCAATGTCATCATATGATTCAGGAATCGGGAGATCTGAAGCAAGAACCGAGGAGTCATCAACGACAACCTCGTCAGGATTTAACCTGAATAACTCAGCGATCTGTTCATTTGTCAGGCAGAGGATGTCTCCCTCTTTCTTTCCTTCTCGTTGCTCACTGAGTGATGTATAATCCCCTGAGCGTCAAGGATCATGGTCAATGTGTCGTCAAGATGACGTCTCAAGGGCACAACTTCTACTTCCTCAGTGGCTTTGCCTTTTTCAGCTTGCTTTGAAGATGACTCCAGTGCTTTATCATGTTTCTTCTTGGTTCTGATCTCACCAGTAGACGATTCCTCTGAAGTGCTAGAGGAACTCGCAGTGGCATCCCCACCTTTTACTCATTAGATTCATCGTCTTCATCTTCTTCTTCTATCTTTCTCTGAATCATACGAATCAGGATTGTAGGCCTCAATCCTGGGTTTAGACTCCTTTCGCATTCAATGCCTCAGATAAGCGTTAAGTCTCAGTCTCTAGGGCTAGAATCCTGTCATTGTATCCATATACAGTCACGGATAGCTGAGGTTGCTCATCCGTTGACTTTAGCAGCGATCTTCAAGATCAGCATTTCGGGCTCTCAAATCTGCCTTCTGATGAGCAGCCTACAAAAGTAGAGCATCCTTAGCTCTTTTTGTCAGCTGGTTATGGCTTCATCTTGCTCGTGGTTCCTCTCCATCAACCGAAGAACCAAACTGTTCAGTGTGCTGAGCTGTTCAGCAACTGAAACAGTTGGTGTGTAAGAATCTGTACGTGTAGTGGAAGTACCAGAAGAGGCAACTGTTGTGGGAGGAATGCTATCTTTCTTTAGAGTCTGCTAGTACGCAGCCTACTCCTCTTTTCTTCCCTTAAGGTCCTCTGCAGAAGCCTCTTTATCTCCTTCATTCTCCTCAGTCTTCTGTTTGAGTTCATCTTCGGAATGTTGAATGAATAGATCTTTGAAAGTAGGAAGCTCTTCTTCTACATAGGTGTACTTTACAGCTTCCTCATCATCAAGGTCTTCTAAGATGATCTCATCAATGTCATCATATGATTCAGGAATAGGGAGATCTGAATCAAGAACCGAGGAGTCATCAACGACAACCTCGTCAGGATTTAACCTGAATAACTCAACGATATGTTCATTTGTCAGGCGGTGAATGATGTCTCCCTCTTCCTTTTCGTAGCTCACTGAGTGATGTATAATGCCCTGAGCGTCAAGGATCATGGTCAATGTGTCGTCAAGATGACGTCTCAAGGGCACAACTTCTACTTCCTCAGTGGCTTTGCCTTCTTCAGCTTGCTTTGAAGATGACTCCAGTGCTTTATCATGTGTCTTCTTGGTTCTGATCTCACCAGTAGACGATTCCTCTGAAGTGCTAGAGGAACTCGCAGTGGCATCCCCACCTTTTACTCATTAGATTCATCGTCTTCATCTTCTTCCTCATCTTTCTCTGAATCATACGAATCAGGATTGTAGGCCTCAATCCTGGGTGTAGACTCCTTTCGGCATTCAACTGACTCAGATAAGTGTTAATTCTCAGTCTCTAGGGCTAGAATCCTGTCATTGTATCCATATACAGTCGGGGATAGCTGAGGTTGCTCATCCGTTGACTTTAGCAAGCGATCTTCAAGATCAGCATTTCGGGCTCTCAAATCAGCCTTCTGATGAGCAGCCTACAAAAGTAGAGCATCCTTAGCTCTTTTTGTCAGCTGGTTATGGCTTCATCTTGCTCGTGGTTCCTCTCCATCAACCGAAGAACCAAACTGTTCAGTGTGCTGAGCTGTTCAGCAACTGAAACAGTTGGTGTGTAAGGATCTGTACGTGTAGTGGAAGTACCAGAAGAGGCAACTGTTGTGGGAGGAATGCTATCTTTCTTTAGAGTCTGGTAGTACGCAGCCACTCTCTTTTCTTCCCTGAAGGTCCTCTGCAGAAGCCTCTTTATCTCCTTCATTCTCCTCAGTCTTATGTTTGAGTTCATCTTCTGAATGTTGAATGAATAGATCAGTGAAAGTAGGAAGCTCTTCTTCTACACAGGTGTACTTTAGAGCATCCTCATCATCAGGTCTTCTAAGATGATCTCATCAATGTCATCATATGATTCAGGAATCGGGAGATCTGAAGCAAGAACCGAGGAGTCATCAACGACAACCTCGTCAGGATTTAACCTGAATAACTCAACTCAGCGATCTGTCATTTGTCTGGCAGAATGAAATGTATGTCTCCTCTTCCTTCTCGTTGCTCACTGAGTGATTATAATCCCCTGAGCGTCAAGGATCATGGTCAATGTGACGTCAAGATGACGTCTCAAGGGCACAACTTCTACTTCCTCAGTGGCTTTGCCTTTTTCAGCTTGCTTTGAAGATGACTCCAGTGCTTTATCATGTTTCTTCTTGGTTCTGATCTCACCAGTAGACGATTCCTCTAAAGTGCTAGAGGAACTCGCAGTGGCATCCCCACCTTTTACTCATTAGATTCATCGTCTTCATCTTCTTCCTCATCTTTCTCTGAATCATACGAATCAGGATTGTAGGCCTCAATCCTGGGTGTAGACTCCTTTCGGCATTCAAGTGCCTCAGATAAGCGTTAAGTCTCAGTCTCTAGGGCTAGAATCCTGTCATTGTATCCATATACAGTCGGGGATAGCTGAGGTTGCTCATCCGTTCACTTTAGCAAGCGATCTTCAAGATCAGCATTTCGGGCTCTCAAATCAGCCTTCTGATGAGCAGCCTACAAAAGTAGAGCATCCTTAGCTCTTTTTGTCAGCTGGTTATGGCTTCATCTTGCTCGTGGTTCCTCTCCATCAACCGAAGAACCAAACTGTTCAGTGTGCTGAGCTGTTCAGCAACTGAAACAGTTGGTGTGTAAGGATCTGTACGTGTAGTGGAAGTACCAGAAGAGGCAACTGTTGTGGGAGGAATGCTATCTTTCTTTAGATTCTGCTAGTACGCAGCCTACTCTTCTTTCTTCTTCCCTGAAGGTCCTCTGCAGAAGCCTCTTTATCACCTTCATTCATCTCAGTCTTATGTTTGAGTTCATCTTCTGAATGTTGAATGAATAGATCAGTGAAAGTAGGAAGCTCTTCTTCTACACAGGTGTACTTTACAGCTTCCTCATCATCAAGGTCTTCTAAGATGATCTCATCAATGTCATCATATGATTCAGGAATAGGGAGATCTGAATCAAGAACCGAGGAGTCATCAACGACAACCTCGTCAGTATTTAACCTGAATAACTCAACGATATGTTCATTTGTCAGGCGGTGAATGATGTCTCCCTCTTCCTTTTCGTAGCTCACTGAGTGATGTATAATGCCCTGAGCGTCAAGGATCATGGTCAATGTGTCGTCAAGATGACGTCTCAAGGGCACAACTTCTACTTCCTCAGTGGCTTTGCCTTTTCAGCTTTGCTTTGAAGATGACTCCAGTGCTTTATCATGTGTCTTCTTGGTTCTGATCTCACCAGTAGACGATTCCTCTATGCTAGAGGAACTCGCAGTGGCATCCCCACCTTTTACTCATTAGATTCATCGTCTTCATCTTCTTCTCATCTTTCTCTGAATCATACGAATCAGGATTGTAGGCCTCAATCCTGGGTGTAGACTCCTTTCGGCATTCAAGTGCCTCAGATAAGCGTTAAGTCTCAGTCTCGAGGGCTAGAATCCTGTCATTGTATCCATATACAGTCGGGGATAGCTGAGGTTGCTCATCCGTTGACTTTAGCAAGCGATCTTTAATATCAGCATTTCGAGCTCCCAAATCAGCCTTCTGATGAGCAGCCTACAAAAGTAGAGCATCCTTAGCTCTTTTTGTCAGCTGGTTATGGCTTCATCTTGCTCGTGGTTCCTCTCCATCAACGAAGAACCAAACTGTTCAGTGTGCTGAGCTGTTCAGCAACTGAAACAGTTGGTGTGTAAGGATCTGTACGTGTAGTGGAAGTACCAGAAGAGGCAACTGTTGTGGGAGGAATGCTATCTTCTTTAGAGTCTGCTAGTACGCAGCCTACTCTTCTTTTCTTCCCTGAAGGTCCTCTGCATAAGCCTCTTTATCTCCTTCATACTCCTCAGTCTTCTGTTTGAGTTCATCTTCTGAATGTTGAATGAATATATCAGTGAAAGTAGGAAGCTCTTCTTCTACATAGTGTACTTTACAGCTTCCTCATCATGAAGGTCTTCTAAGATGATCTCATCAATGTCATCATATGATTCAGGAATAGGGAGATCTGAATCAAGAACCGAGGAGTCATCAACGACAACCTCGTCAGTATTTAACCTGAATAACTCAACGATATGTTCATTTGTCAGGCGGTGAATGATGTCTCCCTCTTCCTTTTTGTAGCTCACTAAGTGATGTATAATGCCCTGAGCGTCAAGGATCATGGTCAATGTGTCGTCAAGATGACGTCTCAAGGGCACAACTTCTACTTCCTCAGTGGCTTTGCCTTCTTCAGCTTGCTTTGAAGATGACTCCAGTGCTTTATCATGTGTCTTCTTGGTTCTGATCTCACCAGTAGAAGATTCCTCTGAAGTGCTAGAGGAACTCGCAGTGGCATCCCCACCTTTTACTGATTAGATTCATCATCTTCATCTTCTTCGTCTTCTTTCTCTCTGAATCATACGAATCAGGATTGTAGGCCTCAATCCTGGGTGTAGACTCCTTTCGGGCATTCACTGCCTCAGATAAGCGTTAATTCTCAGTCTCTAGGGCTAGAATCCTGTCATTGTATCCATATACAGTCAGGGATAGCTGAGGTTGCTCATCCGTTGACTTTAGCAAGCGATCTTCAAGATCAGCATTTCGGGCTCTCAAATCAGCCTTCTGATGAGCAGCCTACAAAAGTAGAGCATCCTTAGCTCTTTGTGTCAGCTGGTTATGGCTTCATCTTGCTCGTGGTTCCTCTCCATCAACCGAAGAACCAAACTGTTCAGTGTGCTGAGCTGTTCAGCAACTGAAACAGTTGGTGTGTAAGGATCTGTACGTGTAGTGGAAGTACCAGAAGAGGCAACTGTTGTGGGAGGAATGCTATCTTTCTTTAGAGTCTGGTAGTACGCAGCCTACTCTTCTTTTCTTCCCTGAAGGTCCTCTGCAGAAGCCTCTTTATCTCCTTCATTCTCCTCAGTCTTATGTTTGAGTTCATCTTCTGAATGTTGAATGAATAGATCAGTGAAAGTAGGAAGCTCTTCTTCTACACAGGTGTACTTTAGAGCATCCTCATCATCAAGGTCTTCTAAGATGATCTCATCAATGTCATCATATGATTCAGGAATCGGGAGATCTGAAGCAAGAACCGAGGAGTCATCAACGACAACCTCGTCAGGATTTAACCTGAATAACTCAGCGATCTGTTCATTTGTCTGGCAGTGAATGATGTCTCCCTCTTCCTTCTCATTGCTCACTGAGTGATGTATAATGCCCTGAGCGTCAAGGATCATGGTCAATGTGACGTCAAGATGACGTCTCAAGGGCACAACTTCTACTTCCTCAGTGGCTTTGCCTTTTTCAGCTTGCTTTGAAGATGACTCCAGTGCTTTATCATGTTTCTTCTTGGTTCTGATCTCACCAGTAGACGATTCCTCTAAAGTGCTAGAGGAACTCGCAGTGGCATCCCCACCTTTTACTCATTAGATTCATCGTCTTCATCTTCTTCCTCATCTTTCTCTGAATCATACGAATCAGGATTGTAGGCCTCAATCCTGGGTGTAACTCCTTCTTTCGGCATTCAAGTGCCTCAGATAAGCGTTAATTCTCAGTCTCTAGGGCTAGAATCCTGTCATTGTATCCATATACAGTCGGGATAGCTGAGGTTGCTCATCCGTTGAGTTTAGCTAGCGATCTTCAAGATCAGCATTTCGGGCTCTCAAATCTGCCTTCTGATGAGCAGCCTACAAAAGTAGAGCATCCTTAGCTCTTTTTGTCAGCTGGTTATGGCTTCATCTTGCTCGTGGTTCCTCTCCATCAACCGAAGAACCAAACTGTTCAGTGTGCTGAGCTGTTCAGCAACTGAAACAGTTGGTGTGTAAGGATCTGTACGTGATGTGGAAGTACCAGAAGAGGCAACTGTTGTGGGAGGAATGCTATCTTTCTTTAGAGTCTGCTAGTACGCAGCCTACTCTTCTTTTCTTCCCTGAAGGTCCTCTGCAGAAGCCTCTTTATCTCCTTCATTCTCCTCAGTCTTCTGTTTGAGTTCATCTTCTGAATGTTGAATGAATAGATCAGTGAAGTAGGAAGCTCTTCTTCTACATAGGTGTACTTTACAGCTTCCTCATCATCAAGGTCTTCTAAGATGATCTCATCAATGTCATCATATGATTCAGGAATAGGGAGATCTGAATCAAGAACCGAGGAGTCATCAACGGCAACCTCGTCAGTATTTAACCTGAATAACTCAACGATATGTTCATTTGTCAGGCGGTGAATGATGTCTCCCTCTTCCTTTTCGTAGCTCACTGAGTGATGTATAATGCCCTGAGCGTCAAGGATCATGGTCAATGTGTCGTCAAGATGACGTCTCAAGGGCACAACTTCTACTTCCTCAGTGGCTTTGCCTTCTTCAGCTTGCTTTGAAGATGACTCCAGTGCTTTATCATGTTTCTTCTTGGTTCTGATCTCACCAGTAGACGATTCCTCTGAAGTGCTAGAGGAACTCGCAGTGGCATCCCCACCTTTTACTCATTAGATTCATCGTCTTCATCTTCTTCCTCATCTTTCTCTGAATCATACGAATCAGGATTGTAGGCCTCAATCCTGGGTGTAGACTCCTTTCGGCATTCAAGTGCCTCAGATAAGCGTTAAGTCTCAGTCTCGAGGGCTAGAATCCTGTCATTGTATCCATATACAGTCGGGGATAGCTGAGGTTGCTCATCCGTTGACTTTAGCAAGCGATCTTCAAGATCAGCATTTCGGCTCTCAAATCAGCCTTCTGATGAGCAGCCTACAAAGTAGAGCATCCTTAGCTCTTTTTGTCAGCTGGTTATGGCTTCATCTTGCTCGTGGTTCCTCTCCATCAACCGAAGAACCAAACTGTTCAGTGTGCTGAGCTGTTCAGCAACTGAAACAGTTGGTGTGTAAGGATCTGTACGTGTAGTGGAAGTACCAGAAGAGGCAACTGTTGTGGGAGGAATGCTATCTTTCTTTAGAGTCTGCTAGTACGCAGCCTACTCTTCTTTTCTTCTCTGAAGGTCTTCTGCAGAAGCCTCTTTATCTCCTTCATTCTCGTCAATGTTACGTTTGAGTTCATCCTCTGAATGTTGATGAATAGATCAGTAAAAGTAGGAAGCTCTTCTTCTACAGAGGTGTAATTTATAGCATCCTCATCATCAAGGTCTTCTAAGATGACCTCATCAATGTCATCGTATGATTCAGGAATAGGGAGACCTGAAGCAAGAACCGAGGAGTCATCAACGACAACCTCGTCAGGATTTAACCTGAATAACTCAGCGATCTGTTCATTTGTCAGGCAGTGAATGATGTCTCCCTCTTCCTTTTCATAGCTCACTGAGTGATGTATAATGCCCTGAGCGTCAAGGATCATGGTCAATGTGTCGTCAAGATGACGTCTCAAGGGCACAACTTCTACTTCCTCAGTGGCTTTGCCTTCTTCAGCTTGCTTTGAAGATGACTCCAGTGCTTTATCATGTTTCTTCTTGGTTCTGATCTCACCAGTAGACGATTCCTCTGAAGTGCTAGAGGAACTCGCAGTGGCATCCCCACCTTTTACTGATTAGATTCATCATCTTCATCTTCTTCGTCTTCTTTCTCTGAATCATACGAATCAGGATTGTAGGCCTCAATCCTGGGTGTAGATTCCTTTCGGCATTCAGCTGCCTCAGATAAGCGTTAATTCTCAGTCTCTAGGGCTAGAATCCTGTCATTGTATCCATATACAGTCAGGATAGCTGAGGTTGCTCATCTGTTGACTTTAGCAAGCGATCTTCAAGATTAGCATTTCGGGCTCTCAAATCAGCCTTCTGATGAGCAGCCTACAAAAGTAGAGCATCCTTAGCTCTTTGTGACAGCTGGTTATGGCTTCATCTTGCTCGTGGTTCCTCTCCATCAACCGAAGAACCAAACTGTTCAGTGTGCTGAGCTGTTCAGCAACTGAAACAGTTGGTGTGTAAGGATCTGTACGTGTAGTGGAAGTACCAGAAGAGGCAACTGTTGTGGGAGGAATGCTATCTTTCTTTAGAGTCTGCTAGTACGTAGCCTACTCTTCTTTTCTTCCCTGAAGGTCTTCTGCAGAAGCCTCTTTATCTCCTTCATTCTCCTCAGTCTTATGTTTGAGTTCATCTTCTGAATGTTGAATGAATAGATCAGTCAAAGTAGGAAGCTCTTCTTCTACACAGGTGTACTTTACAGCATCCTCATCATCAAGGTCTTCTAAGATGATCTCATCAATGTCATCATATGATTCAGGAATAGGGAGATCTGAAGCAAGAACCGAGGAGTCATCAACGACAACCTCGTCAGGATTTAACCTGAATAACTCAGCGATCTGTTCATTTGTCAGGCAGTGAATGATGTCTCCCTCTTCCTTTTCATAGCTCACTGAGTGATGTATAATGCCCTGAGCGTCAAGGATCATGGTCAATGTGTCGTCAAGATGACGTCTCAAGGGCACAACTTCTACTTCCTCAGTGGCTTTGCCTTCTTCAGCTTGCTTTGAAGATGACTCCAGTGCTTTATCATGTTTCTTCTTGGTTCTGATCTCACCAGTAGACGATTCCTCTGAAGTGCTAGAGGAACTCGCAGTGGCATCCCCACCTTTTACTCATTAGATTCATCATCTTCATCTTCTTCGTCTTCTTTCTCTGAATCATACGAATCAGGATTGTAGGCCTCAATCCTGGGTGTAGACTCCTTTCGGCATTCAACTGCCTCAGATAAGCGTTAATTCTCAGTCTCTAGGGCTAGAATCCTGTCATTGTATCCATATACAGTCAGGGATAGCTAAGGTTGCTCATCCGTTGACTTTAGCAAGCGATCTTCAAGATCAGCATTTTGGGCTCTCAAATCAGCCTTCTGATGAGCAGCCTACAAAAGTAGAGCATCCTTAGCTCTTTGTGTCAGCTGGTTATGGCTTCATCTTGCTCGTGGTTCCTCTCCATCAACCGAAGAACCAAACTGTTCAGTGTGCTGAGCTGTTCAGCAACTGAAACAGTTGGTGTGTAAGGATCTGTACGTGTAGTGGAAGTACCAGAAGAGGCAACTGTTGTGGGAGGAATGCTATCTTTCTTTAGAGTCTGCTAGTACGCAGCCTACTCTTCTTTTCTTCCCTGAAGGTCCTCTGCAGAAGCCTCTTTATCTCCTTCATTCTCCTCAATCTTATGTTTGAGTTCATCTTCTGAATGTTGAATGAATAGATCAGTCAAAGTAGGAAGCTCTTCTTCTACACAGGTGTACTTTACAGCATCCTCATCATCAAGGTCTTCTAAGATGATCTCATCAATGTCATCATATGATTCAGGAATAGGGAGATCTGAAGCAAGAACCGAGGAGTCATCAACGACAACCTCGTCAGGATTTAACCTGAATAACTCAGCGATCTGTTCATTTGTCAGCAGTGAATGATGTCTCCCTCTTCCTTTTCATAGCTCACTGAGTGATGTATAATGCCCTGAGCGTCAAGGATCATGGTCAATGTGTCGTCAAGATGACGTCTCAAGGGCACAACTTCTACTTCCTCAGTGGCTTTGCCTTCTTCAGCTTGCTTTGAAGATGACTCCAGTGCTTTATCATGTTTCTTCTTGGTTCTGATCTCACCAGTAGACGATTCCTCTGAAGTGCTAGAGGAACTCGCAGTGGCATCCCTACCTTTTACTCATTAGATTCATCATCTTCATCTTCTTCGTCTTCTTTCTCTGAATCATACGAATCAGGATTGTAGGCCTCAATCCTGGGTGTATATTCCTTTCGGCATTCAACTGCCTTAGATGAGCGTTAATTCTCAGTCTCTAGGGCTAGAATCCTGTCATTGTATCCATATACAGTCAGGGATAGCTGAGGTTGCTCATCTGTTGACTTTAGCAAGCGATCTTCAAGATTAGCATTTCGGGCTCTCAAATCAGCCTTCTGATGAGCAGCCTACAAAAGTAGAGCATCCTTAGCTCTTTGTGACAGCTGGTTATGGCTTCATCTTGCTCGTGGTTCCTCTCCATCAACCGATGAACCAAACTGTTCAGTGTGCTAAGCTGTTCAGCAACTGAAACAGTTGGTGTGTAAGGATCTGTACGTGTAGTGGAAGTACCAGAAGAGGCAACTGTTGTGGGAGGAATGCTATCTTTCTTTGGAGTCTGCTAGTACGTAGCCTACTCTTCTTTTATTCCCTGAAGGTCTTCTGCAGAAGCCTCTTTATCTCCTTCATTCTCCTCAGTCTTATGTTTGAGTTCATCTTCTGAATGTTGAATGAATTGATCAGTCAAAGTAGGAAGCTCTTCTTCTACACAGGTGTACTTTACAGCATCCTTATCATCAAGGTCTTCTAAGATGATCTCATCAATGTCATCATATGATTCAGGAATAGGGAGATCTGAAGCAAGAACCGAGGAGTCATCAATGACAACCTCGTCAGGATTTAACATGAATAACTCAGCGATCTGTTCATTTGTCAGGCAGTGAATGATGTCTCCCTCTTCCATTTCATAGCTCACTGAGTGATGTATAATGCCCTGAGCGTCAAGGATCACGGTCAATGTGTTGTCAAGGTGACGTCTCAAGGGCACAACTTCTACTTCCTTAGTGGCTTTGCCTTCTTCAGCTTGCTTTGAAGATGACTCCAGTGCTTTATCATGTTTCTTCTTGGTTCTGATCTCACCAGTCGACGATTCCTCTGAAGTGCTAGAGAAACTCGCAATGGCATCCCCACCTTTTACTCATTAGATTCATCATCTTCATCTTCTTCGTCTTCTTTCTCTGAATCCTACGAATCAGGATTGTAGGCCTCAATCCTGGGTGTAGACTCCTTTCGGCATTCAACTGCCTCAGATAAGCGTTAATTCTCAGTCTCTAGGGCTAGAATCCTGTCATTGTATCCATATACAGTCAGGAATAGCTGAGGTTGCTCATCCGTTGACTTTAGCAAGCGATCTTCAAGATCAGCATTTCGGGCTCTCAAATCAGCCTTCTGATGAGCAGCCTACAAAAGTAGAGCATCCTTAGCTCTTTGTGTCAGCTGGTTATGGCTTCATCTTGCTCGTGGTTCCTCTCCATCAACCGAAGAACCAAACTGTTCAGTGTGCTGAGCTGTTCAGCAACTGAAACATTTGTGTGTAAGGATATGTACGTGTACCAGAAGAGGCAACTGTTGTGGGAGGAATGCTATCTTTCTTTAGAGTCTGCTAGTACGCAGCCTACTCTTCTTTTCTTCCCTGAAGGTCTTCTGCAGAAGCCTCTTTATCTCCTTCATTCTCCTCAATCTTATGTTTGAGTTCATCTTCTGAATGTTGAATGAATAGATCAGTCAAAGTAGGAAGCTCTTCTTCTACACAGGTGTACTTTACAGCATCCTCATCATCAAGGTCTTCTAAGATGATCTCATCAATGTCCTCATATGATTCAGGAATAGGGAGTTCTGAAGCAAGAACCGAAGAGTCATCAACGACAACCTCGTCAGGATTTAACCTGAATAACTCAGCGATCTGTTCATTTGTCAGGCAAAGAATGATGTCTCCCTCTTCCTTTTCATAGCTCACTGAGTGATGTATAATGCCCTGAGCGTCAAGGATCATGGTCATTGTGTCGCCAAGATGACGTCTCAAGGGCACAACTTCTACTTCCTCAGTGGCTTTGCCTTCTTCAGCTTGCTTTGAAGATGACTCCAGTGCTTTATCATGTTTCTTCTTGGTTCTGATCTCACCAGTAGACGATTCCTCTGAAGTGCTAGAGGAACTCGCAGTGGCATCCCCACCTTTTACTCATTAGATTCATCATCTTCATCTTCTTCGTCTTCTTTCTCTGAATCATACGAATCAGGATTGTAGGCCTCAATCCTGGGTGTAGACTCCTTTCGGCATTCAACTGCCTCAGATAAGCGTTAATTCTCAGTCTCTAGGGCTAGAATCCTGTCATTGTATCCATATACAGTCAGGATAGCTGAGGTTGCTCATCCGTTGACTTTAGCAAGCGATCTTCAAGATCAGCATTTCGGGCTCTCAAATCAGCCTTCTGATGAGCAGCCTACAAAAGTAGAGCATCCTTAGCTCTTTGTGTCAGCTGGTTATGGCTTCATCTTGCTCGTGGTTCCTCTCCATCAACCGAAGAACCAAACTGTTCAGTGTCCTGAGCTGTTCAGCAACTGAAACAGTTGGTGTGTAAGGATCTGTACGTGTAGTGGAAGTACCAGAAGAGGCAACTATTGTGGGAGGAATGCTATCTTTCTTTAGAATCTGCTAGTACGCAACCTACTCTTCTTTTCTTCCCTGAAGGTCCTCTGCAGAAGCGTCTTTATCTCCTTCATTCTCCTCAGTCTTATGTTTGAGTTCATCTTCTGAATGTTGAATTAATTGATCAGTCAAAGTAGGAAGCTCTTCTTCTACACAGGTGTACTTTACAGCATCCTCATCATCAAGGTCTTCTAAGATGATCTCATCAATGTCATCATATGATTCAGGAATAGGGAGATCTGAAGCAAGAACCGAGGAGTCATCAATGACAACCTCGTCAGGATTTAACCTGAATAACTCAGCGATCTGTTCATTTGTCAGGCAGTGAATGATGTCTCCCTCTTCCTTTTCATAGCTCACTGAGTGATGTATAATGCCCTGAGCGTCAAGGATCATGGTCAATGTGTCGTCAAGATGACGTCTCAAGGGCACAACTTCTACTTCCTCAGTGGCTTTGCCTTCTTCAGCTTGCTTTGAAGATGACTCCAGTGCTTTATCATGTTTCTTCTTGGTTCTGATCTCACCAGTAGACGATTCCTCTGAAGTGCTAGAGGAACTCGCAGTGGCATCCCCACCTTTTACTCATTAGATTCATCATCTTCATCTTCTTCGTCTTCTTTCTCTGAATCATACGAATCAGGATTGTAGGCCTCAATCCTGGGTGTAGACTCCTTTCGGCATTCAACTGCCTCAGATAAGCGTTAATTCTCAGTCTCTAGGGCTAGAATCCTGTCATTGTATCCATATACAGTCAGGGATAGCTGAGGTTGCTCATCCGTTGACTTTAGCAAGCGATCTTCAAGATCAGCATTTCGGGCTCTCAAATCAGCCTTCTGATGAGCAGCCTACAAAAGTAGAGCATCCTTAGCTCTTTGTGTCAGCTGGTTATGGCTTCATCTTGCTCGTGGTTCCTCTCCATCAACCGAAGAACCAAACTGTTCAGTGTGCTAAGCTGTTCAGCAACTGAAACAGTTGGTGTGTAAGGATCTGTACGTGTAGTGGAAGTACCAGAAGAGGCAACTGTTGTGGGAGGAATGCTATCTTTCTTTGGAGTCTGCTAGTACGTAGCCTACTCTTCTTTTATTCCCTGAAGGTCTTCTGCAGAAGCCTCTTTATCTCCTTCATTCTCCTTAGTCTTATGTTTGAGTTCATCTTCTGAATGTTGAATGAATAGATCAGTCAAAGTAGGAAGCTCTTCTTCTACACAGGTGTACTTTACAGCATCCTCATCATCAAGGTCTTCTAAGATGATCTCATCAATGTCATCATATGATTCAGGAATAGGGAGATCTGAAGCAAGAACCGAGGAGTCATCAACGACAACCTCGTCAGGATTTAACCTGAATAACTCAGCGATCTGTTCATTTGTCAGGCAGTGAATGATGTCTCCCTCTTCCTTTTCATAGCTCACTGAGTGATGTATAATGCCCTGAGCGTCAAGGATCATGGTCAATGTGTCGTCAAGATGACGTCTCAAGGGCACAACTTCTACTTCCTCAGTGGCTTTGCCTTCTTCAGCTTGCTTTGAAGATGACTCCAGTGCTTTATCATGTTTCTTCTTGGTTCTGATCTCACCAGTAGACGATTCCTCTGAAGTGCTAGAGGAACTCGCAGTGGCATCCCCACCTTTTACTCATTAGATTCATCATCTTCATCTTCTTCGTCTTCTTTCTCTGAATCATACGAATCAGGATTGTAGGCCTCAATCCTGGGTGTAGACTCCTTTCGGCATTCAACTGCCTCAGATAAGTGTTAATTCTCAGTCTCTAGGGCTAGAATCCTGTCATTGTATCCATATACAGTCAGGATAGCTGAGGTTGCTCATCCGTTGACTTTAGCAAGCGATCTTCAAGATCAGCATTTCGGGCTCTCAAATCAGCCTTCTGATGAGCAGCCTACAAAAGTAGAGCATCCTTAGCTCTTTGTGTCAGCTGGTTATGGCTTCATCTTGCTCGTGGTTCCTCTCCATCAACCGAAGAACCAAACTGTTCAGTGTGCTGAGCTGTTCAGCAACTGAAACAGTTGGTGTGTAAGGATCTGTACGTGTAGTGGAAGTACCAGAAGAGGCAACTGTTGTGGGAGGAATGCTATCTTTCTTTAGAGTCTGCTAGTACGCAGCCTACTCTTCTTTTCTTCCCTGAAGGTCCTCTGCAGAAGCCTCTTTATCTCCTTCATTCTCCTCAATCTTATGTTTGAGTTCATCTTCTGAATGTTGAATGAATAGATCAGTCAAAGTAGGAAGCTCTTCTTCTACACAGGTGTACTTTACAGCATCCTCATCATCAAGGTCTTCTAAGATGATCTCATCAATGTCATCATATGATTCAGGAATAGGGAGATCTGAAGCAAGAACCGAGGAGTCATCAACGACAACCTCGTCAGGATTTAACCTGAATAACTCAGCGATCTGTTCATTTGTCAGGCAGTGAATGATGTCTCCCTCTTCCTTTTCATAGCTCACTGAGTGATGTATAATGCCCTGAGCGTCAAGGATCATGGTCAATGTGTCGTCAAGATGACGTCTCAAGGGCACAACTTCTACTTCCTCAGTGGCTTTGCCTTCTTCAGCTTGCTTTGAAGATGACTCCAGTGCTTTATCATGTTTCTTCTTGGTTCTGATCTCACCAGTAGACGATTCCTCTGAAGTGCTAGAGGAACTCGCAGTGGCATCCCCACCTTTTACTCATTAGATTCATCATCTTCATCTTCTTCGTCTTCTTTCTCTGAATCATACGAATCAGGATTGTAGGCCTCAATCCTGGGTGTAGACTCCTTTCGGCATTCAACTGCCTCAGATAAGCGTTAATTCTCAGTCTCTAGGGCTAGAATCCTGTCATTGTATCCATATACAGTCAGGGATAGCTGAGGTTGCTCATCCGTTGACTTTAGCAAGCGATCTTCAAGATCAGCATTTCGGGCTCTCAAATCAGCCTTCTGATGAGCAGCCTACAAAAGTAGAGCATCCTTAGCTCTTTGTGTCAGCTGGTTATGGCTTCATCTTGCTCGTGGTTCCTCTCCATCAACCGAAGAACCAAACTGTTCAGTGTGCTGAGCTGTTCAGCAACTGAAACAGTTGGTGTGTAAGGATCTGTACGTGTAGTGGAAGTACCAGAAGAGGCAACTGTTGTGGGAGGAATGCTATCTTTCTTTAGAGTCTGCTAGTACGCAGCCTACTCTTCTTTTCTTCCCTGAAGGTCCTCTGCAGAAGCCTCTTTATCTCCTTCATTCTCCTCAGTCTTATGTTTGAGTTCATCTTCTGAATGTTGAATGAATAGATCAGTCAAAGTAGGAAGCTCTTCTTCTACACAGGTGTACTTTACAGCATCCTCATCATCAAGGTCTTCTAAGATGATCTCATCAATGTCATCATATGATTCAGGAATAGGGAGATCTGAAGCAAGAACCGAGGAGTCATCAACGACAACCTCGTCAGGATTTAACCTGAATAACTCAGCGATCTGTTCATTTGTCAGGCAGTGAATGATGTCTCCCTCTTCCTTTTCATAGCTCACTGAGTGATGTATAATGCCCTGAGCGTCAAGGATCATGGTCAATGTGTCGTCAAGATGACGTCTCAAGGGCACAACTTCTACTTCCTCAGTGGCTTTGCCTTCTTCAGCTTGCTTTGAAGATGACTCCAGTGCTTTATCATGTTTCTTCTTGGTTCTGATCTCACCAGTAGACGATTCCTCTGAAGTGCTAGAGGAACTCGCAGTGGCATCCCCACCTTTTACTCATTAGATTCATCATCTTCATCTTCTTCGTCTTCTTTCTCTGAATCATACGAATCAGGATTGTAGGCCTCAATCCTGGGTGTAGACTCCTTTCGGCATTCAACTGCCTCAGATAAGCGTTAATTCTCAGTCTCTAGGGCTAGAATCCTGTCATTGTATCCATATACAGTCAGGGATAGCTGAGGTTGCTCATCCGTTGACTTTAGCAAGCGATCTTCAAGATCAGCATTTCGGGCTCTCAAATCAGCCTTCTGATGAGCAGCCTACAAAAGTAGAGCATCCTTAGCTCTTTGTGTCAGCTGGTTATGGCTTCATCTTGCTCGTGGTTCCTCTCCATCAACCGAAGAACCAAACTGTTCAGTGTGCTGAGCTGTTCAGCAACTGAAACAGTTGGTGTGTAAGGATCTGTACGTGTAGTGGAAGTACCAGAAGAGGCAACTGTTGTGGGAGGAATGCTATCTTTCTTTAGAGTCTGCTAGTACGCAGCCTACTCTTCTTTTCTTCCCTGAAGGTCCTCTGCAGAAGCCTCTTTATCTCCTTCATTCTCCTCAGTCTTATGTTTGAGTTCATCTTCTGAATGTTGAATGAATAGATCAGTCAAAGTAGGAAGCTCTTCTTCTACACAGGTGTACTTTACAGCATCCTCATCATCAAGGTCTTCTAAGATGATCTCATCAATGTCATCATATGATTCAGGAATAGGGAGATCTGAAGCAAGAACCGAGGAGTCATCAACGACAACCTCGTCAGGATTTAACCTGAATAACTCAGCGATCTGTTCATTTGTCAGGCAGTGAATGATGTCTCCCTCTTCCTTTTCATAGCTCACTGAGTGATGTATAATGCCCTGAGCGTCAAGGATCATGGTCAATGTGTCGTCAAGATGACGTCTCAAGGGCACAACTTCTACTTCCTCAGTGGCTTTGCCTTCTTCAGCTTGCTTTGAAGATGACTCCAGTGCTTTATCATGTTTCTTCTTGGTTCTGATCTCACCAGTAGACGATTCCTCTGAAGTGCTAGAGGAACTCGCAGTGGCATCCCCACCTTTTACTCATTAGATTCATCATCTTCATCTTCTTCGTCTTCTTTCTCTGAATCATACGAATCAGGATTGTAGGCCTCAATCCTGGGTGTAGACTCCTTTCGGCATTCAACTGCCTCAGATAAGCGTTAATTCTCAGTCTCTAGGGCTAGAATCCTGTCATTGTATCCATATACAGTCAGGGATAGCTGAGGTTGCTCATCCGTTGACTTTAGCAAGCGATCTTCAAGATCAGCATTTCGGGCTCTCAAATCAGCCTTCTGATGAGCAGCCTACAAAAGTAGAGCATCCTTAGCTCTTTGTGTCAGCTGGTTATGGCTTCATCTTGCTCGTGGTTCCTCTCCATCAACCGAAGAACCAAACTGTTCAGTGTGCTGAGCTGTTCAGCAACTGAAACAGTTGGTGTGTAAGGATCTGTACGTGTAGTGGAAGTACCAGAAGAGGCAACTGTTGTGGGAGGAATGCTATCTTTCTTTAGAGTCTGCTAGTACGCAGCCTACTCTTCTTTTCTTCCCTGAAGGTCCTCTGCAGAAGCCTCTTTATCTCCTTCATTCTCCTCAGTCTTATGTTTGAGTTCATCTTCTGAATGTTGAATGAATAGATCAGTCAAAGTAGGAAGCTCTTCTTCTACACAGGTGTACTTTACAGCATCCTCATCATCAAGGTCTTCTAAGATGATCTCATCAATGTCATCATATGATTCAGGAATAGGGAGATCTGAAGCAAGAACCGAGGAGTCATCAACGACAACCTCGTCAGGATTTAACCTGAATAACTCAGCGATCTGTTCATTTGTCAGGCAGTGAATGATGTCTCCCTCTTCCTTTTCATAGCTCACTGAGTGATGTATAATGCCCTGAGCGTCAAGGATCATGGTCAATGTGTCGTCAAGATGACGTCTCAAGGGCACAACTTCTACTTCCTCAGTGGCTTTGCCTTCTTCAGCTTGCTTTGAAGATGACTCCAGTGCTTTATCATGTTTCTTCTTGGTTCTGATCTCACCAGTAGACGATTCCTCTGAAGTGCTAGAGGAACTCGCAGTGGCATCCCCACCTTTTACTCATTAGATTCATCATCTTCATCTTCTTCGTCTTCTTTCTCTGAATCATACGAATCAGGATTGTAGGCCTCAATCCTGGGTGTAGACTCCTTTCGGCATTCAACTGCCTCAGATAAGCGTTAATTCTCAGTCTCTAGGGCTAGAATCCTGTCATTGTATCCATATACAGTCAGGGATAGCTGAGGTTGCTCATCCGTTGACTTTAGCAAGCGATCTTCAAGATCAGCATTTCGGGCTCTCAAATCAGCCTTCTGATGAGCAGCCTACAAAAGTAGAGCATCCTTAGCTCTTTGTGTCAGCTGGTTATGGCTTCATCTTGCTCGTGGTTCCTCTCCATCAACCGAAGAACCAAACTGTTCAGTGTGCTGAGCTGTTCAGCAACTGAAACAGTTGGTGTGTAAGGATCTGTACGTGTAGTGGAAGTACCAGAAGAGGCAACTGTTGTGGGAGGAATGCTATCTTTCTTTAGAGTCTGCTAGTACGCAGCCTACTCTTCTTTTCTTCCCTGAAGGTCCTCTGCAGAAGCCTCTTTATCTCCTTCATTCTCCTCAGTCTTATGTTTGAGTTCATCTTCTGAATGTTGAATGAATAGATCAGTCAAAGTAGGAAGCTCTTCTTCTACACAGGTGTACTTTACAGCATCCTCATCATCAAGGTCTTCTAAGATGATCTCATCAATGTCATCATATGATTCAGGAATAGGGAGATCTGAAGCAAGAACCGAGGAGTCATCAACGACAACCTCGTCAGGATTTAACCTGAATAACTCAGCGATCTGTTCATTTGTCAGGCAGTGAATGATGTCTCCCTCTTCCTTTTCATAGCTCACTGAGTGATGTATAATGCCCTGAGCGTCAAGGATCATGGTCAATGTGTCGTCAAGATGACGTCTCAAGGGCACAACTTCTACTTCCTCAGTGGCTTTGCCTTCTTCAGCTTGCTTTGAAGATGACTCCAGTGCTTTATCATGTTTCTTCTTGGTTCTGATCTCACCAGTAGACGATTCCTCTGAAGTGCTAGAGGAACTCGCAGTGGCATCCCCACCTTTTACTCATTAGATTCATCATCTTCATCTTCTTCGTCTTCTTTCTCTGAATCATACGAATCAGGATTGTAGGCCTCAATCCTGGGTGTAGACTCCTTTCGGCATTCAACTGCCTCAGATAAGCGTTAATTCTCAGTCTCTAGGGCTAGAATCCTGTCATTGTATCCATATACAGTCAGGGATAGCTGAGGTTGCTCATCCGTTGACTTTAGCAAGCGATCTTCAAGATCAGCATTTCGGGCTCTCAAATCAGCCTTCTGATGAGCAGCCTACAAAAGTAGAGCATCCTTAGCTCTTTGTGTCAGCTGGTTATGGCTTCATCTTGCTCGTGGTTCCTCTCCATCAACCGAAGAACCAAACTGTTCAGTGTGCTGAGCTGTTCAGCAACTGAAACAGTTGGTGTGTAAGGATCTGTACGTGTAGTGGAAGTACCAGAAGAGGCAACTGTTGTGGGAGGAATGCTATCTTTCTTTAGAGTCTGCTAGTACGCAGCCTACTCTTCTTTTCTTCCCTGAAGGTCCTCTGCAGAAGCCTCTTTATCTCCTTCATTCTCCTCAATCTTATGTTTGAGTTCATCTTCTGAATGTTGAATGAATAGATCAGTCAAAGTAGGAAGCTCTTCTTCTACACAGGTGTACTTTACAGCATCCTCATCATCAAGGTCTTCTAAGATGATCTCATCAATGTCATCATATGATTCAGGAATAGGGAGATCTGAAGCAAGAACCGAGGAGTCATCAACGACAACCTCGTCAGGATTTAACCTGAATAACTCAGCGATCTGTTCATTTGTCAGGCAGTGAATGATGTCTCCCTCTTCCTTTTCATAGCTCACTGAGTGATGTATAATGCCCTGAGCGTCAAGGATCATGGTCAATGTGTCGTCAAGATGACGTCTCAAGGGCACAACTTCTACTTCCTCAGTGGCTTTGCCTTCTTCAGCTTGCTTTGAAGATGACTCCAGTGCTTTATCATGTTTCTTCTTGGTTCTGATCTCACCAGTAGACGATTCCTCTGAAGTGCTAGAGGAACTCGCAGTGGCATCCCCACCTTTTACTCATTAGATTCATCATCTTCATCTTCTTCGTCTTCTTTCTCTGAATCATACGAATCAGGATTGTAGGCCTCAATCCTGGGTGTAGACTCCTTTCGGCATTCAACTGCCTCAGATAAGCGTTAATTCTCAGTCTCTAGGGCTAGAATCCTGTCATTGTATCCATATACAGTCAGGGATAGCTGAGGTTGCTCATCCGTTGACTTTAGCAAGCGATCTTCAAGATCAGCATTTCGGGCTCTCAAATCAGCCTTCTGATGAGCAGCCTACAAAAGTAGAGCATCCTTAGCTCTTTGTGTCAGCTGGTTATGGCTTCATCTTGCTCGTGGTTCCTCTCCATCAACCGAAGAACCAAACTGTTCAGTGTGCTGAGCTGTTCAGCAACTGAAACAGTTGGTGTGTAAGGATCTGTACGTGTAGTGGAAGTACCAGAAGAGGCAACTGTTGTGGGAGGAATGCTATCTTTCTTTAGAGTCTGCTAGTACGCAGCCTACTCTTCTTTTCTTCCCTGAAGGTCCTCTGCAGAAGCCTCTTTATCTCCTTCATTCTCCTCAGTCTTATGTTTGAGTTCATCTTCTGAATGTTGAATGAATAGATCAGTCAAAGTAGGAAGCTCTTCTTCTACACAGGTGTACTTTACAGCATCCTCATCATCAAGGTCTTCTAAGATGATCTCATCAATGTCATCATATGATTCAGGAATAGGGAGATCTGAAGCAAGAACCGAGGAGTCATCAACGACAACCTCGTCAGGATTTAACCTGAATAACTCAGCGATCTGTTTATTTGTCAGGCAGTGAATGATGTCTCCCTCTTCCTTTTCATAGCTCACTGAGTGATGTATAATGCCCTGAGCGTCAAGGATCATGGTCAATGTGTCGTCAAGATGACGTCTCAAGGGCACAACTTCTACTTCCTCAGTGGCTTTGCCTTCTTCAGCTTGCTTTGAAGATGACTCCAGTGCTTTATCATGTTTCTTCTTGGTTCTGATCTCACCAGTAGACGATTCCTCTGAAGTGCTAGAGGAACTCGCAGTGGCATCCCCACCTTTTACTCATTAGATTCATCATCTTCATCTTCTTCGTCTTCTTTCTCTGAATCATACGAATCAGGATTGTAGGCCTCAATCCTGGGTGTAGACTCCTTTCGGCATTCAACTGCCTCAGATAAGCGTTAATTCTCAGTCTCTAGGGCTAGAATCCTGTCATTGTATCCATATACAGTCAGGGATAGCTGAGGTTGCTCATCCGTTGACTTTAGCAAGCGATCTTCAAGATCAGCATTTCGGGCTCTCAAATCAGCCTTCTGATGAGCAGCCTACAAAAGTAGAGCATCCTTAGCTCTTTGTGTCAGCTGGTTATGGCTTCATCTTGCTCGTGGTTCCTCTCCATCAACCGAAGAACCAAACTGTTCAGTGTGCTGAGCTGTTCAGCAACTGAAACAGTTGGTGTGTAAGGATCTGTACGTGTAGTGGAAGTACCAGAAGAGGCAACTGTTGTGGGAGGAATGCTATCTTTCTTTAGAGTCTGCTAGTACGCAGCCTACTCTTCTTTTCTTCCCTGAAGGTCCTCTGCAGAAGCCTCTTTATCTCCTTCATTCTCCTCAGTCTTATGTTTGAGTTCATCTTCTGAATGTTGGATGAATAGATCAGTCAAAGTAGGAAGCTCTTCTTCTACACAGGTGTACTTTACAGCATCCTCATCATCAAGGTCTTCTAAGATGATCTCATCAATGTCATCATATGATTCAGGAATAGGGAGATCTGAAGCAAGAACCGAGGAGTCATCAACGACAACCTCGTCAGGATTTAACCTGAATAACTCAGCGATCTGTTTATTTGTCAGGCAGTGAATGATGTCTCCCTCTTCCTTTTCATAGCTCACTGAGTGATGTATAATGCCCTGAGCGTCAAGGATCATGGTCAATGTGTCGTCAAGATGACGTCTCAAGGGCACAACTTCTACTTCCTTAGTGGCTTTGCCTTCTTCAGCTTGCTTTGAAGATGACTCCAGTGCTTTATCATGTTTCTTCTTGGTTCTGATCTCACCAGTAGACGATTCCTCTGAAGTGCTAGAGGAACTCGCAGTGGCATCCCCACCTTTTACTCATTAGATTCATCATCTTCATCTTCTTCGTCTTCTTTCTCTGAATCATACGAATCAGGATTGTAGGCCTCAATCCTGGGTGTAGACTCCTTTCGGCATTCAACTGCCTCAGATAAGCGTTAATTCTCAGTCTCTAGGGCTAGAATCCTGTCATTGTATCCATATACAGTCAGGGATAGCTGAGGTTGCTCATCCGTTGACTTTAGCAAGCGATCTTCAAGATCAGCATTTCGGGCTCTCAAATCAGCCTTCTGATGAGCAGCCTACAAAAGTAGAGCATCCTTAGCTCTTTGTGTCAGCTGGTTATGGCTTCATCTTGCTCGTGGTTCCTCTCCATCAACCGAAGAACCAAACTGTTCAGTGTGCTGAGCTGTTCAGCAACTGAAACAGTTGGTGTGTAAGGATCTGTACGTGTAGTGGAAGTACCAGAAGAGGCAACTGTTGTGGGAGGAATGCTATCTTTCTTTAGAGTCTGCTAGTACGCAGCCTACTCTTCTTTTCTTCCCTGAAGGTCCTCTGCAGAAGCCTCTTTATCTCCTTCATTCTCCTCAATCTTATGTTTGAGTTCATCTTCTGAATGTTGAATGAATAGATCAGTCAAAGTAGGAAGCTCTTCTTCTACACAGGTGTACTTTACAGCATCCTCATCATCAAGGTCTTCTAAGATGATCTCATCAATGTCATCATATGATTCAGGAATAGGGAGATCTGAAGCAAGAACCGAGGAGTCATCAACGACAACCTCGTCAGGATTTAACCTGAATAACTCAGCGATCTGTTCATTTGTCAGGCAGTGAATGATGTCTCCCTCTTCCTTTTCATAGCTCACTGAGTGATGTATAATGCCCTGAGCGTCAAGGATCATGGTCAATGTGTCGTCAAGATGACGTCTCAAGGGCACAACTTCTACTTCCTCAGTGGCTTTGCCTTCTTCAGCTTGCTTTGAAGATGACTCCAGTGCTTTATCATGTTTCTTCTTGGTTCTGATCTCACCAGTAGACGATTCCTCTGAAGTGCTAGAGGAACTCGCAGTGGCATCCCCACCTTTTACTCATTAGATTCATCATCTTCATCTTCTTCGTCTTCTTTCTCTGAATCATACGAATCAGGATTGTAGGCCTCAATCCTGGGTGTAGACTCCTTTCGGCATTCAACTGCCTCAGATAAGCGTTAATTCTCAGTCTCTAGGGCTAGAATCCTGTCATTGTATCCATATACAGTCAGGGATAGCTGAGGTTGCTCATCCGTTGACTTTAGCAAGCGATCTTCAAGATCAGCATTTCGGGCTCTCAAATCAGCCTTCTGATGAGCAGCCTACAAAAGTAGAGCATCCTTAGCTCTTTGTGTCAGCTGGTTATGGCTTCATCTTGCTCGTGGTTCCTCTCCATCAACCGAAGAACCAAACTGTTCAGTGTGCTGAGCTGTTCAGCAACTGAAACAGTTGGTGTGTAAGGATCTGTACGTGTAGTGGAAGTACCAGAAGAGGCAACTGTTGTGGGAGGAATGCTATCTTTCTTTAGAGTCTGCTAGTACGCAGCCTACTCTTCTTTTCTTCCCTGAAGGTCCTCTGCAGAAGCCTCTTTATCTCCTTCATTCTCCTCAGTCTTATGTTTGAGTTCATCTTCTGAATGTTGAATGAATAGATCAGTCAAAGTAGGAAGCTCTTCTTCTACACAGGTGTACTTTACAGCATCCTCATCATCAAGGTCTTCTAAGATGATCTCATCAATGTCATCATATGATTCAGGAATAGGGAGATCTGAAGCAAGAACCGAGGAGTCATCAACGACAACCTCGTCAGGATTTAACCTGAATAACTCAGCGATCTGTTCATTTGTCAGGCAGTGAATGATGTCTCCCTCTTCCTTTTCATAGCTCACTGAGTGATGTATAATGCCCTGAGCGTCAAGGATCATGGTCAATGTGTCGTCAAGATGACGTCTCAAGGGCACAACTTCTACTTCCTCAGTGGCTTTGCCTTCTTCAGCTTGCTTTGAAGATGACTCCAGTGCTTTATCATGTTTCTTCTTGGTTCTGATCTCACCAGTAGACGATTCCTCTGAAGTGCTAGAGGAACTCGCAGTGGCATCCCCACCTTTTACTCATTAGATTCATCATCTTCATCTTCTTCGTCTTCTTTCTCTGAATCATACGAATCAGGATTGTAGGCCTCAATCCTGGGTGTAGACTCCTTTCGGCATTCAACTGCCTCAGATAAGCGTTAATTCTCAGTCTCTAGGGCTAGAATCCTGTCATTGTATCCATATACAGTCAGGGATAGCTGAGGTTGCTCATCCGTTGACTTTAGCAAGCGATCTTCAAGATCAGCATTTCGGGCTCTCAAATCAGCCTTCTGATGAGCAGCCTACAAAAGTAGAGCATCCTTAGCTCTTTGTGTCAGCTGGTTATGGCTTCATCTTGCTCGTGGTTCCTCTCCATCAACCGAAGAACCAAACTGTTCAGTGTGCTGAGCTGTTCAGCAACTGAAACAGTTGGTGTGTAAGGATCTGTACGTGTAGTGGAAGTACCAGAAGAGGCAACTGTTGTGGGAGGAATGCTATCTTTCTTTAGAGTCTGCTAGTACGCAGCCTACTCTTCTTTTCTTCCCTGAAGGTCCTCTGCAGAAGCCTCTTTATCTCCTTCATTCTCCTCAGTCTTATGTTTGAGTTCATCTTCTGAATGTTGAATGAATAGATCAGTCAAAGTAGGAAGCTCTTCTTCTACACAGGTGTACTTTACAGCATCCTCATCATCAAGGTCTTCTAAGATGATCTCATCAATGTCATCATATGATTCAGGAATAGGGAGATCTGAAGCAAGAACCGAGGAGTCATCAACGACAACCTCGTCAGGATTTAACCTGAATAACTCAGCGATCTGTTCATTTGTCAGGCAGTGAATGATGTCTCCCTCTTCCTTTTCATAGCTCACTGAGTGATGTATAATGCCCTGAGCGTCAAGGATCATGGTCAATGTGTCGTCAAGATGACGTCTCAAGGGCACAACTTCTACTTCCTCAGTGGCTTTGCCTTCTTCAGCTTGCTTTGAAGATGACTCCAGTGCTTTATCATGTTTCTTCTTGGTTCTGATCTCACCAGTAGACGATTCCTCTGAAGTGCTAGAGGAACTCGCAGTGGCATCCCCACCTTTTACTCATTAGATTCATCATCTTCATCTTCTTCGTCTTCTTTCTCTGAATCATACGAATCAGGATTGTAGGCCTCAATCCTGGGTGTAGACTCCTTTCGGCATTCAACTGCCTCAGATAAGCGTTAATTCTCAGTCTCTAGGGCTAGAATCCTGTCATTGTATCCATATACAGTCAGGGATAGCTGAGGTTGCTCATCCGTTGACTTTAGCAAGCGATCTTCAAGATCAGCATTTCGGGCTCTCAAATCAGCCTTCTGATGAGCAGCCTACAAAAGTAGAGCATCCTTAGCTCTTTGTGTCAGCTGGTTATGGCTTCATCTTGCTCGTGGTTCCTCTCCATCAACCGAAGAACCAAACTGTTCAGTGTGCTGAGCTGTTCAGCAACTGAAACAGTTGGTGTGTAAGGATCTGTACGTGTAGTGGAAGTACCAGAAGAGGCAACTGTTGTGGGAGGAATGCTATCTTTCTTTAGAGTCTGCTAGTACGCAGCCTACTCTTCTTTTCTTCCCTGAAGGTCCTCTGCAGAAGCCTCTTTATCTCCTTCATTCTCCTCAATCTTATGTTTGAGTTCATCTTCTGAATGTTGAATGAATAGATCAGTCAAAGTAGGAAGCTCTTCTTCTACACAGGTGTACTTTACAGCATCCTCATCATCAAGGTCTTCTAAGATGATCTCATCAATGTCATCATATGATTCAGGAATAGGGAGATCTGAAGCAAGAACCGAGGAGTCATCAACGACAACCTCGTCAGGATTTAACCTGAATAACTCAGCGATCTGTTCATTTGTCAGGCAGTGAATGATGTCTCCCTCTTCCTTTTCATAGCTCACTGAGTGATGTATAATGCCCTGAGCGTCAAGGATCATGGTCAATGTGTCGTCAAGATGACGTCTCAAGGGCACAACTTCTACTTCCTCAGTGGCTTTGCCTTCTTCAGCTTGCTTTGAAGATGACTCCAGTGCTTTATCATGTTTCTTCTTGGTTCTGATCTCACCAGTAGACGATTCCTCTGAAGTGCTAGAGGAACTCGCAGTGGCATCCCCACCTTTTACTCATTAGATTCATCATCTTCATCTTCTTCGTCTTCTTTCTCTGAATCATACGAATCAGGATTGTAGGCCTCAATCCTGGGTGTAGACTCCTTTCGGCATTCAACTGCCTCAGATAAGCGTTAATTCTCAGTCTCTAGGGCTAGAATCCTGTCATTGTATCCATATACAGTCAGGGATAGCTGAGGTTGCTCATCCGTTGACTTTAGCAAGCGATCTTCAAGATCAGCATTTCGGGCTCTCAAATCAGCCTTCTGATGAGCAGCCTACAAAAGTAGAGCATCCTTAGCTCTTTGTGTCAGCTGGTTATGGCTTCATCTTGCTCGTGGTTCCTCTCCATCAACCGAAGAACCAAACTGTTCAGTGTGCTGAGCTGTTCAGCAACTGAAACAGTTGGTGTGTAAGGATCTGTACGTGTAGTGGAAGTACCAGAAGAGGCAACTGTTGTGGGAGGAATGCTATCTTTCTTTAGAGTCTGCTAGTACGCAGCCTACTCTTCTTTTCTTCCCTGAAGGTCCTCTGCAGAAGCCTCTTTATCTCCTTCATTCTCCTCAGTCTTATGTTTGAGTTCATCTTCTGAATGTTGAATGAATAGATCAGTCAAAGTAGGAAGCTCTTCTTCTACACAGGTGTACTTTACAGCATCCTCATCATCAAGGTCTTCTAAGATGATCTCATCAATGTCATCATATGATTCAGGAATAGGGAGATCTGAAGCAAGAACCGAGGAGTCATCAACGACAACCTCGTCAGGATTTAACCTGAATAACTCAGCGATCTGTTCATTTGTCAGGCAGTGAATGATGTCTCCCTCTTCCTTTTCATAGCTCACTGAGTGATGTATAATGCCCTGAGCGTCAAGGATCATGGTCAATGTGTCGTCAAGATGACGTCTCAAGGGCACAACTTCTACTTCCTCAGTGGCTTTGCCTTCTTCAGCTTGCTTTGAAGATGACTCCAGTGCTTTATCATGTTTCTTCTTGGTTCTGATCTCACCAGTAGACGATTCCTCTGAAGTGCTAGAGGAACTCGCAGTGGCATCCCCACCTTTTACTCATTAGATTCATCATCTTCATCTTCTTCGTCTTCTTTCTCTGAATCATACGAATCAGGATTGTAGGCCTCAATCCTGGGTGTAGACTCCTTTCGGCATTCAACTGCCTCAGATAAGCGTTAATTCTCAGTCTCTAGGGCTAGAATCCTGTCATTGTATCCATATACAGTCAGGGATAGCTGAGGTTGCTCATCCGTTGACTTTAGCAAGCGATCTTCAAGATCAGCATTTCGGGCTCTCAAATCAGCCTTCTGATGAGCAGCCTACAAAAGTAGAGCATCCTTAGCTCTTTGTGTCAGCTGGTTATGGCTTCATCTTGCTCGTGGTTCCTCTCCATCAACCGAAGAACCAAACTGTTCAGTGTGCTGAGCTGTTCAGCAACTGAAACAGTTGGTGTGTAAGGATCTGTACGTGTAGTGGAAGTACCAGAAGAGGCAACTGTTGTGGGAGGAATGCTATCTTTCTTTAGAGTCTGCTAGTACGCAGCCTACTCTTCTTTTCTTCCCTGAAGGTCCTCTGCAGAAGCCTCTTTATCTCCTTCATTCTCCTCAGTCTTATGTTTGAGTTCATCTTCTGAATGTTGAATGAATAGATCAGTCAAAGTAGGAAGCTCTTCTTCTACACAGGTGTACTTTACAGCATCCTCATCATCAAGGTCTTCTAAGATGATCTCATCAATGTCATCATATGATTCAGGAATAGGGAGATCTGAAGCAAGAACCGAGGAGTCATCAACGACAACCTCGTCAGGATTTAACCTGAATAACTCAGCGATCTGTTCATTTGTCAGGCAGTGAATGATGTCTCCCTCTTCCTTTTCATAGCTCACTGAGTGATGTATAATGCCCTGAGCGTCAAGGATCATGGTCAATGTGTCGTCAAGATGACGTCTCAAGGGCACAACTTCTACTTCCTCAGTGGCTTTGCCTTCTTCAGCTTGCTTTGAAGATGACTCCAGTGCTTTATCATGTTTCTTCTTGGTTCTGATCTCACCAGTAGACGATTCCTCTGAAGTGCTAGAGGAACTCGCAGTGGCATCCCCACCTTTTACTCATTAGATTCATCATCTTCATCTTCTTCGTCTTCTTTCTCTGAATCATACGAATCAGGATTGTAGGCCTCAATCCTGGGTGTAGACTCCTTTCGGCATTCAACTGCCTCAGATAAGCGTTAATTCTCAGTCTCTAGGGCTAGAATCCTGTCATTGTATCCATATACAGTCAGGGATAGCTGAGGTTGCTCATCCGTTGACTTTAGCAAGCGATCTTCAAGATCAGCATTTCGGGCTCTCAAATCAGCCTTCTGATGAGCAGCCTACAAAAGTAGAGCATCCTTAGCTCTTTGTGTCAGCTGGTTATGGCTTCATCTTGCTCGTGGTTCCTCTCCATCAACCGAAGAACCAAACTGTTCAGTGTGCTGAGCTGTTCAGCAACTGAAACAGTTGGTGTGTAAGGATCTGTACGTGTAGTGGAAGTACCAGAAGAGGCAACTGTTGTGGGAGGAATGCTATCTTTCTTTAGAGTCTGCTAGTACGCAGCCTACTCTTCTTTTCTTCCCTGAAGGTCCTCTGCAGAAGCCTCTTTATCTCCTTCATTCTCCTCAGTCTTATGTTTGAGTTCATCTTCTGAATGTTGAATGAATAGATCAGTCAAAGTAGGAAGCTCTTCTTCTACACAGGTGTACTTTACAGCATCCTCATCATCAAGGTCTTCTAAGATGATCTCATCAATGTCATCATATGATTCAGGAATAGGGAGATCTGAAGCAAGAACCGAGGAGTCATCAACGACAACCTCGTCAGGATTTAACCTGAATAACTCAGCGATCTGTTCATTTGTCAGGCAGTGAATGATGTCTCCCTCTTCCTTTTCATAGCTCACTGAGTGATGTATAATGCCCTGAGCGTCAAGGATCATGGTCAATGTGTCGTCAAGATGACGTCTCAAGGGCACAACTTCTACTTCCTCAGTGGCTTTGCCTTCTTCAGCTTGCTTTGAAGATGACTCCAGTGCTTTATCATGTTTCTTCTTGGTTCTGATCTCACCAGTAGACGATTCCTCTGAAGTGCTAGAGGAACTCGCAGTGGCATCCCCACCTTTTACTCATTAGATTCATCATCTTCATCTTCTTCGTCTTCTTTCTCTGAATCATACGAATCAGGATTGTAGGCCTCAATCCTGGGTGTAGACTCCTTTCGGCATTCAACTGCCTCAGATAAGCGTTAATTCTCAGTCTCTAGGGCTAGAATCCTGTCATTGTATCCATATACAGTCAGGGATAGCTGAGGTTGCTCATCCGTTGACTTTAGCAAGCGATCTTCAAGATCAGCATTTCGGGCTCTCAAATCAGCCTTCTGATGAGCAGCCTACAAAAGTAGAGCATCCTTAGCTCTTTGTGTCAGCTGGTTATGGCTTCATCTTGCTCGTGGTTCCTCTCCATCAACCGAAGAACCAAACTGTTCAGTGTGCTGAGCTGTTCAGCAACTGAAACAGTTGGTGTGTAAGGATCTGTACGTGTAGTGGAAGTACCAGAAGAGGCAACTGTTGTGGGAGGAATGCTATCTTTCTTTAGAGTCTGCTAGTACGCAGCCTACTCTTCTTTTCTTCCCTGAAGGTCCTCTGCAGAAGCCTCTTTATCTCCTTCATTCTCCTCAGTCTTATGTTTGAGTTCATCTTCTGAATGTTGAATGAATAGATCAGTCAAAGTAGGAAGCTCTTCTTCTACACAGGTGTACTTTACAGCATCCTCATCATCAAGGTCTTCTAAGATGATCTCATCAATGTCATCATATGATTCAGGAATAGGGAGATCTGAAGCAAGAACCGAGGAGTCATCAACGACAACCTCGTCAGGATTTAACCTGAATAACTCAGCGATCTGTTCATTTGTCAGGCAGTGAATGATGTCTCCCTCTTCCTTTTCATAGCTCACTGAGTGATGTATAATGCCCTGAGCGTCAAGGATCATGGTCAATGTGTCGTCAAGATGACGTCTCAAGGGCACAACTTCTACTTCCTCAGTGGCTTTGCCTTCTTCAGCTTGCTTTGAAGATGACTCCAGTGCTTTATCATGTTTCTTCTTGGTTCTGATCTCACCAGTAGACGATTCCTCTGAAGTGCTAGAGGAACTCGCAGTGGCATCCCCACCTTTTACTCATTAGATTCATCATCTTCATCTTCTTCGTCTTCTTTCTCTGAATCATACGAATCAGGATTGTAGGCCTCAATCCTGGGTGTAGACTCCTTTCGGCATTCAACTGCCTCAGATAAGCGTTAATTCTCAGTCTCTAGGGCTAGAATCCTGTCATTGTATCCATATACAGTCAGGGATAGCTGAGGTTGCTCATCCGTTGACTTTAGCAAGCGATCTTCAAGATCAGCATTTCGGGCTCTCAAATCAGCCTTCTGATGAGCAGCCTACAAAAGTAGAGCATCCTTAGCTCTTTGTGTCAGCTGGTTATGGCTTCATCTTGCTCGTGGTTCCTCTCCATCAACCGAAGAACCAAACTGTTCAGTGTGCTGAGCTGTTCAGCAACTGAAACAGTTGGTGTGTAAGGATCTGTACGTGTAGTGGAAGTACCAGAAGAGGCAACTGTTGTGGGAGGAATGCTATCTTTCTTTAGAGTCTGCTAGTACGCAGCCTACTCTTCTTTTCTTCCCTGAAGGTCCTCTGCAGAAGCCTCTTTATCTCCTTCATTCTCCTCAGTCTTATGTTTGAGTTCATCTTCTGAATGTTGAATGAATAGATCAGTGAAAGTAGGAAGCTCTTCTTCTACACAGGTGTACTTTACAGCATCCTCATCATCAAGGTCTTCTAAGATGATCTCATCAATGTCATCATATGATTCAGGAATAGGGAGATCTGAAGCAAGAACCGAGGAGTCATCAACGACAACCTCGTCAGGATTTAACCTGAATAACTCAGCGATCTGTTCATTTGTCAGGCAGTGAATGATGTCTCCCTCTTCCTTTTCATAGCTCACTGAGTGATGTATAATGCCCTGAGCGTCAAGGATCATGGTCAATGTGTCGTCAAGATGACGTCTCAAGGGCACAACTTCTACTTCCTCAGTGGCTTTGCCTTCTTCAGCTTGCTTTGAAGATGACTCCAGTGCTTTATCATGTTTCTTCTTGGTTCTGATCTCACCAGTAGACGATTCCTCTGAAGTGCTAGAGGAACTCGCAGTGGCATCCCCACCTTTTACTCATTAGATTCATCATCTTCATCTTCTTCGTCTTCTTTCTCTGAATCATACGAATCAGGATTGTAGGCCTCAATCCTGGGTGTAGACTCCTTTCGGCATTCAACTGCCTCAGATAAGCGTTAATTCTCAGTCTCTAGGGCTAGAATCCTGTCATTGTATCCATATACAGTCAGGGATAGCTGAGGTTGCTCATCCGTTGACTTTAGCAAGCGATCTTCAAGATCAGCATTTCGGGCTCTCAAATCAGCCTTCTGATGAGCAGCCTACAAAAGTAGAGCATCCTTAGCTCTTTGTGTCAGCTGGTTATGGCTTCATCTTGCTCGTGGTTCCTCTCCATCAACCGAAGAACCAAACTGTTCAGTGTGCTGAGCTGTTCAGCAACTGAAACAGTTGGTGTGTAAGGATCTGTACGTGTAGTGGAAGTACCAGAAGAGGCAACTGTTGTGGGAGGAATGCTATCTTTCTTTAGAGTCTGCTAGTACGCAGCCTACTCTTCTTTTCTTCCCTGAAGGTCCTCTGCAGAAGCCTCTTTATCTCCTTCATTCTCCTCAGTCTTATGTTTGAGTTCATCTTCTGAATGTTGAATGAATAGATCAGTGAAAGTAGGAAGCTCTTCTTCTACACAGGTGTACTTTACAGCTTCCTCATCATCAAGGTCTTCTAAGATGATCTCATCAATGTCATCATATGATTCAGGAATAGGGAGATCTGAAGCAAGAACCGAGGAGTCATCAACGACAACCTCGTCAGGATTTAACCTGAATAACTCAGCGATATGTTCATTTGTCAGGCAGTGAATGATGTCTCCCTCTTCCTTTTCATAGCTCACTGAGTGATGTATAATGCCCTGAGCGTCAAGGATCATGGTCAATGTGTCGTCAAGATGACGTCTCAAGGGCACAACTTCTACTTCCTCAGTGGCTTTGCCTTCTTCAGCTTGCTTTGAAGATGACTCCAGTGCTTTATCATGTTTCTTCTTGGTTCTGATCTCACCAGTAGACGATTCCTCTGAAGTGCTAGAGGAACTCGCAGTGGCATCCCCACCTTTTACTCATTAGATTCATCATCTTCATCTTCTTCGTCTTCTTTCTCTGAATCATACGAATCAGGATTGTAGGCCTCAATCCTGGGTGTAGACTCCTTTCGGCATTCAACTGCCTCAGATAAGCGTTAATTCTCAGTCTCTAGGGCTAGAATCCTGTCATTGTATCCATATACAGTCAGGGATAGCTGAGGTTGCTCATCCGTTGACTTTAGCAAGCGATCTTCAAGATCAGCATTTCGGGCTCTCAAATCAGCCTTCTGATGAGCAGCCTACAAAAGTAGAGCATCCTTAGCTCTTTGTGTCAGCTGGTTATGGCTTCATCTTGCTCGTGGTTCCTCTCCATCAACCGAAGAACCAAACTGTTCAGTGTGCTGAGCTGTTCAGCAACTGAAACAGTTGGTGTGTAAGGATCTGTACGTGTAGTGGAAGTACCAGAAGAGGCAACTGTTGTGGGAGGAATGCTATCTTTCTTTAGAGTCTGCTAGTACGCAGCCTACTCTTCTTTTCTTCCCTGAAGGTCCTCTGCAGAAGCCTCTTTATCTCCTTCATTCTCCTCAGTCTTATGTTTGAGTTCATCTTCTAAATGTTGAATGAATAGATCAGTGAAAGTAGGAAGCTCTTCTTCTACACAGGTGTACTTTACAGCTTCCTCATCATCAAGGTCTTCTAAGATGATCTCATCAATGTCATCATATGATTCAGGAATAGGGAGATCTGAATCAAGAACCGAGGAGTCATCAACGACAACCTCGTCAGGATTTAACCTGAATAACTCAGCGATATGTTCATTTGTCAGGCAGTGAATGATGTCTCCCTCTTCCTTTTCATAGCTCACTGAGTGATGTATAATGCCCTGAGCGTCAAGGATCATGGTCAATGTGTCGTCAAGATGACGTCTCAAGGGCACAACTTCTACTTCCTCAGTGGCTTTGCCTTCTTCAGCTTGCTTTGAAGATGACTCCAGTGCTTTATCATGTTTCTTCTTGGTTCTGATCTCACCAGTAGACGATTCCTCTGAAGTGCTAGAGGAACTCGCAGTGGCATCCCCACCTTTTACTCATTAGATTCATCATCTTCATCTTCTTCGTCTTCTTTCTCTGAATCATACGAATCAGGATTGTAGGCCTCAATCCTGGGTGTAGACTCCTTTCGGCATTCAACTGCCTCAGATAAGCGTTAATTCTCAGTCTCTAGGGCTAGAATCCTGTCATTGTATCCATATACAGTCAGGGATAGCTGAGGTTGCTCATCCGTTGACTTTAGCAAGCGATCTTCAAGATCAGCATTTCGGGCTCTCAAATCAGCCTTCTGATGAGCAGCCTACAAAAGTAGAGCATCCTTAGCTCTTTGTGTCAGCTGGTTATGGCTTCATCTTGCTCGTGGTTCCTCTCCATCAACCGAAGAACCAAACTGTTCAGTGTGCTGAGCTGTTCAGCAACTGAAACAGTTGGTGTGTAAGGATCTGTACGTGTAGTGGAAGTACCAGAAGAGGCAACTGTTGTGGGAGGAATGCTATCTTTCTTTAGAGTCTGCTAGTACGCAGCCTACTCTTCTTTTCTTCCCTGAAGGTCCTCTGCAGAAGCCTCTTTATCTCCTTCATTCTCCTCAGTCTTATGTTTGAGTTCATCTTCTGAATGTTGAATGAATAGATCAGTGAAAGTAGGAAGCTCTTCTTCTACACAGGTGTACTTTACAGCTTCCTCATCATCAAGGTCTTCTAAGATGATCTCATCAATGTCATCATATGATTCAGGAATAGGGAGATCTGAAGCAAGAACCGAGGAGTCATCAACGACAACCTCGTCAGGATTTAACCTGAATAACTCAGCGATATGTTCATTTGTCAGGCAGTGAATGATGTCTCCCTCTTCCTTTTCATAGCTCACTGAGTGATGTATAATGCCCTGAGCGTCAAGGATCATGGTCAATGTGTCGTCAAGATGACGTCTCAAGGGCACAACTTCTACTTCCTCAGTGGCTTTGCCTTCTTCAGCTTGCTTTGAAGATGACTCCAGTGCTTTATCATGTTTCTTCTTGGTTCTGATCTCACCAGTAGACGATTCCTCTGAAGTGCTAGAGGAACTCGCAGTGGCATCCCCACCTTTTACTCATTAGATTCATCATCTTCATCTTCTTCGTCTTCTTTCTCTGAATCATACGAATCAGGATTGTAGGCCTCAATCCTGGGTGTAGACTCCTTTCGGCATTCAACTGCCTCAGATAAGTGTTAATTCTCAGTCTCTAGGGCTAGAATCCTGTCATTGTATCCATATACAGTCACGGATAGCTGAGGTTGCTCATCCGTTGACTTTAGCAAGCGATCTTCAAGATCAGCATTTCGGGCTCTCAAATCAGCCTTCTGATGAGCAGCCTACAAAAGTAGAGCATCCTTAGCTCTTTGTGTCAGCTGGTTATGGATTCATCTTGCTCGTGGTTCCTCTCCATCAACCGAAGAACCAAACTGTTCAGTGTGCTGAGCTGTTCAGCAACTGAAACAGTTGGTGTGTAAGGATCTGTACGTGTTGTGGAAGTACCAGAAGAGGCAACTGTTGTGGGAGGAATGCTATCTTTCTTTAGAGTCTGCTAGTACGCATCCTACTCTTCTTTTCTTCCCTGAAGGTCCTCTGCAGAAGCCTCTTTATCTCCTTCATTCTCCTCAGTCTTATGTTTGAGTTCATCTTCTAAATGTTGAATGAATAGATCAGTGAAAGTAGGAAGCTCTTCTTCTACACAGGTGTACTTTACAGCTTCCTCATCATCAAGGTCTTCTAAGATGATCTCATCAATGTCATCATATGATTCAGGAATAGGGAGATCTGAATCAAGAACCGAGGAGTCATCAACGACAACCTCGTCAGGATTTAACCTGAATAACTCAGCGATATGTTCATTTGTCAGGCAGTGAATGATGTCTCCCTCTTCCTTTTCATAGCTCACTGAGTGATGTATAATGCCCTGAGCGTCAAGGATCATGGTCAATGTGTCGTCAAGATGACGTCTCAAGGGCACAACTTCTACTTCCTCAGTGGCTTTGCCTTCTTCAGCTTGCTTTGAAGATGACTCCAGTGCTTTATCATGTTTCTTCTTGGTTCTGATCTCACCAGTAGACGATTCCTCTGAAGTGCTAGAGGAACTCGCAGTGGCATCCCCACCTTTTACTCATTAGATTCATCATCTTCATCTTCTTCGTCTTCTTTCTCTGAATCATACGAATCAGGATTGTAGGCCTCAATCCTGGGTGTAGACTCCTTTCGGCATTCAACTGCCTCAGATAAGCGTTAATTCTCAGTCTCTAGGGCTAGAATCCTGTCATTGTATCCATATACAGTCAGGGATAGCTGAGGTTGCTCATCCGTTGACTTTAGCAAGCGATCTTCAAGATCAGCATTTCGGGCTCTCAAATCAGCCTTCTGATGAGCAGCCTACAAAAGTAGAGCATCCTTAGCTCTTTGTGTCAGCTGGTTATGGCTTCATCTTGCTCGTGGTTCCTCTCCATCAACCGAAGAACCAAACTGTTCAGTGTGCTGAGCTGTTCAGCAACTGAAACAGTTGGTGTGTAAGGATCTGTACGTGTAGTGGAAGTACCAGAAGAGGCAACTGTTGTGGGAGGAATGCTATCTTTCTTTAGAGTCTGCTAGTACGCAGCCTACTCTTCTTTTCTTCCCTGAAGGTCCTCTGCAGAAGCCTCTTTATCTCCTTCATTCTCCTCAGTCTTATGTTTGAGTTCATCTTCTGAATGTTGAATGAATAGATCAGTGAAAGTAGGAAGCTCTTCTTCTACACAGGTGTACTTTACAGCTTCCTCATCATCAAGGTCTTCTAAGATGATCTCATCAATGTCATCATATGATTCAGGAATAGGGAGATCTGAATCAAGAACCGAGGAGTCATCAACGACAACCTCGTCAGGATTTAACCTGAATAACTCAGCGATATGTTCATTTGTCAGGCAGTGAATGATGTCTCCCTCTTCCTTTTCATAGCTCACTGAGTGATGTATAATGCCCTGAGCGTCAAGGATCATGGTCAATGTGTCGTCAAGATGACGTCTCAAGGGCACAACTTCTACTTCCTCAGTGGCTTTGCCTTCTTCAGCTTGCTTTGAAGATGACTCCAGTGCTTTATCATGTTTCTTCTTGGTTCTGATCTCACCAGTAGACGATTCCTCTGAAGTGCTAGAGGAACTCGCAGTGGCATCCCCACCTTTTACTCATTAGATTCATCATCTTCATCTTCTTCGTCTTCTTTCTCTGAATCATACGAATCAGGATTGTAGGCCTCAATCCTGGGTGTAGACTCCTTTCGGCATTCAACTGCCTCAGATAAGTGTTAATTCTCAGTCTCTAGGGCTAGAATCCTGTCATTGTATCCATATACAGTCACGGATAGCTGAGGTTGCTCATCCGTTGACTTTAGCAAGCGATCTTCAAGATCAGCATTTCGGGCTCTCAAATCAGCCTTCTGATGAGCAGCCTACAAAAGTAGAGCATCCTTAGCTCTTTGTGTCAGCTGGTTATGGATTCATCTTGCTCGTGGTTCCTCTCCATCAACCGAAGAACCAAACTGTTCAGTGTGCTGAGCTGTTCAGCAACTGAAACAGTTGGTGTGTAAGGATCTGTACGTGTTGTGGAAGTACCAGAAGAGGCAACTGTTGTGGGAGGAATGCTATCTTTCTTTAGAGTCTGCTAGTACGCATCCTACTCTTCTTTTCTTCCCTGAAGGTCCTCTGCAGAAGCCTCTTTATCTCCTTCATTCTCCTCAGTCTTATGTTTGAGTTCATCTTCTAAATGTTGAATGAATAGATCAGTGAAAGTAGGAAGCTCTTCTTCTACACAGGTGTACTTTACAGCTTCCTCATCATCAAGGTCTTCTAAGATGATCTCATCAATGTCATCATATGATTCAGGAATAGGGAGATCTGAATCAAGAACCGAGGAGTCATCAACGACAACCTCGTCAGGATTTAACCTGAATAACTCAGCGATATGTTCATTTGTCAGGCAGTGAATGATGTCTCCCTCTTCCTTTTCATAGCTCACTGAGTGATGTATAATGCCCTGAGCGTCAAGGATCATGGTCAATGTGTCGTCAAGATGACGTCTCAAGGGCACAACTTCTACTTCCTCAGTGGCTTTGCCTTCTTCAGCTTGCTTTGAAGATGACTCCAGTGCTTTATCATGTTTCTTCTTGGTTCTGATCTCACCAGTAGACGATTCCTCTGAAGTGCTAGAGGAACTCGCAGTGGCATCCCCACCTTTTACTCATTAGATTCATCATCTTCATCTTCTTCGTCTTCTTTCTCTGAATCATACGAATCAGGATTGTAGGCCTCAATCCTGGGTGTAGACTCCTTTCGGCATTCAACTGCCTCAGATAAGTGTTAATTCTCAGTCTCTAGGGCTAGAATCCTGTCATTGTATCCATATACAGTCACGGATAGCTGAGGTTGCTCATCCGTTGACTTTAGCAAGCGATCTTCAAGATCAGCATTTCGGGCTCTCAAATCAGCCTTCTGATGAGCAGCCTACAAAAGTAGAGCATCCTTAGCTCTTTGTGTCAGCTGGTTATGGCTTCATCTTGCTCGTGGTTCCTCTCCATCAACCGAAGAACCAAACTGTTCAGTGTGCTGAGCTGTTCAGCAACTGAAACAGTTGGTGTGTAAGGATCTGTACGTGTTGTGGAAGTACCAGAAGAGGCAACTGTTGTGGGAGGAATGCTATCTTTCTTTAGAGTCTGCTAGTACGCATCCTACTCTTCTTTTCTTCCCTGAAGGTCCTCTGCAGAAGCCTCTTTATCTCCTTCATTCTCCTCAGTCTTATGTTTGAGTTCATCTTCTAAATGTTGAATGAATAGATCAGTGAAAGTAGGAAGCTCTTCTTCTACACAGGTGTACTTTACAGCTTCCTCATCATCAAGGTCTTCTAAGATGATCTCATCAATGTCATCATATGATTCAGGAATAGGGAGATCTGAATCAAGAACCGAGGAGTCATCAACGACAACCTCGTCAGGATTTAACCTGAATAACTCAGCGATATGTTCATTTGTCAGGCAGTGAATGATGTCTCCCTCTTCCTTTTCATAGCTCACTGAGTGATGTATAATGCCCTGAGCGTCAAGGATCATGGTCAATGTGTCGTCAAGATGACGTCTCAAGGGCACAACTTCTACTTCCTCAGTGGCTTTGCCTTCTTCAGCTTGCTTTGAAGATGACTCCAGTGCTTTATCATGTTTCTTCTTGGTTCTGATCTCACCAGTAGACGATTCCTCTGAAGTGCTAGAGGAACTCGCAGTGGCATCCCCACCTTTTACTCATTAGATTCATCATCTTCATCTTCTTCGTCTTCTTTCTCTGAATCATACGAATCAGGATTGTAGGCCTCAATCCTGGGTGTAGACTCCTTTCGGCATTCAACTGCCTCAGATAAGTGTTAATTCTCAGTCTCTAGGGCTAGAATCCTGTCATTGTATCCATATACAGTCACGGATAGCTGAGGTTGCTCATCCGTTGACTTTAGCAAGCGATCTTCAAGATCAGCATTTCGGGCTCTCAAATCAGCCTTCTGATGAGCAGCCTACAAAAGTAGAGCATCCTTAGCTCTTTGTGTCAGCTGGTTATGGCTTCATCTTGCTCGTGGTTCCTCTCCATCAACCGAAGAACCAAACTGTTCAGTGTGCTGAGCTGTTCAGCAACTGAAACAGTTGGTGTGTAAGGATCTGTACGTGTAGTGGAAGTACCAGAAGAGGCAACTGTTGTGGGAGGAATGCTATCTTTCTTTAGAGTCTGCTAGTACGCAGCCTACTCTTCTTTTCTTCCCTGAAGGTCCTCTGCAGAAGCCTCTTTATCTCCTTCATTCTCCTCAGTCTTATGTTTGAGTTCATCTTCTGAATGTTGAATGAATAGATCAGTGAAAGTAGGAAGCTCTTCTTCTACACAGGTGTACTTTACAGCTTCCTCATCATCAAGGTCTTCTAAGATGATCTCATCAATGTCATCATATGATTCAGGAATAGGGAGATCTGAATCAAGAACCGAGGAGTCATCAACGACAACCTCGTCAGGATTTAACCTGAATAACTCAGCGATATGTTCATTTGTCAGGCAGTGAATGATGTCTCCCTCTTCCTTTTCGTAGCTCACTGAGTGATGTATAATGCCCTGAGCGTCAAGGATCATGGTCAATGTGTCGTCAAGATGACGTCTCAAGGGCACAACTTCTACTTCCTCAGTGGCTTTGCCTTCTTCAGCTTGCTTTGAAGATGACTCCAGTGCTTTATCATGTTTCTTCTTGGTTCTGATCTCACCAGTAGACGATTCCTCTGAAGTGCTAGAGGAACTCGCAGTGGCATCCCCACCTTTTACTCATTAGATTCATCATCTTCATCTTCTTCGTCTTCTTTCTCTGAATCATACGAATCAGGATTGTAGGCCTCAATCCTGGGTGTAGACTCCTTTCGGCATTCAACTGCCTCAGATAAGCGTTAATTCTCAGTCTCTAGGGCTAGAATCCTGTCATTGTATCCATATACAGTCAGGGATAGCTGAGGTTGCTCATCCGTTGACTTTAGCAAGCGATCTTCAAGATCAGCATTTCGGGCTCTCAAATCAGCCTTCTGATGAGCAGCCTACAAAAGTAGAGCATCCTTAGCTCTTTGTGTCAGCTGGTTATGGCTTCATCTTGCTCGTGGTTCCTCTCCATCAACCGAAGAACCAAACTGTTCAGTGTGCTGAGCTGTTCAGCAACTGAAACAGTTGGTGTGTAAGGATCTGTACGTGTAGTGGAAGTACCAGAAGAGGCAACTGTTGTGGGAGGAATGCTATCTTTCTTTAGAGTCTGCTAGTACGCAGCCTACTCTTCTTTTCTTCCCTGAAGGTCCTCTGCAGAAGCCTCTTTATCTCCTTCATTCTCCTCAGTCTTATGTTTGAGTTCATCTTCTAAATGTTGAATGAATAGATCAGTGAAAGTAGGAAGCTCTTCTTCTACACAGGTGTACTTTACAGCTTCCTCATCATCAAGGTCTTCTAAGATGATCTCATCAATGTCATCATATGATTCAGGAATAGGGAGATCTGAATCAAGAACCGAGGAGTCATCAACGACAACCTCGTCAGGATTTAACCTGAATAACTCAGCGATATGTTCATTTGTCAGGCAGTGAATGATGTCTCCCTCTTCCTTTTCATAGCTCACTGAGTGATGTATAATGCCCTGAGCGTCAAGGATCATGGTCAATGTGTCGTCAAGATGACGTCTCAAGGGCACAACTTCTACTTCCTCAGTGGCTTTGCCTTCTTCAGCTTGCTTTGAAGATGACTCCAGTGCTTTATCATGTTTCTTCTTGGTTCTGATCTCACCAGTAGACGATTCCTCTGAAGTGCTAGAGGAACTCGCAGTGGCATCCCCACCTTTTACTCATTAGATTCATCATCTTCATCTTCTTCGTCTTCTTTCTCTGAATCATACGAATCAGGATTGTAGGCCTCAATCCTGGGTGTAGACTCCTTTCGGCATTCAACTGCCTCAGATAAGCGTTAATTCTCAGTCTCTAGGGCTAGAATCCTGTCATTGTATCCATATACAGTCAGGGATAGCTGAGGTTGCTCATCCGTTGACTTTAGCAAGCGATCTTCAAGATCAGCATTTCGGGCTCTCAAATCAGCCTTCTGATGAGCAGCCTACAAAAGTAGAGCATCCTTAGCTCTTTGTGTCAGCTGGTTATGGCTTCATCTTGCTCGTGGTTCCTCTCCATCAACCGAAGAACCAAACTGTTCAGTGTGCTGAGCTGTTCAGCAACTGAAACAGTTGGTGTGTAAGGATCTGTACGTGTAGTGGAAGTACCAGAAGAGGCAACTGTTGTGGGAGGAATGCTATCTTTCTTTAGAGTCTGCTAGTACGCAGCCTACTCTTCTTTTCTTCCCTGAAGGTCCTCTGCAGAAGCCTCTTTATCTCCTTCATTCTCCTCAGTCTTATGTTTGAGTTCATCTTCTAAATGTTGAATGAATAGATCAGTGAAAGTAGGAAGCTCTTCTTCTACACAGGTGTACTTTACAGCTTCCTCATCATCAAGGTCTTCTAAGATGATCTCATCAATGTCATCATATGATTCAGGAATAGGGAGATCTGAATCAAGAACCGAGGAGTCATCAACGACAACCTCGTCAGGATTTAACCTGAATAACTCAGCGATATGTTCATTTGTCAGGCAGTGAATGATGTCTCCCTCTTCCTTTTGTAGCTCACTGAGTGATGTATAATGCCCTGAGCGTCAAGGATCATGGTCAATGTGTCGTCAAGATGACGTCTCAAGGGCACAACTTCTACTTCCTCAGTGGCTTTGCCTTCTTCAGCTTGCTTTGAAGATGACTCCAGTGCTTTATCATGTTTCTTCTTGGTTCTGATCTCACCAGTAGACGATTCCTCTGAAGTGCTAGAGGAACTCGCAGTGGCATCCCCACCTTTTACTCATTAGATTCATCATCTTCATCTTCTTCGTCTTCTTTCTCTGAATCATACGAATCAGGATTGTAGGCCTCAATCCTGGGTGTAGACTCCTTTCGGCATTCAACTGCCTCAGATAAGTGTTAATTCTCAGTCTCTAGGGCTAGAATCCTGTCATTGTATCCATATACAGTCACGGATAGCTGAGGTTGCTCATCCGTTGACTTTAGCAAGCGATCTTCAAGATCAGCATTTCGGGCTCTCAAATCAGCCTTCTGATGAGCAGCCTACAAAAGTAGAGCATCCTTAGCTCTTTGTGTCAGCTGGTTATGGATTCATCTTGCTCGTGGTTCCTCTCCATCAACCGAAGAACCAAACTGTTCAGTGTGCTGAGCTGTTCAGCAACTGAAACAGTTGGTGTGTAAGGATCTGTACGTGTTGTGGAAGTACCAGAAGAGGCAACTGTTGTGGGAGGAATGCTATCTTTCTTTAGAGTCTGCTAGTACGCATCCTACTCTTCTTTTCTTCCCTGAAGGTCCTCTGCAGAAGCCTCTTTATCTCCTTCATTCTCCTCAGTCTTATGTTTGAGTTCATCTTCTAAATGTTGAATGAATAGATCAGTGAAAGTAGGAAGCTCTTCTTCTACACAGGTGTACTTTACAGCTTCCTCATCATCAAGGTCTTCTAAGATGATCTCATCAATGTCATCATATGATTCAGGAATAGGGAGATCTGAATCAAGAACCGAGGAGTCATCAACGACAACCTCGTCAGGATTTAACCTGAATAACTCAGCGATATGTTCATTTGTCAGGCAGTGAATGATGTCTCCCTCTTCCTTTTTGTAGCTCACTGAGTGATGTATAATGCCCTGAGCGTCAAGGATCATGGTCAATGTGTCGTCAAGATGACGTCTCAAGGGCACAACTTCTACTTCCTCAGTGGCTTTGCCTTCTTCAGCTTGCTTTGAAGATGACTCCAGTGCTTTATCATGTTTCTTCTTGGTTCTGATCTCACCAGTAGACGATTCCTCTGAAGTGCTAGAGGAACTCGCAGTGGCATCCCCACCTTTTACTCATTAGATTCATCATCTTCATCTTCTTCGTCTTCTTTCTCTGAATCATACGAATCAGGATTGTAGGCCTCAATCCTGGGTGTAGACTCCTTTCGGCATTCAACTGCCTCAGATAAGTGTTAATTCTCAGTCTCTAGGGCTAGAATCCTGTCATTGTATCCATATACAGTCAGGGATAGCTGAGGTTGCTCATCCGTTGACTTTAGCAAGCGATCTTCAAGATCAGCATTTCGGGCTCTCAAATCAGCCTTCTGATGAGCAGCCTACAAAAGTAGAGCATCCTTAGCTCTTTGTGTCAGCTGGTTATGGCTTCATCTTGCTCGTGGTTCCTCTCCATCAACCGAAGAACCAAACTGTTCAGTGTGCTGAGCTGTTCAGCAACTGAAACAGTTGGTGTGTAAGGATCTGTACGTGTAGTGGAAGTACCAGAAGAGGCAACTGTTGTGGGAGGAATGCTATCTTTCTTTAGAGTCTGCTAGTACGCAGCCTACTCTTCTTTTCTTCCCTGAAGGTCCTCTGCAGAAGCCTCTTTATCTCCTTCATTCTCCTCAGTCTTATGTTTGAGTTCATCTTCTGAATGTTGAATGAATAGATCAGTGAAAGTAGGAAGCTCTTCTTCTACACAGGTGTACTTTACAGCTTCCTCATCATCAAGGTCTTCTAAGATGATCTCATCAATGTCATCATATGATTCAGGAATAGGGAGATCTGAAGCAAGAACCGAGGAGTCATCAACGACAACCTCGTCAGGATTTAACCTGAATAACTCAGCGATCTGTTCATTTGTCAGGCAGTGAATGATGTCTCCCTCTTCCTTTTCATAGCTCACTGAGTGATGTATAATGCCCTGAGCGTCAAGGATCATGGTCAATGTGTCGTCAAGATGACGTCTCAAGGGCACAACTTCTACTTCCTCAGTGGCTTTGCCTTCTTCAGCTTGCTTTGAAGATGACTCCAGTGCTTTATCATGTTTCTTCTTGGTTCTGATCTCACCAGTAGACGATTCCTCTGAAGTGCTAGAGGAACTCGCAGTGGCATCCCCACCTTTTACTCATTAGATTCATCATCTTCATCTTCTTCGTCTTCTTTCTCTGAATCATACGAATCAGGATTGTAGGCCTCAATCCTGGGTGTAGACTCCTTTCGGCATTCAACTGCCTCAGATAAGCGTTAATTCTCTGTCTCTAGGGCTAGAATCCTGTCATTGTATCCATATACAGTCAGGGATAGCTGAGGTTGCTCATCCGTTGACTTTAGCAAGCGATCTTCAAGATCAGCATTTCGGGCTCTCAAATCAGCCTTCTGATGAGCAGCCTACAAAAGTAGAGCATCCTTAGCTCTTTGTGTCAGCTGGTTATGGCTTCATCTTGCTCGTGGTTCCTCTCCATCAACCGAAGAACCAAACTGTTCAGTGTGCTGAGTTGTTCAGCAACTGAAACAGTTGGTGTGTAAGGATCTGTACGTGTAGTGGAAGTACCAGAAGAGGCAACTGTTGTGGGAGGAATGCTATCTTTCTTTAGAGTCTGCTAGTACGCAGCCTACTCTTCTTTTCTTCCCTGAAGGTCCTCTGTAGAAGCCTCTTTATCTCCTTCATTCTCCTCAATCTTATGTTTGAGTTCATCTTCTGAATGTTGGATGAATAGATCAGTCAAAGTAGGAAGCTCTTCTTCTACACAGGTGTACTTTACAGCATCCTCATCATCAAGGTCTTCTAAGATGATCTCATCAATGTCATCATATGATTCAGGAATAGGGAGATCTGAAGCAAGAACCGAGGAGTCATCAACGACAACCTCGTCAGGATTTAACCTGAATAACTCAGCGATCTGTTTGTTTGTCAGGCAGTGAATGATGTCTCCCTCTTCCTTTTCAGAGCTCACTGAGTGATGTATAATGCCCTGAGCGTCAAGGATCATGGTCAATGTGTCGTCAAGATGACGTCTCAAGGGCACAACTTCTACTTCCTCAGTGGCTTTGCGTTCTTCAGCTTGCTTTGAAGATGACTCCAGTGCTTTATCATGTTTCTTCTTGGTTCTGATCTCACCAGTAGACGATTCCTCTGAAGTGCTAGAGGAACTCGCAGTGGCATCCCCACCTTTTACTCATTAGATTCATCATCTTCATCTTCTTCGTCTTCTTTCTCTGAATCATACGAATAAGGATTGTAGGCCTCAATCCTGGGTGTAGACTCCTTTCGGCATTCAACTGCCTCAGATAAGCGTTAATTCTCTGTCTCTAGGGCTAGAATCCTGTCATTGTATCCATATACAGTCAGGGATAGCTGAGGTTGCTCATCCGTTGACTTTAGCAACCAATCTTCAAGATCAGCATTTCGGTCTCTCAACTCAGCCTTCCGATGAGCAGCCTACAAAAGTAGATCATCCTTAGCTCTTTGTGTCAGCTGGTTATGGCTTCATCTTGCTCGTGGTTCCTCTCCATCAACCGAAGAACCAAACTGTTCAGTGTGCTGAGTTGTTCAGCAATTGAAACAGTTGGTGTGTAAGGATCTGTACATGTAGTGGAGGTACGAGAAGAGGCAACTGTTGTGGGAGGAATGCTATCCTTCTTTAGAGTCTGCTAGTACGCAGCCTACTCTTCTTTTCTTCCCTGAAGGTCCTCTGTAGAAGCCTCTTTATCTCCTTCATTCTCCTCAATCTTATGTTAGAGTTCATCTTCTGAATGTTGGATGAATAGATCAGTCAAAGTAGGAAGCTCTTCTTCTACACAGGTGTACTTTACAGCATCCTCATCATCAAGGTCTTCTAAGATGATCTCATCAATGTCATCATATGATTCAGGAATAGGGAGATCTGAAGCAAGAACCAAGGAGTCATCAACGACAACCTCGTCAGGATTTAACCAGAATAACTCAGCGATCTGTTTATTTGTCAGGCAGTGAATGATGTCTCTCTCTTCCTTTTCATAGCTCACTGAGTGATGTATAATGCCCTGAGCGTCAAGGATCATGGTCAATGTGTCGTCAAGATGACGTCTCAAGGGCACAACTTCTACTTCCTCAGTGGCTTTGCCTTCTTCAGCTTGCTTTGAAGATGACTCCAGTGCTTTATCATGTTTCTTCTTGGTTCTGATCTCACCGGTAGACGATTCCTCTGAAGTCCTAGAGGAACTCGCAGTGGCATCCCCACCTTTACTCATTAGATTCATCATCTTCATCTTCTTCGTCTTCTTTCTCTGAATCATACGAATCAGGATTGTAGGTCTCAATCCTGGGTGTAGACTCCTTTCGGCATTCAACTGCCTCAGATAAGCGTTAATTCTCAGTCTCTAGGGCTAGAATCCTGTCATTGTATCCATATACAGTCAGGGATAGCTGAGGTTGCTCATCTGTTGACTTTAGCAAGCGATCTTCAAGATCAGTATTTCGGTGTAACATCAGTGCCGGAACAGTGATCTTAAACAGTATCTAGAACAGTAAACAGGTACGAATCATATACATTTCAATATATTTCATATTTATATCAGTTGTCATTATCAGTTGTGTGTCATAGAACAGTTTCAGAAACATTTAACAGAAACACAGTTCAGAACAATGGTTCTTGAGTCGGATAATTATCTGGCAATACAGAACCATCATGTGATTATTTGTTAGGATTTATTATGTATGAACGTATGTGAGACTTTATAGAACAAAACACACGAATATTGTTATGTGAATGCTAAATTTACGGGTTATTTGTATAGGTGACGATCTGTACGAATAAATCTGAAAGTTTAACGTTCTGAATGATATTCTTTAATTAGAAAACAAGATTGAAAAGTATAGTTATCGTCGTGTTCGTACGGGTGACGATTCGAACGAATACGCGCGACAACCGTACATTTCGATTTAAACAGTAAATTAATGTTTTAAAATTTAAATAAATAAAGATATTAATTAATTTATTAGGAATCACAACCTGGAATAATTAAATAAATTCTATTTTTATAAAATCGCGTCGTTTGTCGCGAAAACTACGTGATTCGACATTTTACGCGAAACCGAATGAGACCGACTAACCGGGTGTTATGAAATTTCTTATTATGGCATTAAATTGCCATAACTCTTTTCACCAACTCACTCTCTCTCTAAATCTCGTCCTACCCTCTCTCTCTCTAGTTCTTCATAAGAAAACCATCTTCTTTTCAAGATTCGGAGGCTTAAATCTCGTCGGATTCGAGTGTTCTAGGTGCCAAGACGTTCCTCTCAACACGTAGATCACGGAAGTACAACTCATTCAAGCTTCCATTCACGAAATCTAAGGTAAAAATCTACTTTAAAATCCGGTTTATTAGGGTTTTCACGAAATTATATGAGTGTGTATTAGGATGGATGTTAAGCACTTAAGACACTTAAATGATGATGTCTAGCATGTTTAGAACTTGTTAGGGATGGATCTTGTAACAAGTTTAAACCCTAGGACGAAGAGGATGATGCAAAACCCTTACAGGTTCGTGAAGTTTAGATCGGATACAGGTTCGTCTAGGGTGGCCGAACCCTACACGAACCACACAATCAAGCCGAACCATGCATGGCCTCTGCAACGAACCCTGGACCACCTGCACCGAACCATTTTCTGCACCGAACCCTGGTGGGTTTGACTCACGAACCTGTCGACATTAAAGGAGGTCTGCAACGAACCTGTATAGAGCAGCAACGAACCCTGTTGCTTTATGAATATGCAGCAGCGAACCCTGTGGCTCCTACGTACGAACCTGTGATCATCCAACTACCAACCGAACCCTTGCACTAGATGGTCACGAACCAGAGGGTTCCTAGACGAACCTAAGTCAGTAGATCACGAACCAAGGTGCACGAACCTTGTTACTTTGCTGCCGAACCCTCAATTCCCGAACCCCTTCATCACATGCAGATAGCGAACCTTCCCATTAACATGGCCGAACCTTCTCCTAATTTTCTAAAGGTTCGCTGCTCTAGGCCATTATTAAACTAAAACTCGTTAATTAGATCGAGGTGAGATCAAGAACCATTAAAGCTAGTAGTAGGAACCTAGGAAAGGTTTAACTTATCATTAACCGAGGTTTGTTTCATGTGTATTCATTGTATAATGGGCATGCATGGTGGTTCTTGGATCAATTTCTTATACATATGGGTGTGCATGGGAATCCTAAGGAACAGGAAAGTCGTACATAGTCATGTTATGAATGTCCACTAGCTTAGTTGTGTAACTACCTACAGGGGATCATTCACGGTCTTGAATAACGATCAATTTGGAATCAAGGATATTCAATTGGGCCTAAGTGAGCCCAATGGGACTTGATTAAGTCCATCATAGGTTAAACGTTTAAATTAAATACAAGTATTGATGTTTTAACTAAAATGAAGATGTTCTAAATGAAAAGTTAATAAATTTCTAAAATCTTGTTTAAATTTGAAATGTAAGATATAATTATTATTAGTTTCTTTCAAGTTATTAAGTTATAAAAGTTAGTTGTATTAAAAGATTGATTGGGATTTTTGTTAAAAAGTAGACAATATCGTTGTCTGGATTTAAACAAAATACAAAGGAAACTCTGCCGAAATTTTTCTAAAACATAAAAGAGAGTTGTTATGACTAACTATGGGAATTGGGATCATTAAAGAGGGTAATTAGGATAGAGTAGATCTTAGATACACCTAGTAGTAAGACACATAGTTGCACACACAACAATACTCAAAGTCTTAGGCACAACGACTACTATGCGTACTTATTACATTCGAATTTTTATTAAATAACTCAGGAACTGAAGAAACTTAGCTTACAACAAGAGCGCGCATTTTGTATTTGATCATTGACATAGCAACACAGGTGAGTTCATTGCCCCTTTTCTAACTTTTTGTTTTAAAACGCGGGGCTGAGAAGCATGCGTAAACTGTTTACTTAAATTGTTTACTTTAATGCTTTTAAATTTATATGTTTTACATATATATAAATGTTATCCTAGACCATGTCTAGGAAGATTTTATGCAGGTTTATTAACTGATTTACTTATATATTAAGTGAATAATCAAGTTAAACTAAACTTTTCAATAAGTCAAAACATTTCAAACAAATCAAACAAGACATTTTGACAAAACAAGTGGGTGAATTCAAGGGATCAAAACAAACATTTTGACAAATCAAGTGGGTGAATTCAAGGGATCAAAACAAACATTTTGACAAATCAAGTGGGTGAATTCAAGGGATCAAAACAAACATTTTGACAAAACAAGTGGGTGAATTCAAGGGATCAAATCAAGCATTTTGACAAAACAAGTGTGGGACATCAAGACATCAACAAAACCATCTTTGCAAAGATAACATTCAATGTTCTACAAACCAAGTGTTTGTTGAACAATGAATCAAGTGTACAACCGATCAATGAATCTTGTATTCTATGATCAACACATCAAGTACATCTTGTGACAGAATCAGACGATCATTAAATCATTTTTAAGGGAAAGTCTGGGAAATATCAGAGATAGCATACGCCAAAAACATTGACGAAACATAAAATCCTGCATTTCAAGAAGTCCTAGCTAGACCGTTTGACTTGTAGGTCGTATGTTTGAGGATATTTACAATTTCCCTAACTACTAAGTACCTAGATTGACAGACTAGTCTACTCGAGTATGACCAAAGGCCCCAATCATAAGGACTTAGATTTTATTAAATGTTTATTTACTTGTTAATTAAGCATTTATAACTGTTTATACAATTGTGTGGTTGATCATATTTTATGATGAACTCAAGGAATCAACAGGGATTTCAAATGATTGTAATGACAGGAACAATAAACAGAGGTACATATGGGATTGTGTTAAGGGTAAAAATGCTTAATTATCATTAACAACAGTGTCATATGTGAATTAGTATGTGGTGGGATGTTGGCTGGGCGGGCGGTAAGTTCGACCCTACATATGCCCTATATATAAGCATACCGATTTGGATATTACATGTGGAGTTAATGAGGTTAAGGTCTTTACCAAAGGAGATTTTCAAATCATTTTCAAATCATTTTCAAATACTAAACTATATGAACTCACCAACCATGTGTTGACCTTTATTTTGCATGACTTCTCAGGTGACGAACAGGTCAATTAGGAAGTCATTTCTTTTGGACTAGGACTTCAGATAGAAGACTAGTATGTCGGACCTGCATACTTTTGAAGACATCATGATATAAATTATTTTGTATATCTTGTGTAAATACAAGATAGCCATTTATTGATGTTTTACAATAGATTTACATTGTTAAATTATAAACGTTACTGCTGTAATTTAACTTTGTAATTCTATTTTAATTAGCATTTCTCGTTTATATCATGTGCAATGTAAACAATCTGATCACTCCTGATTATCACCTACGATATCGCGCCCCGAGAACCTTCCGCCCGACGGGGAAACCCGATCCTACCCCGCCGGCTCGGGGTGTGACAGATTGGTATCAGAGCCATGGTTATAGAGAAATATAGGTCACTTATTTATTTGGTTTGGCCTAGACTATAACCTAGGGACCCTGCATGTAGAGAACTTAGGACTTAAGACTTATTTGCATATTGTCTTCTGTATTCGATCATTGCACTAACTGATAACTTTATTGGTTATGATCAGAATGCCTCCACGAAGACAACCTCCCTTGATACAGCTACCACCACAAGACTTGGCTCCACACTCCTCCACACCGTCTCCGAATGACTCTCCACCACCACCTCCTCCACCTCCTCCTCCCCCTCCTCCATTGATTACTCAAGCATCTGGTTCGGGCACAGTACCGACCATGGATCCTGCTACTATCGCTCTGGTGACGTTACTGAGTAGCCAGATGACGAATCAGATGAAAGAAGCTATACCGGAGATGTTCCTTCGTCTTCGTAATGAGATCCTCAATACTGGCAACACATCAGGGGAAGCCAGTGGAAACACTGGAGATTCATCCCACTACTCCTACAAGTCCTTCGTAGGATGTAAGCCACCCAGTTTCAGTGGGTCTGAAGGCGCCGTTGGATTAATCCAATGGATTGAGAAGATTGAGGCAACATTGGATCTTTGCAGCTGCCCCGAACACCACAAGGTCCGTTATTCAGCGGGAACATTCAACAAACGGGCTCTGACCTGGTGGAACGGTCAGATCAATGTCCGAGGAAGAGAAGAAGCCATGGCCATGCCATGGGAAGACTTCAAGACACTGCTACGAACAGAATTCTGCCCCAAGAATGAGCTACAGAAGTTGGAGGTTGAACTATCCAACCATGTGATGAAAGGTGTTGATCACATGGGTTACACTACTCGTTACCACGAGTTAGTTGCCTTGGTGCCAGACATGGTACCAACTTTGGAGAAAAGGATAGACCGATATGTGGGTGGACTCCCCGCCTGCATTCAGGGTATGGTTGTTTCAGCCAACCCTACTACCGTTGAATCTGCAGTGAGACTGTCTGGGAAACTCACTGATCTTATGGTAGCCTCTGGAACTTTAAAGAAGGAGGCTGAACCCAGCAAGAACAAAGCTGAATTTTCAAAGAAACCCCACCACCATCAAAAGAAGAAACAGAAGACCATTAAGAACTACACGGTGGCCACACCTCTCCAACAAGTAACAGCAGCACCACAAAACCCCAACCGCAAGCCTTACACTGGCACGTTTCCTCTGTGTGCCAAGTGTCAGTATCACCACACTGCTGACACTCCCTGCAAGCATTGCACAGGATGTGGAAGAAAGGGCCATTGGGTCCAACACTGTAGGATGACTCCTAACCAAGCAGTCAACAATGCTGCTTTGGCTCTTCCTCCACCAGCAAATCAGAACAATGGTGGATGCTATAATTGTGGCGAACAAGGCCACTTTGCGAAGAACTGCCCAAAGAAGGCTCAACCAGCAGTTCAAGCACCCCGTGGACGAGCCTTTGCTATCGGAGCACCAGCTGCACGCCAGGACCCAAATGTGGTCACTGGTACGTTTCTCTTACATGACTTTTATGCATCTGTCTTATTTGATACTGGTGCGGATCAGAGTTTTATCTCTACCGACTTTGCATGCCAACTAGATTCCATAGAGGAACAGTTAGACTCCCCTTACATTATAGAAGTAGCTAACGGGAAACAGATCACAGTTAGTACAGTTTATAGGAACTGCCCATTGACACTAAATGATTTTACATTTACCATCGATTTGATACCGATGGAGCTGGGTAGTTTTGACATCATTGTTGGAATGGATTGGCTTTCCTCTAACCGAGTGGAGGTCATCTGTTCTGAGAAGCTGCTTCGAATTCCATTGCCGAGTGATCGAGTATTGGAAGTTAAAGGGGATCAAGCAAAGCGAAGTGTCAAAATCATTTCTCGCATAAAGGCGCGTAAGTGTCTACAGAAGCGGTGCATAGCATTCCTGGCTCATGTGTTGGAAAAAGAGAAAGACAAGAAGAAGATTCAAGATGTACCAGTAGTGAAAGAATATCCTGAAGTATTCCCCGAAGACCTACCAGGTTTGCCACCTGCGCGACCGGTAGAATTTCGTATTGACTTAATTCCTGGAGCAACTCCTGTTGCTAAATCTCCTTACAGGTTAGCACCTTCAGAGATGCAGGAATTGTCTAATCAGTTACAGGAGCTACTTGACAAGGGTTTCATCAGACCGAGCTACTCACCTTGGGGAGCTCCGGTCTTGTTCGTGAAAAAGAAAGACGGATCGTTCAGAATGTGCATAGATTACAGAGAGCTGAACAAACTGACCATCAAGAATCGTTATCCATTGCCGAGGATTGATGATCTGTTTGACCAACTACAAGGAGCTCAATACTTCTCAAAGATTGACTTGCGGTCTGGATACCATCAGCTGAGAGTTCAAGATGAAGACATACCGAAAACGGCCTTCCGAACAAGATACGGGCATTACGAATTCATGGTGATGCCTTTCGGATTGACAAATGCACCAGCGGTTTTCATGGACCTCATGAACCGAGTGTGCAAGCCGTACTTGGATCAGTTTGTCATTGTCTTTATTGATGACATACTGATTTATTCAAAAACCAAAACAGAGCATGAGCAACACCTTAGAAAGATCTTGGAACTGTTGAAAGAAAAGAAACTCTATGCCAAATTCTCCAAATGTGAGTTCTGGCTAAGAGAAGTTCAATTTTTGGGTCATGTGGTCAACAGCGAGGGAATTCATGTTGATCCTGCCAAGATCGAGGCGATAAAGAATTGGGACACTCCGAAGACACCGACGGAGATACGGTCTTTTCTGGGATTGGCGGGTTATTACAGAAGGTTTATCTTAAACTTTTCTAAGATAGCTTTGCGTCTCACCAAGCTAACTCAGAAAAATGAACCGTTTGTCTGGGAGCAGAAACAAGAGGATGCTTTTCAGACCTTGAAACTGAAATTATGTGATGCTCCAATTCTATCTCTCCCAGAGGGCTGTGATGACTTTGTTGTGTACTGCGATGCTTCCCATCAGGGACTCGGTTGTGTTTTAATGCAACGGGACAAAGTCATAGCCTATGCATCAAGACAGTTAAAGATTCATGAGAAGAATTACACTACTCATGATCTTGAACTGGGAGCAGTAATCTTCGCCTTGAAGATCTGGAGACATTACTTATATGGCACCAAGTGTACCATATTCACTGATCACAAAAGTCTGCAGCACATCTTTGATCAGAAGGAGCTCAACATGCGACAGCGCCGTTGGGTTGAACTTCTAAATGATTATGATTGTGTGATCAAATACCATCCGGGAAAGGCGAACGTTGTAGCCGACGCCTTAAGCCGGAAGGAACGAGTTAAACCCCTACGTGTTAGAGCAATGGGAATAACCGTGCAGACCAGTTTAAGAGATAAGATTGTTCAAGCACAACAAAAATCAGTTGATCGAGGAAACTTGAAGAAAGAACTTGACTGCGGAGCAGAGAAACATTTAGAGACCAAGTCTGATGGAATGATCTATTACCAGGATCGTATATGGATTCCGGCGGTAGACGAATTGAGAAAACTTATCTTCGATGAAGCACACAAGACTAAATACTCTGTTCATCCAGGCGCTGATAAAATGTACCAAGACTTGCGTGGATTTTATTGGTGGCCGGGAATGAAGAAAGACATAGCCGAGTATGTCGAACAGTGTCTTACGTGTGCGAAGGTAAAGGCGGAACACCAGAGACCGTCTGGTTTACTGGAACAGCCTGAGATTCCGCTCTGGAAGTGGGAACAAATAGCTATGGATTTCATTACCAAGCTACCCCGCACTTCCAGCGGGCATGATACAATTTGGGTAATCATTGATCGTTTAACAAAATCTGCTCATTTCTTGCCAATGCGTGAGACCTTCACGATGGATAAACTGGCAAAATTGTACATCAACGAGATTGTGGTACGCCACGGTGTGCCATTGTCTATTATTTCTGATCGAGACAGCAGATTTACATCAAGGTTCTGGCAATCACTACAGAAATCTCTAGGGACACAGTTAAATCTGAGTACAGCTTACCACCCACAAACGGATGGTCAAAGCGAACGTACTATTCAAACCCTGGAGGATATGTTAAGAACCTGTATTCTGGATTTCGGTGGGAACTGGGATTCCCATTTGCCACTGATTGAATTCTCCTACAATAACAGTTACCACAGCAGTATCGGATGTGCACCATTCGAGGCTCTTTATGGCCGGAAATGCCGATCACCGATCTGTTGGACTGAAGTTGGAGATAACCGAATAACTGGGCCAGAACTTATCCAAGAAACCACTGTCAAGATAGCTCAGATCCAAAGAAGACTACAAGCAACAAGGAGCAGACAAAAGAGCTACGCCGACAAACGTCGCAAGCCGTTGGAATTCCAAGTGGGAGACCGTGTAATGTTGAAAGTATCCCCATGGAAAGGTGTTGTACGCTTTGGGAAGAAAGGCAAATTAGCACCAAGATACGTGGGACCGTTCGAGATCATCGAGCGTATTGGTTCTGTGGCGTATAGACTGAGATTACCTGATGAACTCAGTGGTGTGCATGACGTGTTTCACGTCTCATACCTAAAGAAATGCCTTGCTGACGAGTCTCTCGTCATCCCAATTGAAGAAATTCAAGTGGATGAACAGTTACATTTCATTGAAGAACCTTTAGAGATTATGGACCGTAAAGTTAAACAACTAAGAGGAAGCCGTATTCCGATTGTAAAGGTTCGATGGAATTCAAGACGTGGACCCGAGTTCACTTGGGAACGCGAAGATCACATGAAGTCAAAGTATCCCCAGCTGTTTGAAGAGGAAGCGGTACCCGATAACAACTCTTAAATTTCGGGACGAAATTTCTCTAACAAGGGGAGACTGTAACATCAGTGCCGGAACAGTGATCTTAAACAGTATCTAGAACAGTAAACAGGTACGAATCATATACATTTCAATATATTTCATATTTATATCAGTTGTCATTATCAGTTGTGTGTCATAGAACAGTTTCAGAAACATTTAACAGAAACACAGTTCAGAACAATGGTTCTTGAGTCGGATAATTATCTGGCAATACAGAACCATCATGTGATTATTTGTTAGGATTTATTATGTATGAACGTATGTGAGACTTTATAGAACAAAACACACGAATATTGTTATGTGAATGCTAAATTTACGGGTTATTTGTATAGGTGACGATCTGTACGAATAAATCTGAAAGTTTAACGTTCTGAATGATATTCTTTAATTAGAAAACAAGATTGAAAAGTATAGTTATCGTCGTGTTCGTACGGGTGACGATTCGAACGAATACGCGCGACAACCGTACATTTCGATTTAAACAGTAAATTAATGTTTTAAAATTTAAATAAATAAAGATATTAATTAATTTATTAGGAATCACAACCTGGAATAATTAAATAAATTCTATTTTTATAAAATCGCGTCGTTTGTCGCGAAAACTACGTGATTCGACATTTTACGCGAAACCGAATGAGACCGACTAACCGGGTGTTATGAAATTTCTTATTATGGCATTAAATTGCGATAACTCTTTTCACCAACTCACTCTCTCTCTAAATCTCGTCCTACCCTCTCTCTCTCTAGTTCTTCATAAGAAAACCATCTTCTTTTCAAGATTCGGAGGCTTAAATCTCGTCGGATTCGAGTGTTCTAGGTGCCAAGACGTTCCTCTCAACACGTAGATCACGGAAGTACAACTCATTCAAGCTTCCATTCACGAAATCTAAGGTAAAAATCTACTTTAAAATCCGGTTTATTAGGGTTTTCACGAAATTATATGAGTGTGTATTAGGATGGATGTTAAGCACTTAAGACACTTAAATGATGATGTCTAGCATGTTTAGAACTTGTTAGGGATGGATCTTGTAACAGGTTTAAACCCTAGGACGAAGAGGATGAGGCAAAACCCTTACAGGTTCGTGAAGTTTAGATCGGATACAGGTTCGTCTAGGGTGGCCGAACCCTACACGAACCACACAATCAAGCCGAACCATGCATGGCCTCTGCAACGAACCCTGGACCACCTGCACCGAACCATTTTCTGCACCGAACCCTGGTGGGTTTGACTCACGAACCTGTCGACATTAAAGGAGGTCTGCAACGAACCTGTATAGAGCAGCAACGAACCCTGTTGCTTTATGAATATGTAGCAGCGAACCCTGTGGCTCCTACGTACGAACCTGTGATCATCCAACTACCAACCGAACCCTTGCACTAGATGGTCACGAACCAGAGGGTTCCTAGACGAACCTAAGTCAGTAGATCACGAACCAAGGTGCACGAACCTTGTTACTTTGCTGCCGAACCCTCAATTCCCGAACCCCTTCATCACATGCAGATAGCGAACCTTCCCATTAACATGGCCGAACCTTCTCCTAATTTTCTAAAGGTTCGCTGCTCTAGGCCATTATTAAACTAAAACTCGTTAATTAGATCGAGGTGAGATCAAGAACCATTAAAGCTAGTAGTAGGAACCTAGGAAAGGTTTAACTTATCATTAACCGAGGTTTGTTTCATGTGTATTCATTGTATAATGGGCATGCATGGTGGTTCTTGGATCAATTTCTTATACATATGGGTGTGCATGGGAATCCTAAGGAACAGGAAAGTCGTACATAGTCATGTTATGAATGTCCACTAGCTTAGTTGTGTAACTACCTACAGGGGATCATTCACGGTCTTGAATAACGATCAATTTGGAATCAAGGATATTCAATTGGGCCTAAGTGAGCCCAATGGGACTTGATTAAGTCCATCATAGGTTAAACGTTTAAATTAAATACAAGTATTGATGTTTTAACTAAAATGAAGATGTTCTAAATGAAAAGTTAATAAATTTCTAAAATCTTGTTTAAATTTGAAATGTAAGATATAATTATTATTAGTTTCTTTCAAGTTATTAAGTTATAAAAGTTAGTTGTATTAAAAGATTGATTGGGATTTTTGTTAAAAAGTAGACAATATCGTTGTCTAGATTTAAACAAAATACAAAGGAAACTCTGCCGAAATTTTTCTAAAACATAAAAGAGAGTTGTTATGACTAACTATGGGAATTGGGATCATTAAAGAGGGTAATTAGGATAGAGTAGATCTTAGATACACCTAGTAGTAAGACACATAGTTGCACACACAACAATACTCAAAGTCTTAGGCACAACGACTACTATGCGTACTTATTACATTCGAATTTTTATAAAATAACTCAGGAACTGAAGAAACTTAGCTTACAACAAGAGCGCGCATTTTGTATTTGATCATTGACATAGCAACACAGGTGAGTTCATTGCCCCTTTTCTAACTTTTTGTTTTAAAACGCGGGGCTGAGAAGCATGCGTAAACTGTTTACTTAAATTGTTTACTTTAATGCTTTTAAATTTATATGTTTTACATATATATAAATGTTATCCTAGACCATGTCTAGGAAGATTTTATGCAGGTTTATTAACTGATTTACTTATATATTAAGTGAATAATCAAGTTAAACTAAACTTTTCAATAAGTCAAAACATTTCAAACAAATCAAACAAGACATTTTGACAAAACAAGTGGGTGAATTCAAGGGATCAAAACAAACATTTTGACAAATCAAGTGGGTGAATTCAAGGGATCAAAACAAACATTTTGACAAATCAAGTGGGTGAATTCAAGGGATCAAAACAAACATTTTGACAAAACAAGTGGGTGAATTCAAGGGATCAAATCAAGCATTTTGACAAAACAAGTGTGGGACATCAAGACATCAACAAAACCATCTTTGCAAAGATAACATTCAATGTTCTACAAACCAAGTGTTTGTTGAACAATGAATCAAGTGTACAACCGATCAATGAATCTTGTATTCTATGATCAACACATCAAGTACATCTTGTGACAGAATCAGACGATCATTAAATCATTTTTAAGGGAAAGTCTGGGAAATATCAGAGATAGCATACGCCAAAAACATTGACGAAACATAAAATCCTGCATTTCAAGAAGTCCTAGCTAGACCGTTTGACTTGTAGGTCGTATGTTTGAGGATATTTACAATTTCCCTAACTACTAAGTACCTAGATTGACAGACTAGTCTACTCGAGTATGACCAAAGGCCCCAATCATAAGGACTTAGATTTTATTAAATGTTTATTTACTTGTTAATTAAGCATTTATAACTGTTTATACAATTGTGTGGTTGATCATATTTTATGATGAACTCAAGGAATCAACAGGGATTTCAAATGATTGTAATGACAGGAACAATAAACAGAGGTACATATGGGATTGTGTTAAGGGTAAAAATGCTTAATTATCATTAACAACAGTGTCATATGTGAATTAGTATGTGGTGGGATGTTGGCTGGGCGGGCGGTAAGTTCGACCCTACATATGCCCTATATATAAGCATACCGATTTGGATATTACATGTGGAGTTAATGAGGTTAAGGTCTTTACCAAAGGAGATTTTCAAATCATTTTCAAATCATTTTCAAATACTAAACTATATGAACTCACCAACCATGTGTTGACCTTTATTTTGCATGACTTCTCAGGTGACGAACAGGTCAATTAGGAAGTCATTTCTTTTGGACTAGGACTTCAGATAGAAGACTAGTATGTCGGACCTGCATACTTTTGAAGACATCATGATATAAATTATTTTGTATATCTTGTGTAAATACAAGATAGCCATTTATTGATGTTTTACAATAGATTTACATTGTTAAATTATAAACGTTACTGCTGTAATTTAACTTTGTAATTCTATTTTAATTAGCATTTCTCGTTTATATCATGTGCAATGTAAACAATCTGATCACTCCTGATTATCACCTACGATATCGCGCCCCGAGAACCTTCCGCCCGACGGGGAAACCCGATCCTACCCCGCCGGCTCGGGGTGTGACATTCGGGCTCTCAAATCAGCCTTTTGATGAGCAGCCTACAAAAGTAGAGCATCCTTAGCTCTTTGTGTCAGCTGGTTATGGCTTCATCTTTCTCGTGGTTCCTCTCCATCAACCAAAGAACCAAACTGTTCAGTGTGCTGATTTGTTCAGCAACTGAAACAGTTGGTGTGTAAGGATCTGTACGTGTAGTGGAAGTACCAGAAGAGGCAAATGCAAATATGGCAGCAGCAGCAGAGTCCATGGGAAAAGTAGCAGTGTGACGTGTAGGAACAACCCTAGACTGGGATAGTGAAGAAGTCATAATTGTTGGAGCAGGTGCTGCAGTGGAAGCTGCAATAGAAACTGACTCTATGCTTTTCTGCAGGACGAATCGAATTCTTCTTTGCTTCTTAGCTTGAGGGGAAGAAGTCTATGTCGCTGTAGCAGTGGAGGTACGAGGAGGATGAGCAAAATTAAACTCCAAATGAAATATTGGATCCTCAATCTCCTCACTCCTTGAGGCTTGATCCCTTGGCCTTTTCTCAATATAAATCAACTGGGATCTGTAACTGGTAGAGACACACTCAGGTTCAGTCTCTTCCGAGCAAGTTTCATCTGTTGCAGCATCAGCTCCACCCTCAATGTTCTCCATCTCAGTTCTTCGTTTATCCTCCCCTCATCCCCAGATGTATGGACACTTATCTCAATTGAAGCAGAAACAGTGGTCGTAGAAACTACAGTACTGTCCATTCCTTAATGAGCATCACCAGCACTAGCAACATCCCCAATATAAACACCACCAGCATCTCCACCATGTCCTCCATCACCAGCCCCATCACTATCACCATCATCATCATCACTGTCTCCTTGAGGAACAATCATGTCCTCAACAGAGTCTAGGTTGACGAGATGTCCAAAGAGACAACGATCTTCAGGTCTGGCATACTTTTGCCTGTAGGTCGTGACACGGTTGAGCGTAGTATCAGTCATATGTTGCAACCAGATGATATCTGTATTTATCTTTGGGAGATCAGGCAACTGCGCATCAAAGATCATCCGGAGGAACCTAGGATTCATAAGATACGTCTTGTCTCCTTTTGAGCTGACATTCTCCTTCATGTGCATGGTGAAGACTATCTCAGAGATATTGAAGGAATGTTAAGGATCAATGCAACAATAGCAGACTGGATTGTCTCTCTCATCTCATCAAGACGACCCTGTCTTGATCCCAGGTAGTGTAGTAGTAAATACTTGAACTGCGGATTGAGGCAAACCTTGTTCAGTACTCGAATAGTCAGACCTCTGTCGTACTTGCACCTCAGAAAGCATCCTCGTACAAGGTGCTTGTACAAAAGGACAGGATGATCAGGCTTATCCTGAAACCCGCATATCTTCCTATTATTCTCTGATGAGACAACCACGTCTCTTCCTCCAACAACTCTCTGAATAAGAGTAGGCTCCACAGAGCAGTCAATATCAGCTAACTCCCAAAACGATTTTTGGTGTGAAAGGTATGGAATATGCATCGTAGACATCGCAGTAAAAATCCAAGAGCGTCTCAGAAATGTGATGATCTCTGTAAAATGAGCAGCATTCTTCGTGGATAGGTCAAGATAAGCACAGATGCTGTTATTCGAAAATGCTCCAAGATCAGCCATTCTTCAATCAGTAAAAAATAAACGATTCAGTTCAGATTGACATAAATGAAAACAATTGAAAAATTTTAAACAAGGTTCTTCATTCGTGTGAATGAATATAACCAAGTCTTAGTAGGCAAGAATGAGACCTCAAACGAATCAAACTAGGACAAGAATGAGAACAACACACGAAAGAGTTGCAATTTCAAACTTAGCCGTATGACAGCCTTCATTCGTTAGAATGCAGGGACGAGTTAAGTCCTTCATGTGATAAGTCACACGAATGAGTGTTCATTCGTCTGGTCATAGGTTCTAAAACCCTAACATCCAAATATCCAAGATCAAGTCACATAAATTACACCAGTTAGATTAGAATTCACCGATTAAGTGACCTGGACCAGTTTTAGATCAATTTTATTCCAATTTAATGGTTTATTTGATGGTGAAAATCCGAAACCTAAAACCCTACTAATCCGAACGATTTTTGCCCCAAATCGATTCATAGTGGTCAAATCTTGATTCAAAGTATACCTGTAACAACCACGAAACTTTGTATGATCAAAATAGCAGAGAATCACGGCTAAAAATGAAATAGTGATCAAAAAGTCTCGAATGGGCGAATGAGAAAGCACACATAGTTAACGAAGAGGAATGGGGACGAATGAGTCTTCGGATGAATCAGAATACTTAAATACAAGTTTCAATCGTGCCAGAGGTACATTCGTTTTTATGATCCATTTGTCTGTGATGTTCATGCGAATTAACCATTCGTCCGGGTGATTCATTCGTCTGTGATGTTCAAGAGAATTAACCATTCATGCGAGTGAACAACCAAAATGATTCATTCGTGTGAATGAGTGAACATTCTTAATTCTTTTTGACCATTTGTCACAAATGACCACTCTAACACAAAATTATGAAGTTTAGTCTAGTTTTGATGATAAGTTAAGACAAGATTAAGCACATGAACAAAAAAATGATCATTTAAAATAAATCAAAAATCTTTTTGTATTTTTCTGAGTAATAGGAAAGTGTACAACTAAACTATAACAAGCACAACACATATTTTTGTGAGCAATCTTTCAGGAAAGTAACATTTATACCAGAACATATCAAATCAGATTCCTTGAGTGTTATATTTATGATGCATTGGGTTAATGATTCAATTATTGATATAATTGTCCATTCTAAACCTGACCAAACTTCATTTCTTGAAAAATCAGTGATCATCCATATTTTTCGACTGAGCTACCCATTCTATTCAACTAACAAAGGTCAGAACTAGTTTATGACTCATCTCTGCATATCTTCATACCTAACATCATAAATTCTATAAGGTTTCAAGTTATTTTATTTTTTCATTTTTCTTTCAAACAACAATTTCAAGTTCAACACATTCTCATGGACGGCTTCAGCTACGTCTTTACAATGCAATACGACACGTGTCAGAACTATATTGACTGAGAATTTTTGTTCTATCCAAATGGATGGCTTCAACTAGGCTGCAACCCAGTATGTGGCACTCATATAGAATCGAACTTATTTTAATTTTGTATTTTTCTAGCTTATCCTATCTGAATGGACGGCTTCAGCTAGGCTGTGACCCAACAATATGGCATGTGTACAGAGTCGGATTTACTTTTATTTTCATGTGATTCAAACATTCTTATCCGAATGGACGGCTTCATGTAGGCTGTCACCGAGCAATGTGGCATGTATACGGACTTGAACTCAAGAATCTTTGGAAACCTCATAAAATCCTATGATACCATGTGTATGCCTGATTTGAATAATAACATGTTTATCCCTTAGGTTAGTCTTCTACATTAGATCCCACAAATCAGACATTCTGAACAAACACTAATTGTCTAAAAAATTATAAAGCAGGCCTATCAGTACATCATATCATAATAACCATGTGTTTTCAGTTTATACACTCAATTTTGCTTCAAAAAATATGACTGCTTAACACGTCAGTTCCTAACTAAGACTTTATCATTTTTTAACAATTTTTAAATGTTTTTGGTTTATCAATTGAATTACTATTTGTTTATACACTCAATTTTGCTTCAAAGAATATGACTGATTAACACATCAGTTCCCAACTAAGACTTTCTCATTTTTATTACAATTTTTAAGTGTTTTTGGTTTTTCAATGGAATGACTTTTTCCCCCCCCCCCTAAAAAACTTAAAATGAAAATCTTTTTGGGTTTTTGAATAAGTAAAAGATGTGCAAATGAAATTATGTATATACAATAAGGAAAAATGATCATTTGTTTGACTCAGATGAAGGAATGACTTCAAATTTCTAAAAAACACCATTAGCCGATAACAGATATAGAAATCTGGGGTTATCAAAAGCTTTAGTGTAAAGATCGACTTTCTGGTGATCGTTGTGAATCTTAACAACATAGATTACTTTCTTTTCAAAACAATCGCGTATGAAGTTATATTTAATGTCGATGTGTTTTGTTTTTAAATGCTGGATAGGTTTTTTAGTGACAGCGATGGCAGCAGTGTTATCAACAAAGATATGAGTGTTAGAAAAATTTAACCCATAGTCCCTGAGCTGTTGCTGAATCCAAATGATTTGAGAGCAACAACTTGCAGCTGCAATGTATTCAGCTTCACATATGAAAGGAGACACCGATGTGTGCTTCTTGCACTGACAGGTAACTAGGCGTTTTCCAAAGAATTCACACCCCGCAGATCTTGATTTGAAATCTCGTTTGCATCCACCATAGTCAGAGTCACTGTAAGCAGTCAGTTAAAAGTCATCATCAATAGGATAAAATAAGCCTAAATCTGGGGTACCCTTTAGATAACGAAAAATACTTTTAACAACAATGATATGAGATACTCTTGGTTTTGATTGGTAGCGTGCACACAAGTAAGTAGCAAACGTGATGTCTGGCCGAGAAGCTGTGACATACATAGGAGATCTGATCATTCCCCGATACAGATGGCATCTATTAATTCCCCATTTTTATTTGGAGTAATCCCGTGATTAACAGCCAGTGGGGTACTAGCATGTTTTGCATCTGACATACTGAACCGGCTCAGAATGTCACCAACATACTTGGTCTGATAAATAAAGATCCCTGCCTCAGACTGATCCACGTGCAATCCAAGAAAAAATTTCATTTCTCCCATGGAGCTCATTTCAAACTTATCCTTCATAACTTTCTCAAAATCTTTGCACAAAACATCATTTATGGATCCAAAGATGATATCATCCACATATACTTGCACCGAAAGCAAATCTCCATTTTTCTCTCGAATGAATAATGTGCAGTCAATGACACCTCTTCTGACCTATTGTTCAGAAGGTGAGTAGAAAGTGTCTTGTACCATGCTCGCGGAGCTTGGTGCAATCCATATAATGCATTGTCTAGTTTGTATGCTTTGTCACAGTGTAACAGATCTTCAAACCTGGGACGTTGATTGACATACACAACTTCATTGATCACACCATGAAGGAATGCACTTTTGACATCCATTTGATATACTTTGAAATTCTTGTAGGATGCATATGCCTAGAAAATTCGGATTGCTTCAAGACGAGCAACAAGTGCAAACACTTCATTGTAGTCAATCCCTTCAATCTGTCTAAAACCTTGCACCACCAGACGTGCTTTGTTCTGGATCAAGCTTGTTAAGACTAAGATCCTCAAGAGCAGGTAAAATATTTTCAACATCTGGTTCTGGTACCTCTGGTTGAGAATGATGATCATCTGAGTCTGAACTATCATCATGTGTCTGCATAGGAACCGGTACAGATGAAGGTTGCACTGGTTCATCAGGTGCGTTCTATGCATCATAAATTATTTGAAAAACAACATCTTCATCGGAATACATGGGGGGCATATTGGAAGAATCAAATAGACTTGCATAATCAAACATCCAATCTGGACCCTTTCTAGGTGGTGGCATAGAATATCTTTGAACATCCATATGGTACCACTCCTCCACAATGTGAGATGATCTGTTGTATAGTCTTTTATTAGGAGTGTTGTATCCAACAAAATAGCCTTCTTCCACCTTCTCATTGAACTTTCCATGCTCATGTTTCTTAAGAATTATGCATGGTGCACCAAACGCTTCAAAATACTTAAGATTTGGTTTTCTGTTATGGAGCAATTCAAAGAAACTTTTCCCATGTCTCTTAACAATCAAAACCCAGTTCAAGGTATAACAAGAAGTAGCTACTGCTTCTTTCCATAATTGAAACAGAAGGGATGACTCAGCAAGCATAGTCTGAGCAGCCTCAATTGACGTTCTGTTCTTTCGTTCAGCCACACCATTCATTTGATGGATATAAGGAGCACTGAATTGTTGAACAATACCATGTCATAATTCTGGAATTCAGTCCAGTTATCTGTTCTGAGCATGCGAACCTTGATCTTATACAGCGATTCAAGCTTAGTTACTAGAACCTGAATGCACTCGAACTTTTCAGATTTCTCTTTCATGAAAAGCACCCAAGAGTATCTGGAGAACTTATTAGTAATTACTAAGGAATATTGATCTCCAGCAATGCTCTTGCAGTTGACAGGACCGAACAGATCCATGTGGAGAAGCTCAAGAGGAACAGTAACTGAATGAAACTTTTTGAGTTTATGAGACTGCTTGGTTTGCTTTCCCTTCTTACATGAGATGCAGACATCAGACAATTTGAAATTCTTTAAACTCACTCCCTCAACCAAATTGTTGTGAACCAAATGATTCATCTTGCGTAGACTCAAATGATCCATCTTCGAACGCCAAAGAATAGAATCTTTCTCTGTAGTCTTTGACATAAAACACGAAGCTGTATAAGATGTAGTTGAAGCTGTGGCCATGTTGAGAACATACCAATCCAGCTTTCTAGGAGCTGACATCAAAATCCAGTATTCAGGGATAGTGATACCTTTCTTGAGAATGTAGCAGCTTCAATCATCAAAAACAACTTTGTATTCCTTGTCCTAAATTTGTGACACAGAAAGAAGATTATTTTCCAGCTGCTTCACATACTTCACTTTGTAAAATGAAACTTGACCATTTGAAAGAATTCCTTCTCCAGTAATAAACCCTCCTTTATCTCCAGCAAATGCTACATGTCATCCCAATTTGGAATGACACTAGTAAGAAGAGATATGCCTTGATGTCCCACTATCAAAAATCGAAGCTACATGTCATCCTCAATTTGGAATGACATTTGGGGAAACCTATACATACACAAATGATTAGTTGAAATTGGGAACCCAAGCCTTTACAGTCTTGGGTTGACCCAATGAGTCTAGGATTTTCATCTCAATCCATTGTCCATCCTGAGTCGTTTAATCTGAAAGATATAAAGATTTTTCAATGTTTGAAACTGAAGTCTTAGAAGAATTTTCCTTCAAGATAGCATGTTTGCTGAAAGTGTTTTTCAAATAAAAAGAGGATGGTTTGGATTGTTTGACAGGAACACTCTTGGGTATATTATCATTAACCAGTACTATTTTACCCTTCTCCTAAGACTTTATGGGAGATGGGTGTTTGGGTTTGACTTGATGTAAGTGATGAAAAAATTTGATCTCATTAACAAAAGACCGATTTGTTTTTCTATGTGGTGCAAAATGTGGTCTAACCAAGTGAGGGCAAGATCTAGCAAAGTGCCCTAATGCACCACATTCAAAACAAGCTCGTTTATCTTTAGAAGAAAACTTTTTTCGTTTTATTATGAAGCGGTTTGTTTTGAAATTAAAAAACATGGTTTATATGGAAATCAGTTTATTTTGTCTTGTCATGTTTGGAACCCAAACCCTTTATCACATTAAAAACAAGGTTGTCAGTCCTGTTGGACCCACTTGCTTCACCTTCTTGTGAAGCCTTCACAAAGCCTATTGCTTTGGAGAATTTTGATGACATATTTGTCTTAAATGGGATTGGGTAAACCTTTTTGACACAAGATGTCTCATTCTTAACAATAGAAGCATGGGGTGAAGAATCAAAATCATCTTCATAATCAGAGGCCCAATGCTCAACCACTCCCTCCACAAATGATTCTTCAGACAATGAAGAACCCTCATCTGAAATGACTCCAATAGGATCAATTACTAATGGAGTTTTAACTTGAAAATTTTTGATTTCTTTGTCATTAGGAGAATTAACAAAACAGTTTAAACTGGTGGAGGGAAATGGTTGTACTTTGCTTCTTTACCCTTCCCTTTCAGATCAGTCCCATCATTGATCATATGCTCAATGATATATGATGCACTTTCATAGCTCATGAGCTTCTAACTCAAAGTCTCATAGTCGCATTCAACTATGGCTAGCTTCTTTTTTATCTCATTAATGGTGTTGAGATAAGAAGTGATAGCATCTTGCTTATTAAGCACAGCGATCTTAACCTCATGTAATTGCCTGTATAAAAAATCAATTTTAGCTTGACAATCTTTTTCATTTGATTTTAAAAATAGATTTGATTCGATACATTGATTGAGATCACTGATAAGGTCTGCATTGTGTGTTTTGATAAGCTAAGACCTTACATTCAAGGTCAACATAATGAAAGCATCTGAAGTCAAGTGACGGACAATCATCATATACCTGACCATTCTGAGATGATGAAGCCGTATCCACCATCAAAGAAAATTGTGTAGCATGTTGATCTTCAGAATCAGTGTCAGTATCTCCTTGAGTTTCTGAGTCAGAGGTGCTTTTGTCCTCTGATCCTGAAGAATCATCCAATCCAGAGTTCCTTTCTCCAGAGCCACTACTTTCACCAGCTTCTGCTCATTTATTAGAATCAAATCTGCACTCCCAGTTCTATCCTTCATCATTTTGAACAATCAGGGCCTTGTTTGCATTTGAAGAACTGACATGAAAAGCAGTCTCAATAGATATTAATCGTCTTTCAGGATTTGTAGAGGATGATCTTTGATTCTGAAAAGGATTTTTGTTTCCCATCTTCTTTGGCTGGTTGCACTGTCTAGCAAGATGTACTTTGTCACCACAATTGTAGCAGGTAACTGAGGACATGTCAAAACCGGACTTTGAATCCTTGCTCAAGTTGATATCCTTCCCAGTTCTTCTGACAAAATCCTTTGCCCTTTTGAGTGCACTTGCCATAGCCCACATAATATCAATCCTTTCCATGTCATATGGATCTATCTATGAGTAATCTTCAATTGTTAAGTGTGGATTTCCTATCTGTCCATCATATGATCTCACAAGAGTAGATAAGAGGCTCATGTGTTGTTTAGATATCTACACTGTCACTTTGTCAAAATTATTTGTCTTCAAGTTAATGACATAATAACTATCCTCTGAGTGAGATGTAGAAGTAGCAGCAGACTGACTTAAATGAGCCTGATTTGAGCTAGGTATCTCTTTTGTCTGAGATACAAAGGCATTCTTCAAAGGAGCATTTAAAGAAGTTCTTTCCACTGTGGGAGTAGAGTAGTAGATGGAAGGGTCTTGAACTTGTGCCACTCTCTTGGCTTTCCATTTGTTCTCTATCTCCTGCTCCTTTAGCTTTTGAATTAAGTCATTAGTATCCATGGAAGCAAGCATCTCGCTCTACTTCAGCACCATAAGGAAAGATTCCTGCTTAGGAGGTAGTGCATCAGAAAGACATTAAATCTTCTCTTGAGTTGTTGTCTTGACTTGATGGTTGAAGAGGTAACTGAGAAGATGATAAAACCGGCAATAAGCTCATCTAGAGACTCATTTCCCACATACATAAAGTTGTTGAACTCTTTCCTTAAAGATTTAGACTTGATGTTCTTAAGTGCATCATTCCCTTCATATGTCTGCTGCAAAGCATCCCATAACAATTTGGAAGAAGTGAACTGCCGGAATTGATGGAATATGTCAATGGCAATAGATTGAGACCGTATTTCATAGGCCTTCTTCTCAAAATCATACAACTTTCATTGAGTTTCAATCATCCGAGTGACAAGCATAGGTGTTCCAACCTTATTGAGTGGTGTCAAATACCCACCTTCAATCATCATCCCCAGATTGGTTTCTACCCCATTGATGTGAGTCTCAAACCTGTACTTCTAGTGTGGATAATCATCCAAATAAAGAAAGTTTGGAGCTTTGTTGGAGTTCCCCGTCTCTGTCTCTGTGAGTAGTAGATTCTGAATCCTATGATTCTTATTAGTCATCAATGCAAGTTCATCCATAACAGCAAAGGCAATCTGTTTTGAAACTTAGAAAAGATTTCAACTCTCTGGGGTAAATGAAACTAAGTTGTACCATTAACGTGTACGAATGAGTGTTTATTATGCGAATGAATAGGCGAATGATATGTTCAAACGAATGGTTTACTGACACGAGTGAAGATATTGATGAATGAACAAATCAAATGAATGATGGTCCATTCATGCAAGAGTCATGCGAACTAGTAACTCACTCGTGTGAAGACAAACGAATAAATCTTGATTCGCCTAGATAGTTCATTCGTGTGAATACCTATTGGCCAAAAAACCCATTCACCCAAAACCTCATTTGTACGATCTGAGTTTTTAGCCACACAAAAATCCTTCAAACTTAATTTCTATAGTGAAATTTCACACCAAAATTGGTAGACAACTTCACAATAACCTTCCCAGGTTTCGTGAATCCACAAATCAGCAAAAGAACCACAAAAACACGAGTTTTTCAATAGAAAGGTAAACTTTTGAAGAAGAGAAAACAGGGTTTCTGCAAAGATTCAACAAAACAGGCTAGAAATCACTAGATTTGATTAAAAACAAGCTGAATCAAGAGCAAAAGCTCTTATACCACTTTGCAGGACCTCGGAAATAACAATTTTCCTTGGGATTTTGCTCGATAGGCCCTCGAATAGTGTGGAATCCTATTCGGGGGTTTTCCAATCTAATTATAGATGCCCCATAGTAATTCGATGATTAGGAATCAACGTTTTGATCGAAACCGAACACCACGGGTAGGAGAAGGAAGTTGGAATACAAGGGGCAGCTCTGAAACCTAGGTGACTTGACAGGGAATGTTTAGGAGTTAGAAATGTTCTTTTTTTGTAGGTATTTATAGCTACCTACAAATCGTATGAATGTGTCACACGAACCACCCGCTCACACTAACCACCATCCACGAATGAGCCTATCACACGAATGAATCGGCTTCCTGATTCTTTCGCTAGACTGGACATTCGTTAGGTGTTCATTCATACGAATGGTCCTTTTTGTTATACAAAGTCAACGTCAAACATGTTAAACATAAGAAAACAATAAAAAATACTTGATTTTATTAATCATATCAACTTTGTACAATCAAAATAGACTATTACATTGAACAAGGGATTCTATATGGATCAACACAAAATCTTGCAAATTTGGTATCAAATCGAAGCTCACAACATTCCCCACTCGAAAGTACAAATGATCGGGATTGGAACTAGCTAAATCGAAGGTAATATGAGCTCAAATTTACGGGTTTGCTGGGTTTTAATTAGAACCGGCGAACAAAACCTGGAATCTAATTTTCTACCATTAAACCACATCAAATATGTACGAAACTGAGTTTACCATGCCTGGATTTCATGTAAATCATGATCTGGATGGATAGAGGATTGTGTCGACATAAGCATCAGCAGTATTGATGGATGAAGGTGCTGCCCATGTTAATATCGATGAGCAGGTTTAGATTTTGAGCTTTGTCGAGATTACCAGGATCGTACGATGATAGAATCGACCATGGTTTTGTCAATACCGATAATATCGACCAGTCCAAGTGATTTGAAACATAAACCCATCAATATTGTTGTCGATATTGTTGAGACCATCGAAATTAAGAAGTTGTCGACATGCTGCCACTCAGCTTTCCTTCGATATTAGTAGTCTCAATGCCCCCATTTCAGCTCCAAATCCATTGATGTGTTGGGAAACACATCTGTTTTTCTATTTGTTTTTGGTTATTTTCTGTACAGTTTTATTCATTTTTGGAGTCCATTTAATCTGGTGCTTCACATTTCTGTAATTTAATGCTAGCAGATCATAAACATGAATTTTTAGCACAAAAGATGATGAAAACGAGATCCCGGTTGGAAGAGAACGGACCTGAAAACATAGAAAGCCAAAAGCTGGATTCTCGAAGTCGTCGCATATCGCGAAGGATTTGGGAAACTCTGTCGCGTAGCGCGACAGGTGGAAAAGGACCAAAATACCCCTTTTAATGATTACGGATTGACCCGACTATTTTGTCGGGTAGTGTGTTTCCTAATGTAGCCCGGAGGGTTTCTGGGTATTGTCGAGTAGCGCGACAGGGCTACAAAATTAGAAAAATAAGTTTAATGAAACAAAACGGCTAGAGGCTTGGGAATTAGGTTACAACACGACTTAGAGACGACTTTGGAGGTGACTAGAAGGCTGGAATAGGCAATCGAGGTCAAGAATCATCACCGAGAAGCCCGAGGATTTCAAATCGAAGGGTGTAATCCCACTTGGTTCTTATTCTTGTATTGTTTTCAATTCGTATGATGTTTGTTAATGGTTTTTATATTAGTTCTTGCGGTTTATTCAGTATGATTTGTGGCTAGACCATTAACACTACCTAGGGTTTTATGATTATGCATGTCTGATGTTTATAATGATTGATTGTGGAGCAAATGTTGGATTCTAATGACATAAAGATTAGGTTTTGATTCTTGGATGTGTTGGAATGTTTGTTTTGTTTATTAGTTTGATTTATAAATTCCTCATGTGCTTTGATGAATGTATTTCTTATAATAGGTACGTGTTAGATCAATTACTTTGTGTTTTTGATTACTAAATGGGTTGCTAGACGTAGTGATTCATAGGAATGTTAATTATGTCATAAACGAACTAAATGTTTAATCAAATTCAAACGCCGTGAGGTGAGAGTTTGTTAGTGTGTCTTGAATGTTTAGTAACTAGTTAAAGTCTTTGTGAAAAGACTAAGATTAGGTTAATTGAACATATTCTTGCATACTAAATCCAAGTTGATTCTCCTTATTATTTCGTACATGTTTTTGTATTGAGACTTTCATTTATGTGAGGTAGATGGTTTTAGGATATGTCATTGATGGGTTGGTTAACTTGTGAGATTAATTAACTTAAGCTGGTAATTAAAAGACTCGTAGACATCTAAGTTGAAATCTTTGAGAAAGGTTGAAGATACTCTAAATTTTTTATTGGTTAATAATCAAATATCTCGGGTTCACAATAGTTCCATAATCAATCTAAATGGCATTGGACATGTTTAGAGTAAACCCTAGGTAGTCATCTCATTATTTGTGACTTCTTGTTTCAATTCTCTTACTTAGTCTTAATCCAGTTGTTAGGTTATCAATTTATTTTAATTAAATAGCAAAACTCCCATTTAAAACAATTCCTTTAATCAAGTAAATTTGTATAGATAAGTCCTTGAGTCTGTTTGCATTTTCTATAAAAGTCTGTGGGTTCGATATCCGGACATTCTTTTCTTTACTATTTTTTATAGGTTCACTTGCCTGTTAGTAGTTTAGCTTAGAGAGTCTAGAGTATTACTTAGTGTCTAGGATAGTTGTAGTTTTTATTATTTTTAATTAAACTACTTTGCACACATCAAGTTTTTGGCGCCGTTGCCGGGCACTTCTTAGTCGATTGTGCTTATTAAACTTGTGTCTTATCTGTGCGTATTTGTTTTTAGTTTGTTTTCAGTTTTTAGTTTTGTTTTATTGTATTTATTTCTTGTTGATAAATTTTTATTTGTTTGCAGGTTTGGTAGTGTATGCCACACTTATGCTCACACGGACCGCCACCTGAGCTTTCTTTACCTTTAAGGATCGATTCGCGGGACTTTTCTGAAGGTTCTACGAGCGAGGTAAGTGCTTCTACTCCCATTTGTGTAATTTTTTCTGAGCACACACCACCGTCCTCTTCTGATTCTACTCCTCATTCTAGTCCTCGTTTGCACTTTGTTCCACAAATGGCAAACCGTCGTACAGTTCATCAGCAGTACACCGTGGGTTTCACGGGACATAACAATCCCATCACTGTGCCAAACATTATGAATGAAAATTCGTGGCAGATTCCCTCGTACATCGTGACAGCCATTAACAACTCTAAGTTTAATGGCCGGGATGATGAGGATGTTCCAGCACACATAGCTCACCTGACTCTCATCTGTTGTACGTTTAATCTTCAAGGTGCCACTGAAGATGCCATTTTCTTGCAGCTATTTCCCTTTTCTCTTGCGGGTAGGGCAGCCACTTGGCTTGAATCGCATGCACCCAGATCTTTCACCATTTGGGGCAGTCTTAGGGATGCTTTCCTTGAGAAGTACTTTCCTCCTGCCAAGGTAGCCCGCCTTCGTAATGAAATCTACTCTTTTCGTATGGCACCCGATGAGCCATATTACCTTGCTTGGCAGAGATTACCGAATTTGCTTACCAGATGCTCCCAACATGGTCACTCTAATTGTGCCCTTGTAGAGAAATTCTACAATGGTCTCACTTATGAGACTCGGGATCATTTTGACACATCTACGGGTGGTCATCTTATGGGTAAAAGGGATGTTGCTGTGTGCAATGACATGTTTGAGAGTTTTGCTCAGACTGAGTATGAGCAGCGTTATGCTAATAGAAATTCCAATCCTATTCTAGTTCCTCCTCTTCCATGAGAGGATTTCACCACGTTAATGTGGATAGTAGTGTGGCAGCTGCTCTCGAGGCCTCGTCGAGGGATGTGAAGGAGTTGAAGATGAGGGTAGATAGGTGTGAGATCTTTAGGGGTGGCCATGCCACATATGAGTGTTTGATGGTCAACCAGGAGCAGGTTGACTATTTGGGGGTCAAGGTAGGGGCAGGGGTAGCACTAACCCTATCAATAACTCTTAAAATCAAAATTGGAGAAACCACCAGAACATCAATTGGCGTTCTTCCGGTCATCTCCCTGGTTTCAAATCTGGGTTACCTCATAACCAGGGGCAGGGTCATTCTTCGGTTAGTCATCCGAGTCATACACCGGGGGCGGGTAGTGGTGGTGGTGGTGGTGGTGGTGGGGGTAGCATGAGTAAGATTGAGGAGTTACTGACCCAGTTGGTTGCTAAGGATGCAAATACTCAGAAAACCCTTGTTGAGCATGACATCATTCTGAAAAACCAACAATCTGCTTTTCTTAATCTTCAAAGATCAGTTGGGGATATTTCTAAGCGTTTGGATGAGAGGCTCCCAGACCAGTTTTCGGGCAGCACACAGCCTAATCCAAATGCTCATATAAAAGCAGTTACCACTAGGATTGGTCTAAGGGGTGAGAGAGTAGATCCACCGGTAGAGGTAAAGGAAGAGGAACCGGTGGATGAGGAGATTGAGATGGAGACTCCTGGAGGGGTGTACATCGGGCCAATCCCAGCAAGTACAGCACCGAGCAGCGAGTCTCCTGTAGTGGTACTGGTTGACAAGAAACCGGTTGAGGTTAGGCTGAGTCCTAAGATTGATCATTCACGACTTCCATACCCTTCTCGCTTAGCTCACCAAAAGCATGCTAAGGAGTATGGTCACTTTCTTGACATGTTTAAACAGTTGAAGATCAATCTTCCATTCATTGAGGCTCTTCAACATATGCCCAAGTATGCCAAATTCCTTAAGGATTTTTTGAAGAGCAAGGATTGGCTAGGGGAACTTTCTAATGTTACATTAAGCGGGGGGGTGTTCTGCGGTGATTCTGAAGAAGCTACCGGAGAAGTTGACAGATCCGCGGATCTTTACTATCCCATGTCTGTTTGGTAGTGACACTCAGAGGCACGCGTTGGCAGATATCAATTTGATGCCCTATTCTTTATATGAAAAACTAGCACATGGTGATCTTCTGCCTACGCGCATGACATTGTCCCTTGCTGACCGGACGGTCAAGTGTCCATGGGGTATTGTTGAGAACTTGTTGGTGAAGGTGGAAAAATTTGTAGTCCCGTGGATTTCGTGATCCTTGATATGGAGGCCGATGAGAGTGTACCTATCATTCTAGGCCGTCCTTTCTTGAGGACCGCTAAAGCCATTATCGATGTGTTTGATGGGAAGCTCACTCTTAGAGTGGGTGATGAGACTGTCACATTTGAGGTTGTGAAGTCCATGAGGCATCCCGGTGATCAAGATGACTTTAGTGACCCATGTCATTCAGTTTACATCATAAATTCCTTCATGTCACACGTAGATAGGTGTCTTGAGTACATGTGCTGGGCTGATTTGGTAGTTGAGAGGAGTGAGGAGGAGTTTGAGATAGTAGATGAGGGGGTGTCAGTGATTTCTAAGGTGCTAGAGATTGATGAGTTGAGGGAGGAGAGTAAGAAACCCTCTGTAGAGTCACCACCCGCCCTTAAGCTTAAGGTTTTACCCTCCAACTTAGAGTATGCATTTTTAGGAGAGGATTCCACTCTACCTGTTGTCATTTCATCCATGTTGAGTGAGGAGAAGAAGAAGAGACTGTTATGTGTGTTGAGCTTGTATAAGAGTGCTATTGCTTTGAGACTCTTGGATATCCAAGGCATTAGCCCTGCTTATTGCACACATAGGATACTCATGGAAGATGAGATAATCCGGTAGTCCAACCTCAGAGGCGTTTAAATCCTAACATGCAAGAGGTTGTGAAGAAGGAGGTGTTGAAGTTGATGGATGCAGGCTTGATTTATCCTATCTCGGATTCTTCATGGGTGAGCCCCACTCAGGTCGTCCCTAAAAAGGGAGGGATGACAGTTATCACGAATGATAAAAATGAGCTCATTCCTTCTCGCATGGTCACGGGGTAGCGACTTTGCATCGATTATAGGAAACTTCACGATGCCACCCGAAAGGATCACATTCCCCTTCCTTTCATTGACTAGATGTTGGAGCGGTTAGCAGGCCAGCACTTCTTGTAATATCAGTGCCGGAAATATCACCGGAACAGTGATCTCAACAGTAGCATGAACAATAATCAGGTACAAACTTTACGTATTTCAGTGTATTTTATATTCATATCATATATTGTATGCATTACGTGTTATCAAACAACAAATTCTGAATCATTACAGAAAATAAAACTCAGAAAACATGGTTCATCAGTCAGATAATTATCTGGCAATACAGAACCGTCATGTGATTATTTGTTAGGATTTTATTATGTATAATCGTATGTGAGGCTTTACAGAACAAAACAACACGGATGTCGTTACGTGAATGCTAAATCGACGAATTATTCGTATATGTGACGATCTGTACAAATAAATATGAAGGTTTAACGTTCTAAATTATATCCGATAATTAGAAAACAATATTGAAAAGTAAAGTTATCGTCGTGTTCGTACGGGTGACGATTCGAACGAATACTCACGACGACTGTACGAATCAATTTTAAACAGTAAATTTGATATTTTTGAAAATTTAAAATAAACAAAAGATATTTAGTTAATTTATTAGGAATCACAACCTAGAATAATTTTACAAATCTTACCTTAAAACTGAGTCGTTTCGTTACGAAAACTACGAAGAACCGATGTTTTACGCGTAACCGAACGAAACCGGGTATCTCTAACCCATTTAATATGGTCATTAAGACCACAACCACCTCACCTCTCTCCTCCATTTTTGTTTTTCTCTGTCTCACTCTAAACTCTCTCTCTATAATCTCTCTTTCTACCTTCTCTCTACAAGATTGCAGCCAATTCTCAACCATTTCAAGTGTTCATGGTGTCAAAACGACCACCACATCACGTAAATCACGAAAGTACAAGGGATCTAAGCTTCATCCATCATTTTCGAGGTAAATCTCTAGTTATATTTCGGTTTTGTTTGGAACATGACATCCTTAGTTTATTGTTGTTCTAGTTGATCTAAACGTTTGAGAATATGAGGATAAACACCTGGAAACACTAGGAAGCTCTAGGTACTAACCTGCGACAGGAGGAATTCAATGAAGAAGATGATGATTAATGGAGTTGCAAGGGTGCCAGTCGGCGAACACCCTGAGCCACGAACCCAGACCTGGCCGAACCTGCATACATGGCCGAACCTCCTACTTGGTCGAACCCCAATGGTCTAGGTGAACCCTCGGCAAACGAACCAGCGAGCAACAAACCTAGGATGGCCGAACCTTAGGGTGAAGCGAACCTAGGGTTTTCTCCTTAGCCGAACATAAGCATCCTGAACTAGCTGGCCACGAACCATGAGCTGGCGAACCTTCTAGCACCGAACCACACCAAAGAGCATACGAACCTTCGGTGTTTTTTTAAACAAGAGCAGCGAACCTACTACTTTAGTCGAACCTTTGGGCTGAACCATTTCCATGCAAACCTTACATGTAGCCGAACCTCATGCATAAACCCCTTGGGCAGCGAAGCTACCTTATGTTGGCTAATATGTTTAGTGCGAACTCTACTTAGCCGAACTTTAGACCCCTTAAACTCATGTTATAGCAGCGAACCTAAGACATCTATGAACACTATGAGTTGCCCAAGTTAGGTCCTTGGGCTAGGCTAAGGATGAGGAACATGAGTATACATAATCATATAAATATATATACATGCATGCATGAATATTTGAGAGAGCTACCACCTTTCTTGATAATCTAAAAATTTGAATTCTTGAGATTTTATACAAGATCAATGAATTATGAGGATAACTTGAGAATAACTTTCTAAACATAGATGATTTAAATGAATTATCTATGCCAAATTATTCGAAAATCTTTATCTATAATCACCCGGAAGTCAAAGAGCTAGTAATTGGGTTTATGTTTAGCCCAATGGGCTTAACCCAAGCCCATCATGAGAAAACCCCATTTTTCTTAAGTTAAGGATGTTTTAACGAAAGAAATCATTTGGAAGATCAAAGTCTAACAAACGGGCTGAGGTGGGCCCTATGGGCTTAACCGAAGCACATCATGAGTAAACTTTGTTAGAGTAAATTAAATGATTTTTTTAAAAAAATCTAATATCTAAGTTAGAGTAAATTAAATTTAAAACATGTTAATTGGGAACTTGTAACGACAAATCCTGAGATTAGGGTTAATAATAGGTGCTTACTTAGGTTAATAGTTAGAACTGTGGAAACACATTAGTATCTAGGACACTTAGTTGCAAACCGAGACCAAACCCTAGATACGACGACTACTATAAATACTTATCGTATTTGAATTCTCTTAAAACAACTCAGGTACTGAAGCAATATAGTCTACAAACAACGAGCGCGCGTTTTGTGATAAATCATTTACAGAGCAACACAGGGGAGTTCGTTGCCCTTTTTGTAAACATTTTTGTTTTCAAACGCGGGGCTGAGAAGCATGCGTAAACCTTTTAACTTAAATTGTTTTACGTAAATGTTTTTGCTTGTTATATGATTATTATGTGCTTGTTTACACTCCTCGACTCCTGTCTAGGAAATTGCTATGTTGAATTAACCAACAAGTTAATTAACTACTCTTATAAGTAATACTTTAATTCTAAACTCTAAACAAACCCTTAGTCCATCAAGTTCAAATTCAAGAATCTAAACTCACAGGGAAATCAAAAGAACTAAAGCTAAAGATCAAATGCAATGGAATCTAATCCAGTATATGATCAGTAAACTAAGGATCCTACTCAAGAATCTATAATCATTGTGGAATCATGGAATTCTAAAGATCAAAATCAAGAGAATCAAGAGAATCATAACCGTTTGTGAATTATTGAAATAAGACCACGTGTAACACACGTAAAGTCTCGGCATAAATAGTAGACTCTTGTAGTCAAGCTATATGGGCAATAACTTAAACTATCAAACGAAATAGAGAGAACAAAGATGATCAGGAATCAAAGGATATCCTTAAAGTACCGGCATGTACAGTAGACCAATGGGTCAAGCTGATATGGGCATCATGAAAGTCCCGACACATACAGGTAGACTCCTAGTGGGCATGCCTGATATGGGCCACGTGTGAGAGGGTACAACTTGGACAACCACCAACAACTAAGTCTAATTGATTGAGTCAAATAAGGCCCAATCATCATGTCTTAGTTGTATTTAAATGCTTAGTTGTTAATTTAATTAAATATTTAACATTATATTTCTACAAGTGTTTTGAGTAATCATGTATGCATGGTGAACTCAAGAAATCTGAAGTATTTCAAATTGGGGAAATCAGAATCTAAAATGAAGGTGAAAGGAATGAAAAACTTCATTATCATTAACGACAATATGCTAAACAGTCCAGTATGTGGTGGGATGTTGGCTGGGGCTTGTCCCCTACATATGCCATATATATAACCATACTTGATTGGATAGTATAGGCGGTCGTTGATGAGGTTAAGGTTGTCATTTTGGGGGATCAAGGTAAATATTTTCAGGGTAATTCAAATGCTATGAATCAAATATTATGGAATCTAGGATGTGGGATGAGACGCTTAATTATCTCCAGGAACTATATATCATGTGGTTTGGTGTGTGGTGGGATGTTGGCTGGGGCTTGTCCCCTACATATTCTCTGTATATAAGCATACTGAACTGGATGGTATAGGTGGTTAATGGTGAGGTTAAGGTTGTCATTTAAAGGTTATGCAAATTCATTTTTATAAAACTATATGAACTCACCAACCATGTGTTGACTTGATCTTTTTGCATGACTTCTTAGGTGACGAACAGGTCAACTAAGGAGTTATTACTTTTGGACTAGGATACCAGTTAGAGGACCTAGCTTTTGGACCTGCATATTTTGTAGCATCATCTTACAGATTTATTTTGTATATCTTGTGCAGATACAAGATAGAAGAATATATGATCTTGATAATAGATTTACATTGTTAAATTATGAACTAAACAGATGTAATTTAACTTTGTAATTCTATTTTATTTAGCATTTTCTCATTTATATATCATGTGCAATGTAAAAAATCTGATCATCACGATTATCATTCCGGATATCGCGCATCGGGAACCTTCTGCCTGACGGGAAAGTCGATCCATCCCGCCGGCTTGGGGTGTGACAGTTCTACTGCTTTCTGGATGGCTTTTCTGGGTATTTCCAGATCCCCATTGCACCGAAGGATCAGGAAAAGGCCACTTTCACGTGCCCCTATGGCACTTATGGTTACCGTCACATGCCATTTGGGCTATGCAATGCTCCTGCCATATTTCAGAGGTGCATGGTAGCCATATGTCAAGATATGATTGAGTCATCTATGGAGGTGTTTATGGATGACTTTTCAACTTATGGTAGCTCATTTGATCAGTATTTGGTGAATCTAGAGAGAATGTTGAAGAGATGTGTGGAGACTATGTTAATGCTAAATTGGGAGAAGTGTCACTTCATGGTGACCGAGGGAATAATGTTAGGCCACAAGATTTTGAGTGAGGGTATTGAGGAAGACCAAGCTAAGATAGAGACCATAAGTAAACTCCCACCACCTTCGAGTGTCAAATCCATTAGGAGTTTCCTTGGTGACTCGTGTTTTTATAAGCGGTTCATCATATATTTTTCAAAAATCACTAGGCCTATGACCCATCTTTTAGAGAAACTAACCCCATTTGTATTTTGATGAGGAATGCATGAAGGCATTCAAGTTTTTGAAGGACAAACTTGTGAGTGCTCCTATTTTAGTTGCCCCCGATTGGAGCTTACCCTTTAAGCTCATGTGTGACGCTAGTGACCAAGCCGTTGGGGTGGTTTTGGGGCAAAGGAGAGATAAGCATTTTCACCCCATATACTATGCTAGTAAGACTATCAATGATTCTCAAGAGAATTACACTACCACCGAGAAGGAGCTTCTAGCGGTAGTGTTTTCTTTTGACAAATTCCGGTCATACCTTGTGCTTTCAAAGACCACCGTTTTCACCGATCATTCGGCATTGAGGTTTCTTTTTGCAAAGAAAGATGCAAAGTCTCGTCTCATTAGGTGGATTCTTTTGTTGTCAGAATTTGACATTGAGATTAAAGATAAGAAAGGGGCGGAAAATGTAGAGGCCGATCATCTCTCCCGGTTGGAGGATCTGAAGAGGAGTGAGATTCGTGAGGAGGATATAGGTGATAGGTTCCCTCACGAGGTGATCGACTTTATAGAGGCGGAGAAGCAAGGATTGCGATGGTTCACCGACTTGGCAAATTTCCTTGCTCATGGAGTGGTGATTGAGGGAATGACCACTCAACAGAAGAAGAAGTTCTTTAGGGATGCAGGTAGGTATGTTTGGGATTACCGTATCTCTATCGTGTGGGAGGAGACAGTATCCTTAGGAGATGTGTGAGTAGGAAGGAAGGCCTAGAGATTCTTAAGCATTGCCACGAAGGCTTGACGGGTGGACATCATGGTCACCATTCTAGCGCCCAAAAAGTTTTCGATTGCGGTTTCTATTGGCCTTCTGTGGTGAAGGATGCACTTAATTTTGTTAAGAAGTGCGATCCTTGTCAACGCACCGGAAACATCTCATCTCAGGATGAAATGCCTCAAAACCCCATTCAAGTGTTGGAGTTTTTTGATGTTTGGGGCATTGATTTTGTTGGACTTTCCCTTTGTCCAAAGCGAATAGGTATATACTCGTGGCCATAGATTATGTTTCAAAGTGGGTTGAGGCTCTAGCCTTGCCTACGAATGATGCCTGAGTAGTTCTCAAGTTCTTGAAGAAATTGTTTAGTAGGTTTGGAACTCCTAGAGATTTAATAAGTGACCATGGCACGTACTTTTGTAACACCATGTTAGAAAAGGAACTACAACGCTACGGTGTCACTCATCGTTTGGCGACCGCATACCATCCACAAACAAGTGGTCAAGTGGAGAACGCAAACCGAGGAGTGAAAAGCATACTTGAGAAGACAGTGGGGAAGAGTCGGAAGGATTGGTCCGACAAGTTAGATGACGCATTGTGGGAATTTAGAAAGTCCTACAAGACACCTTTAGGAACCACACCATACATGGTCGTCTATGGCAAATCATGCCATCTCCCCGTTGAATTGTAGCATAGAGCTCTTTGGGCTATTAAAACGGTCAACCTTGATCTTACCGAGGCGGGTAAGAAAAGGTACTTTCAAATTCATGAGTTGAAGGCCCTTTGTGATGCGGTCTATTCACGTTCATTCAGTATCAAAGAAAAGACCAAGTCTTTGCATGATAGAAGGTTGAAGAGTTTAAAAGAGTATAAGAAGGGTGATCAGGTTTTACTCTACAATTCCCAATTGAAGCTATTTGGAGGAAAGTTGAAGTCCAAGTGGACGGGTCCATACATAGTTAAAGAGGTTTTTCCATATGGAACCGTTGAGTTTCAAAATGAAGTTGATGGCAACACTTGGAAGGTAAACGGTCATAGGTTGAAGCATTACATCGGAGGACCGTCGGATGAGAATGATGAGGAGGATATAACCCTCCTACAGAAACCGAGTGAGAAAGTGTTGACGGGTTCTTGGGATGAAACCCAAGTGTATAATGTGTAAATGGTAGTTTTCTAGTGTTTTTGGTGTGTTTTTCGCATTTGTTTTTCGTTTTTCATTTTCATTTTTTGTTTGTTTTCTTGTGTTTTGTAGGTTTTTAATCAAATTGGTGCAAGAAAAGTGGTTTGGAGCTTCCAGGTATGTTTACTTGCCTTAGAATTTATTTTGGATGTTTTAGAGGAAAAAAGGGGATGAAAATTTGGCCAAAGCATGAAAATGCCAAAAACTCTCTAGAAAAAAGACCCTGTCACGTTACGCGACACCCACAGGCCAAACTGTCGAGCTACGCGAGGGATTTTGGTCAAAACGCGGGTCAACAAATCGTCGCGCTACGCGACGCTTGCTTAGACGGGTAAAAATCCCCCTTTTCAAGTCCTAATTCATTTTCATCCCAATTCCTTCTCTTTTCTACCGTCACCATCTCCATCTTTACCACCATTGTTGCTTTCCACTACCATCTAACCACCAATTTCACCACCCAAGACCATATACCGTCATCCCCACCTTCGATTTTTCCCATTTCTTTCACCATTTCACCACCCCCATCCACCATTGACGGATTTGAGCAAGGAGACGATCGGTTCTCTACATTTATTCATCTTTTCTAGTTTAGTTCATGGTTCTAGATTTTTTGTTTTTGGTTGATTATTGTTATTTTAGCATAGTAATAGATTATCTATGTTAGTTTAGTGCTTATTGGGTCACCTTGTGTTCAAACCTTGTTGATTTTGGGTTGAGAAACCATTTGAGAAATCTTTGCTGTGACAATGACCATTTGGGTTTTGGAATTGAATATGAACTGATTTTTGGAATAAAAATAAGTAATGGGTTTTGAGGGGAGATTAAAAATCAGTTTTTGATTGTTGGAAATGGGTTGCTGTCAATAGCCTACTTTGAATTATTTTGTAACCACGAATGAAATGCTATACGGTTACATACTTTGGCTTCTTTGCTAACTTGGCAGCGTTTGTTTGGTTTTACTTTGTTTGTCAGGTATGTCTGGAGCAAGTTCTTCAGGAGCTGGTGGGAAATGAAAAAGAGGGCCAATTCCAAGGCCTAGGGGAGAACCAAATTCCCTAGTGCAGGTCCAAAGAGATGAAAGAACCATCAGATATCTAGAAGCTCAAAGGGTGCCATCAACCAAGACCAAGAGACTGACAGACCATACACTGCTACTTTTTGAGATGGGTACTTTTGAGAGTGACAGGCTTGACAGGTTTATCTCCTTAGAACTCCTTCACCACAGGAATATTAGTTGGGACTTGATTGACCAGTTGGGTTAAAGAGATAGATTAGAGAGACTTCTAGGACCCAAGTGGGTGAGGGTTCTAGCATATGACTGGCTTCAATACTAGGAACTGACACTGAAGTTCCACTCTACTTTCATGTATGATTACTCTGAGTTTGACTCAGTGGACGTAGTGTCTTTTCCTTTGGATAGACGGGTATATGAGATGTCTATCCCTTAGTTCGCTGTTGTGTCTGGGTTCTACACTGAGGATGAGGTCTTGTCCCCCAAATTTGCTTCATCCCTGAGAGGTGCCACTAAGAAAAATAGAGATTTCTGTATTTCTGAGGTGGACTTGAGTGAGTTTTGGGGAACTATAGATGATTCCCCTTTTCCACCAGTATGGTGGAGTCTGATATCCGAGACACTCTCCTGAGATATATCCATAGGGTCTTGGCTTGTACGGTGGTGTGGAGGTCGTCTAGGGAGGAGAAGGTCAATTGGATGGACCTAGTCTGTTTATATTGTATGGTGACGGGGAGAGAGGCCAACTTGGCCTGTGTGTTAGCTACATTTCTAGCTAGAGGTAGGCGTGGTGGTGGAAGAGCACGGTTGGACATGGGTCCTTATATTTACCGTATGGCTGAGTATTTAGGAGTGTTTGATAGATACAGGCTGGATTTGATGATTATGGGGCCACTGACCACCTCCATTGATCTGAGGGACCTGTGTAGAGCAGGAATTTGTGACAGAGATGACCAACCCAGGTGGGCATGGTTTGTTGTTGGTCACCAGATGATGCCACCATAGGTGACACCAGCGGCAGATGTGGTCATGGGGTCAGTGCCTACACATACACAGAGGCCAGTTTTTAGGAGACATTTTCCTCCCAGACAGTACCCCCTTAGGGAGCCCATATAAGATCCACTCACTTTAGAGTCTCTATGTCATAAACAGGATGTGTACCATGAACAGTAACGGGACTGGAGGATTCATGATCAGAGGAGGTAAGAGGATGCTATGAGGTACTTGATGACCTTACTGCACATTGATATTCTAGAGTTTTACAGGGCTCCAGATGAGCATGATGATAGAGATGGTACTGATGACGAGGATTAAGTGTGGGGACGTGGTTGTCAGTGTTGGTTATGAATTTTGAACATTTGTACATTATAAACACTAAACTTGTGGTTTGGGGGATGATGGTTTGGTAGTGGTTGAATTTGTCTTGGATTTGGATTATTAATATGTTTGGGGCTCACTGATGGTTGCTTGATTTTCTTGTTTATAGATCTCATGTGTTTGTTTATAGCCAGTGAAGCAAATTACTTGGAAAGACTGGCACTTGACAGTTTTCTCGTTTACCAGCTAAGTCATTTCCGGTTTTGAGTTTTTAATTTTTTTCAGTTGTTCTTTGGTTTTCCTTTTTCTCTACATTAGGGACAATGTACAGTTTAAGTGTGGGGATAGGAAATTTAGTAGTTTTTGAATTTTAGATTAGTTATTTATTTGTGTCAAAAATTTTAATTTTTTTATTTTTAGCTTAGATCTTTCTTGTCCTTGTTTAAGTCGGTTGCAAAAGTATGATGGGAAATGATAGAAAAGTTAGGATTTTGTGGTTTCATTCATGGTTAACTCGTTGGTTTGGGTTCTATGCTTTGGTTATAGGATGTTTAGGTTGGCTCAACTAGTTGTGTTTCTCTCGTAGGATTGGTGTAATATCATTTAATTGCATGAATTTCGTGGGAAACATCTTGGGAATTTTGAACTACTGAAACTGTTTTGTAGTTATTAAAGAAGCCTTTGCATAATAACAAATGAGTTTTTGAAAATCTGATTTTTCTGATTGGCACATAAGTAATCTTTTTATGAGAATAAGTTCGAGTCTTATGGCGCCCCCATTTCACCAAATGAGCTGAGCTAACAGAAAAAAAAATTGAAAGAAAAGAAGTTGGACAAAAAACTTATGTGTCACACGCCGGGTTGGAGCCTGGTTCAAACACCACTAAGTTAAGTTCAATGGATTGAAAAAAACTAATAATAAATAAATAAATAAAAGAAAAATGCTCACGCCTTCATCTGCTTCCATTGTAAAAATCTTATTTGAGAAATTTGTTGTTTTGTTTATATGTAAGGGTAACTTGAAAGCTAGAATCCATGATTGATTTGGTTTTAAATTTGCTAAGTGTGGGTCTAATGAGATGAAATGTAGAACATTAACATAACAAAACCATGATTAAGGGACTTGAATAATCAGTGTGGGTTTAATAGGATTATAATACTTGCAGTCTTTTCCAAAACATTGAATTTTGAATTAATGAGTTTAATTGTGTAGAACCCATTTTACCTAGCTATGATCCCAGATTTTTGCATAAGCCTTTTTCAGGAACGAAAAAGTGATAAGTGTGGGGATGTGATGTCTTATGAAACACAGTTTCTGTACAGTTTTATTTAGTTTTGGAGTCCATTTAAGCTGGTGCTTCACATTTCTGTAATTTGATGCTTGCAGGTCATAAACATGTATTGTTGGCACAAAACATCAAGAAAACGAGCTCTCGGTTGGACGAGAATGGACCTGAATACAAAGACAGCAAAAAACTGGATTCTCGAAGTCGTCGCGTATCACGAAGGATTTGGGAAACTCTGTCGCTTAGTGAGACAGGTAGAAAAGGACCAAAATACCCCTTTTAATGACTACGGGTTGACCCGACTATTTTGTCGGGTCGTGTGTTTCCTCGCTTAGCACGAAGGGTTTCTGGGGTATTGTCGCGTAGCACGACAGGGCTACAAAATCAGAAAAACGAGTTTAATGAATCAAAACGACTAGAGGCTTGGTTAATAATCAAAGATCTCGGGTAGTTCCATAGTCAATCTAAATGGCATTGGACATGTATAGAGTAAACCCTAGGTAGTCATCTCATCATTTGTGACTTCTTGTTTCATTTCTCATACTTAGTCTTAATCCAGTTGTTAGGTTATCAATTTATTGTAATTAATTAGCAAAACCCACTTTAAAACAATTCCTTTAATCAAGTAAATTTGTATAGATAAGTCCTTGAGTCTGTTTGCATTTTCTATACAAGTTTGTGCGTTTGATATAGACTTGCTTTTCTTTACTATTTTTGATAGGTTCTCTTGCCTGTTAGTAGTTTAGTTTAAAGAGTCTAGAGTATTACTTAGTGTCTAGGATAGTTGTAATTTTTATTATTTTTTAGTAAACTACTTTGCACACATCATCCATCGATATTAGCTACATAATATCATCCAAGTACTTTAAATCAAGAATCAATCAATATGTGTCAGATTTGAAGTCATTAAGCTCATGGAATCAAGGTAGGGTCAAGGGAAAGACGATTAGGGTTAACCTAGATGGATAGCCCATCAACAATATCCTTGTGCCATTAATATTATCTCAAGAGTATAACAATCATAAATACTTTATAGAATCAGTGTTTTAAATAACAAAGGCAAGATCTAAAACATTGTTATAAATGATAACAAGCTATAGTATTATATAAACATTATTAGGGTTCTCAAAAGATGTTAACTAAAGTTATCAGTAAGTGATATAACATTTTACTAAAATCTTTTGTAACATATCAAATGACTAATTTTATAACATATTACGTGTGATGAAAATCATTTTAAGTTAAAATCAGGGTAATATTCAAGTTAAGACTAATAAATCTAAGTTTATACTTAGAAAATATTATGGTTTTTCAAACTCATACATGATCTTGATAAATTTGATTATGTTTAAACCCCTAAACAAGAATAATACAATATTCTAAGGTTAACCTAATTGGCAAGTGTTAGTATTTTTCATCACAAGTGAACCAAGGTTAATCAATCAACAAAGGCCTGTAAAGATTAACCAACATTAGGGTTAACATACAAAATAAAACTTATACTTATAAGTTACAAAAAAACTCTGAATCGAACACAGGATCGTGAATACAACATCATCAAAACGACAACGAGCGCGTGAATTTCATGAGTTTAGTCAACCACTTCAATATCAAGGTGAGTTCATATGCCCCTTTTCTAATTTTTTGATTTTAAATGCGGGGCTGAGAAATATGCTAACTATTTAATTTACTTAAAAGCTTTAGTATATTAGTTCAAATATCATGTGATTTTGGATAATAAAGACTCTATATTTATTATCATACTTTTATTATATCATTGTGTATGCTTGTGTGTGAAACACATATATGACAATTAGATAACAATGAGTCAAATAAAACTGATAATAAGAATAATAATCATGATAACAAAAGTTCAGGATAATGATATCATTCGCCACATTTTCTAACACTGTGTAATAAGACTAGTTCTTATAATGCTCTGTTAAAGACATTGAGAACACATAGCACTAAGAATAGATAACAATGAGACAATGACAATGGGAGAACACATAACAACAACTAATTACTATTAAGCGTGTTTGTATTATAGGACAACAATCATGTGTTCAGAAGTTCATGTCCAGTCGTAAGTCCCTTACAAGTAAATCATTTACCATTCGTTTCGTAGAGGCGATGTAACGACCCGATTTAACTAATTATTAAAATGATCGACATGTTATTTAATTTTAAGTTAAATGGTGTTGTTATGTGTTGTTGAGTATGTTAAAAAATATTCATTTGTAAACATTAGAAAATGTTAAATAGGAAGTGGAGGGACTGAAATTGTCAATAGTTGAAAGATAACTTAAAAAGGGGGAGTATATATATGGTCAATCATGGTATAAATCAGAAAAATGGTTTGGGATTAAAAGAGTTCGACGAAAAAGGGGAGAAAAGGAGAAGAATTCTGGTTTTGAACCAAAATTGACCCAATAAAACCGTTTTGATCTTGAATGCAAGCTTGGATTTGTGTTCCTCATCCAATTTCACAGCTCTAGGTATGTTATTTCTTATATGTTGTTGAATTTTTGTGGATTTGCATGTGGGTGGGGTTTGAGGATGATTATTCCAAATACTTGGATGTTTGATGTAGTTTAGCACATGTGTTGTGTGGAGTGAGGTGATAATCAACTAATCCAACCATGAAATATGCAAACTCTTGAAAAACCTAGAGTTGTGTTTTTTGGGAAATTATGGGTTTGGGTGAAATTGGCTAATTGAATAATCTAGAATTTTGAATTGGTAAATGGTTGTATTTGATAATGTATGTGCAGTAATTTGGATGAGAAATCATAGGTAAGGAGTTTGAGACTTCATAAGCTTGAAATGAGATGAATGGAAATATTGATATTTTAAAATGTTGATGTTGTGGTGTCATAAAAATCTGCACATAAGGTGTTTGAGGGAATGCCTCAAACGACTTAAATGCAAGAATAATTTTGATTGTTTGTGAACTTGGAAGAATGGTTCATAAACTCAAATAAATTATTGATTAGTGGTATTTAGCCTAATTTCATATGTTGAAAGCAATTGGAATGTAAATTGATGAATTAGGAGAATTTGACTATAGTAAAGTCAAATATGATGATAATGGGTCAAAGGGGTGGAAGTTCGTTTCTTGTGTATTGATACTAGATTGAATGTGTATGTGTGATAATAAGATATAGTAGTTGTTGTTTGTTATGTGGTGTATGCATAATATATGTTGGTGTCAATATATAATAGAGGATAATTGACACATAATTTGGGTGATGATCCACACTTGTGTGGAATTGGATGTAAGAGCACAAAATTGGTGGCTTTCATGGGGATGATCCACATTCGTATGGAAGAATATGTAAGTCCATACTGATTTGGCAAAAAGGGGGATGATCCACATGCATGTTGAAGTAGATGTAGAACCACTATTGAGTGGTATTGGGGAGGATCCACATTCGTGTGGAAGGAAATGGCTTGATGGAAATTAAATGGGTAATTTTGACCCGTTACGAAATAATTGGAAATGAACTATGATTAAGTATGTTGATAATGATGAAATTATGATCTTAGAAATGATTATAAATGTGATATAGCGAGTTTGGAATGTATCTTTATACCTTGGAATGTTGAAAAATGGTTTTTGGGGCTTAAAAAGCGAAAAAGTTGGAAATTTGCTGTAGGGGGCGTAGAGTACGCTGGCCACGGTATGGTATGCCCAAACCATTCTATTGTACGCTGGTGCTTTGGCGTATCGTACGCCCGGGCTGTAGTACGATACACAGGGCAGCGTAACTTTTCCGAATTTCGATTTCTTTTATAAAATTGAGTCCGGAAATCGATGGGGTTAACTTAGTCCTTTTGGACTAACACTGGATTGTTTGTGTTTGTTACAGGTCAAAAGTAGGTTCGGCTATGATTTGGAGTTATCAGACGGTTAAAGGGATCAAACCATGTTTTTGTAAAGATTAAGCAAATGGGTTGAAATTTTGAAAACTACTCTTTTAACGCGTAGTAGTGTTTTGTAAGTACTATAAACAAATCTAGTTTGTCATGTTAGAGCGTTAAATGTTTTTGGTTGAATTGTAAAGGGTGTAAACTGATGAATCTGGGACCTGAATTTTATAAATTCCTCAATTATGTTGAAATTTAAGCTTTGAGAAATTGGGGTGTCACAAGTTGGTATCAGAGCCAATGGTTTGACGGAATCAAGTGTGTGATGACTCATTTGATCTTAAACTTTTATGTTCTTGATATGGGGGAAAGGTTCGATCCAATATCCGATCACGTAGCCGAAGACCTGAGGTTAGTAAGTGATTACATTTTATAAGTAAATGTAATTGTTATATATATATATATATCTGTGTGTGTGTGCAATTTTAATTGATATGTAATTGTAATTGATGTAATAAGATTAGATACGTTCAATAGGTAAATGCATGTGTTAAATATGTGATATGTGAACCGAAACTCTTAACCAAAGTTTTAAATGATGAAGTTACCTAAATGAACATGTGATGAGGATACTACTATACATGGCCAATATAATCATATGCAAGTGACATGGGTATGACATTAACGAATTCATTTGGAATTTTGGTATAGACTAGTAGGTAAGCTGATAGGAGCATTGTCGTAAAGCGATCTCTAGGAACTTAATTTGTGGTTTACATATGTACTATGATTCAGATAGTGATACTAACAAAGCACTTAAACTATTTTAGTCATAATGTCACACCCCGAGCCGGCGGGCTGGATCGAGTTTCCCACGGGCGGAAGGTTCTCGGGGCCCGATATTGTATGATAATCAAAATGATTAGATTGTTTGCATAGCACATGATATAGAAGTGAGAAATGTTAACAAGACAATGATATAGAATTGCAAAGTTAAATTACATTGTTATGTTCATAATTTAACTAAGTAAATTTATCCAAAAGAATCATGGAGTTTCCATCTTGTAGCTGTACAAAATCTACAAAAGATGATTCACTTGAGCCACTTGAGCCCTTAGTTGATTCTTCTTGGGACAATCCTGAGAAAAGTGGCCAGGCTCGACACAGTTGCAGCAAGACCTGTTATCAGGAGCAGCAGTAGTGGCTGCATTGTTGCTCCTGTTTTGGGCTCCCGTGCCCCGGCATTGATTGGCCCAATGACCAAACTTTCCACAGTTGTTGCATTGTGTGCACTAAGAAGTTGGTAGATGATGATACTGACAGCTGTTGTACAAAGGTGTTGTGCCAGTGTAAGGCCGCATGAGCTGTAGTGGTGGTGGTTGGTTAGTCATTTGAGTGTGAGTGGTGGCAGCAAAGTTCTTGACCACCTTTTGTTTTTTCGCCGGTCGTTTATCCGGCTTCCTTGATGTTCCAGCCATTTTTGCTTCAGTTTCCTTCTTCAGTGCCTCGGAGGCAACCATTACGTCTGTCAAAGTTGCTGACAGAGTAACAGCCATCTCCATGGTAGTAGGGTGGGCAGATTTCCCATGCCCTTGGATACAAGCCGGTAGTCCACCGACATACAGCTCGATCCTTTTCTCCAGTGTTGGCACTACGTCCGGTGCCAAAGTAGCTAACTCATGAAATCGGGTGGTGTAGGCTAGATGCCCAGAACCAATCATGACGATATTGAGTAACTCCGTCTCAACTTTCTTCAGCTCGTTCCTCGGGCAAAACTCAGCCCTCAACATATTCTTCAAGTCCTCCCAAGGCATAGACAATGCCTCATCTCTTCCTCGGGTTTGGACTTGTGCATTCCACCAAGTCAATGCTTGTTTTTTGAACGAGTCAGCAGCATACCTCACTCTATGCTGATCAGGACAACCACTGATATCAAGGTTATAGTCTAGGCCAAATAAGTTTTAGAATTGTATGTTCTCTACATGTGGGTCCCTAGGTTATAGTATAGGCCAAACCGTTTAATTAATATGACCTATATTTCTCTATAGTCATGGCTCTGATACCCATCTGTCACACCCCGAGCCGGCGGGCTGGATCGACTTTCCTGTCAGGTGGAAGGTTCTCGGGGCGTGATATCATATGGTAATCAAAATGATTAGATTGTTTGCATAGCACATGATATATAAGTGAGAAATGTTAACAAGAAAACGATATAGAATTACAGAGTTAAATTACATTGTTATGTTCATAATTTAACTAAGTAAATATATCCAAAAGAATCATGGAGTTTCTATCTTGTAGCTGTACAAGATCTACAAAAGATGATTCACTATTTTCTCATTCAAACGTATGTTCAACACAAAATGAAGCTAGGTCTTCTTAAAGTCCACTAGCTTAATCCCTGAATGCTGGTGACTAAACTTGTTCATCACTTGAGAAAACATGCATTTAAACAAAGTCAACACTAGGTTGGTGAGTTCATAAGATTAGTAATTGAAAACCACGGATTTGTTACCATTCACATTCACGAGTCATACACAATTCTTGTTACTGTTTGATTCATCTGTTCGTCCAATGGCCTCTCCATTGTTATATGTCCAAGTAGTATTTCACCCAGTCAAGCATGCTTATATATATGGCATACGAAAGGGTCGAGCCTAAAACCCACCTAGACGCCATCCCACCACATGCTCAGTCGAATTTGACACCACTTGTTATACAACTATGGATTTCCATTCCTTTCTCAAATGTGTTCAGCCCATTAGATTGATCACCCATATGATTATGTTAATCTTCCAATGTGTTATATGTAGAATAACAATGTATGAAGGATTTTTAGTTATCAAACCGAAGTACTTATAAGTCCCCAAATGTTTAAGTAAAATAGATTTAACCAATATTATCCTTGTTATTATTCTTTCGTTGCGGTGTTAACTGTGATTCATTACTAATAATAGAAATGATTGTTAACTTGTTGATGATGTTCACATGTTGGGATGCATATTGTCACACCCCCAAATTCCCACTCGTGATGTCAGTCCACATGGGTGTGACGTGGCCAGGATCACAGCTCTTGGTCATATATAACGACTCTATATGAGTTACACATTCACACAGTTTGTAAAACAATACAAGTTTTCATAAGTAAGCAGCGGAAATGTTAAACATCAAGAATACATAAGTTTGCAGCGGAAGATAATTGTTCAAGACACTAGAAAGATTAAATTGTTTTCAACACATAACAAATGCACACAAGCCTAGGACATGAGTCTATATGTATGCTTGACTCCTTAGTATGTCCAAGTGCGCATCCTAGCGTATGCTCCATCAGTTACATGAGAATACATGCGAAAAGTGTCAACTAAAAAGTTGGTGAGTTCACAGGTTTAGACAGACAGAAATAGTAAACAGACATATACTGGGTATGTTAAGTTTAGTTGTTGGATACTACGATCCGTGGAGTGTGTTAGTTCATCTTACCGAAACTAGACTGTTTCCGTTTGTCTCCGCGAGTCATCGCTGAACTCGCAATTCACATCGAAATTACACTCGTTATGACCTCCAGTCAACATTGGTGCCGAGTGGGGCTAGTCAAACCCAGTAGTACTACGTAATTACGACTCGTTTGTTACAACACTAACGGTAAGGATATGTGAGGACTTTATGCGATAATAGTTACACTCAAAAATGGTTTTCACAACATACCAGTCATATATCTAAAACAGTTGCATTGTATTCTCACCCCAATAGTTTAGCAAAAGCAGTTAAAGAGTAAAAGTGGGGCCGTAAACTCACCTGAGTTTATGTAATGCGTTAGCTCAATAGAGAAAGTGTAGCTCGCCGGCTAGTAGTCACCTATATCACATAGGTACTATGAGTTTGTGTTCACAAATGCGGGTCTCACAGGACCGTGTTTAGCGTTCAACAACTCCAAGTTGTTGGTGGGTCGAGTCGACCGTGTTGACCGTGTTTGACCTCACGACCCGTTGGTGACGGTTTGGATCAAGTGTTCGTGTATCGTGCGGTTTTAGTGTCGTGTGAAGTGTACGGATACCAAAATCATTCCTATGAGGAAACTTACTATTTATGGTAAGTTCCTATTTTAGGAAAGTTTCCATATTTGGTAAGTTATGGATAAACTCATATTCCGATTATCCTAACATGCATATTTATCCTAAATGAGCATGTTATCACATAGCACATAGTTATACATAGCCGGTTTAACATAGCTTGCGCATAAAAGTTTCCATATTTAGGAAGTTTCTAAAATGAGCATATTTCATCAAGTTTAACAATCAATATCGCCTAACATCATTATCTTAGTCCTAAATAGCCTATTAATCATGACCGTTACGACTAACATTTGAAAATTCATTGGCTTTGCAAAATAAAGTTACTATTTATAGTAACTTATAGAAATAATCCAAATCAAGTCTTTCAATCACATAATCCTTTCAATATCATCACGAAATTACTAAATAAACATCTTAGACTCGAGACATTATCATTTTCATCAATCATTATCATACTTGTGTCAAAAAGTTTCATTTATAGTAATATTCACAAAAATCATGCTTTTAACAATTCTAACCATCCAAATGTTCCAAGAATCATCATATTAACTTCCTAAACTTCATCCTAAGCATAAATCATGGATTCAAACACATGCATGTGGTCACCAACTCATCAAATCACATACTTGCACAAATAAAGTTACTTTTTATAGTAACTAACTCATTTTGACATTTCTTGACCATAAACAACGATCCTAATCATGTAAAACATCATCAATATTATATCTAGCAATATTTCAATATCAAAAATTACCAAACACATTATGGATCATTAATGCATGTTGATTAAAGTAGCCATCACATTACACAAACAACCTATAGCCATTTATTTCAATACGAATCATCATAGATCATAATCAAATCATCAAATCAGTAATATACACTTCCAATAAAAGATTATTAACATCCAAAATTCGTGGTTAAAGTGATGATGGTGATGCATGTAGCCTACAAGGCTTGCATGTGTGCCTAGTGGGTGTTTTAAGCAAGATTGAACATAAGAGCTACCTTACAAGGCTTTAGAACGTCTAGGAAAGTTTTGAGCAGGTCTGTGGAAGCCCTAGATGTTGCTGGAATGATGCAAATCACGAGCAAGAAGTAGATAGGGTGTTCTTGTGCTTCAAACCTTCAATGCGCCTCTAGAATGTCCTTGAAATCGCTCCCCAATGGTCCCAAATGGTTCAAATGGCGTTTACAGAGTGGGGAAGGTCGGAGAAGATGAGTTTCAGTCGGGAGAAGTGGTGTAGGGCGGCAGAAATGATTAACATTGGGTTTATAAAGATTATTTGCCTGTTGGGGTTGTCGCGTACTGCGGAGGCTGCACAAAAAGCAACCCCGCGTACCGCGGTGATTAAAATAATAGTTTTCTGTTCCCGAATCACGCTGCGTACCACGGTGATGGAAGTTGATCGGTCGTCGCGTACCACGACTCTTTTCGGAGAATTCAAATTCCCCCGCTCAAGCTTCGCGTACTGCGAGAGCCCAATTGGGTGCCCACCGCGTACCGTGATGGGTCTCGGCTGAGCCCAATAGGCCCAATCTCATTTTTTTGAACCGAATCTTTCGTATTTCTCGAATACGATCATCGTTTCTCGACACATAGGCCTTGTTCTTAACTAAGTGCAGTGTTTTGTGCTACAGTTTGATCCGTTCACCAACGTTCGTTATTCAAGACACGTGCGTGTTTTGTGCGATAATTCCCTGAATTATCGGTAAGTTCAGACTGTTGTGCCACGTGTCACACTAAATGCATTTATTCTAGTGCCACGTATGAAATAATAATAAACATTATCATTAAAGATAATAGAGTTGCTGACCTGGAAATTACGAGGTGTCACATCATCCCCCAGTTATTGGGAATTTCGTTCCGAAATTCAGTTCATGTGCCGGTGTTGGTTTGTTCGGTGAATAGATGAGGGTATTTCTTTTTCATCTGATCCTCCCGTTCCCAGGTGTATTCCGGTCCTCGCCGTGAGTTCCATCGAACTTTTACGATAGGTATCTTACTATGCTTCAATTTCTTGAGTTCCCGGTCCATAATTTCCACCGGTTCCTCTATGAAGTGTAGTTGTTCATCGATCTGAATTTCCTCTAGAGGAATTGCGAGAGTTTCGTCTGACAAACACTTATTGAGGTTTGAAACGTGAAACACGTTGTGTACGCTACTCAGTTCCTGTGGTAGCTGTAGTTCGTAGGCCACCGGGCCTATCCGTTTAGTGATCTCGAAAGGTCCACTATAGCGAGGGTTTAGCTTTCCCCGTTTTCCGAATCGGATCACCCCTTTCCAAGGCGAGACCTTAAGAAGTACACGATCTCCCACTTGAAATTCCAAAGGTTTGCGCCTCTTGTCGGCGTAGCTCTTCTGTCGATCCCGAGCTGCGGCCATTCTGTTACGTATCTGCACGATCTTTTCGGTTGTTTCGTGCACAAGTTCGGGTCCGGTCAGTTGGCTTTCACCAACTTCCACCCAACAGAGTGGTAATCTGCATTTACGTCCGTAGAGTGATTCAAAAGGTGCAGCTCCAATGCTAGTGTGGTAGCTGTTATTATATGAGAATTCTACCAAAGGTAGGTGTGTCTCCCAGCTGTTACCGAAGTCAATTACACATGCCCGAAGCATGTCTTCCAAGGTTTGGATGGTTCTTTCACTTTGACCATCGGTTTGTGGGTGATAAGCTGTGCTCATATCCAACCTCGTCCCGAGTGCCTTGTGTAGGGACTTCCAGAAGTGTGCCGTGAAACGGCTGTCTCGGTCCGATATAATAGAGATTGGGACTCCGTGTCTGGATACTATTTCCTTCAAATATATTCGAGTTAACTTCTCCAACTTATCGGTTTCCTTGATCGGTAGGAAGTGTGCCGATTTCGTGAGTCGGTCGACGATAACCCAGACGGTATCGCAACCACTAGTAGTCTTTGGCAGCTTTGTGATAAAATCCATGGAAATCTGTTCCCATTTCCATACTGGAATTTCCGGTTGTTGAAGTAGTCCTGAAGGTTTCTGGTATTCGACCTTAACCTTCGAGCAAGTCAGACACTTACTTACATACGTTGCGATTTCTGACTTCATGTTAGGCCACCAATAAGTTGCCTTTAAATCATGGTACATCTTGTCAGAACCTGGATGTACCAAGTATCGGCTCTTATGAGCTTCATCCATCACTACCTTTCTTAAGTTTCCAAAACGTGGAATCCAAATACGATCCATTAGATAGTAAGCTCCGTCGTCCTTCTGTTTCATTTGTTTAACCATCCCTCTCATGACTTCGAGAGTGAGGTTTTCGGTTTTTAGAGCTTCTTGTTGAGCGACCCGAATTTGATTCGATAGTTCGGAGTGGATGGTGAGTTGTAGTGCGCGCACGCGTTTGGTTGTTTCCTTCCGGCTTAGTGCGTCGGCTACTACATTGGCTTTTCCGGGATGATATTTGATTGCACAATCATAATCACCTATCAGCTCGACCCATCTGCGTTGTCTCATGTTCAGCTCCTTTTGGTCGAAACTGTGCTGTAGGCTCTTATGATCAGTAAATATTGTGCACTAGGTGCCGTACAGATAGTGTCACCAGATCTTCAGTGCGAACACCACGGCTCCCAACTCTAGATCGTGAGTTGTGTAGTTCTTTTCATGCACCTTCAATTGTCGTGACGCATATGCTATAACTTTCTCGCGTTGCATCAGCACACAACCGAGTCCTTGATTCGATGCGTCACAGTATACCACAAAATCCTCGCACCCGTCTGGTAACGATAAGATTGGTGCACTGCACAGTTTCTGCTTCATCAGGTCGAAAGTAGTTTCTTGTTTTTCTCCCCATTCGAACTTCTTGTCTTTATGTGTAAGGGAAGTCAACGATTGTGCGATCTTTGAGAATCCCTCGATAAACCGCCTGTAGTACCCGGCCAACCCTAAGAACTGTCGCACCTCAGTTGGAGTCTTAGGTGCTGCCCAATTCTTGATTGCCTCGATCTTGGCTGGGTCTACGTGTATCCCTTTCTCGTTTACTACGTGTCCAAGGAACTGAACTTCGCGAATCCAGAAATCACATTTGGAGAATTTTGCTTACAATTGTTCCTTCTTCAGTAGTTCTAAGACACGTCTCAAGTGGTCGGCATGTTCTTCTCGAGTCTTAGAATAGATCTGGATGTCGTCAATGAATACGATTACGAACTTGTCGAGATACGGTTTACACACCCGATTCATGAGATCCATGAATACGGCCGGTGCGTTAGTCAGTCCAAAAGGCATGACTAGAAACTCGTAATGTCCGTATCACGTCCTGAATGCTGTCTTTGGTATGTCTTCCTCCTGTATCCTGAGTTGATGGTAACCGGATCTTAAATCGATTTTCGAATAGTAACTTGACCCTTTAGCTGGTCAAACAGGTCGTCTATTCGAGGTAGAGGGTATCGATTCTTGATCGTTACCTTGTTTAGTTCTCGGTAGTCGATGCACACTCAGAATGAACCGTCCTTCTTTTTCACGAACAAGACCGGAGCTACCCAAGGTGAGAAACTCGGTCTAATAAATCCTTTATCTAACAACTCTTGCAGTTGATTAGATAACTCTTGCATTTCAGTAGGAGCCAATCAGTATGGTGCCTTGGCTATCGGTCCTGCTCCTGGTGCTAAATCTATCTGGAACTCCACTTGTCGTGCTGGTGGTAGTCCCGGTAGATCTTCGGGAAAAACTTCCGGAAAATCACGAACAACCTCGATGTCCTCGATCTTCCGTTCCTTCTTAGGTTGTTCGGAGATAAGAGCTAGAATTGCCGTGTATCCTTTCTGCAGGTATTTGTGGGCTTTCATGCACGACATGATGTTCAGTGGTATTCCGCGTCTTTCTCCTTGGATCGAGATCTGTTCTCCATTTGGCAACGTAACTCGTACAATCTTCTCGTTGCACACTATCTCGGCATGGTTCGCGGATAGCCAATCCATTCCAATCACCACGTCAAAGCTTCCGAGAGTTACCGGCATCAGGTCAATCACCAATTGATGGTCTGCTAGTGTCAGAACGCATCCTTTGATGGTGTGTTGTGTTTCGTTAAGTTTACCATCCGCTAACTCTACGGTATACTTATAATCTAGTGGTGTTGGTGTCATGTCAAGCAATTTGCTAAATTCACTAGAGATAAAACTCCTATCGGCACCAGTATCAAATAATATACTAGCGTAGACATTATTAAAAAGAAACGTACCAGTGACGACGTTCGGATCATCTTTAGCTTCACCGGATCCGATCATGAATGCCCGACCCCTAGCCGGGTTGCCACCTGCATTCTTGTTCTGCGGACAATCTCGGCGCATGTGGCCCGGCTTTCCGCAAGTGAAGCACCCCTTTAATGTGTTATCCTTGTTGAGGTTGGGGTTGGGGTTTGATCGGCATTCTTTGGCCACGTGCCCATTTCGTCCACAATTGGTGCATTTGGCCCTCTTGCACGGGCCGAAGTGATGAAAGTTGCAGTTATTACATTTTGGGTTGTTGCCCTGGTAGCCCCCTTGCTTTGGGTGTTTGGCTGAGTGGCGGTGAAGACTTTGGCTGGTGCTGGGCGGTGCTGGGTTGGTTGTTGCGGTGAGAAAGTACGGTTGTTGCTGGGTTCCCACTTTCGCTTGCGTTCCTGGGGTTTCAGATGTTCACCCCTCTTTGGCAGTTTTCCCTGGGCTACCGCCTGGTTAGTCAGTTTGTGTGCCAAGCGAATTAGTGGTTGGATGGTGGTGTGGTCGGAAGCAGTGACTGTGCTCTGGATTTGTTCCGGCAATCCACTGATGAATTGCTCAATCTTCTTGTACTCCGGCGTCACCATCGCCGGGCACAACTTGCACAGTTTATGAAACCGAGTACAGTACTTCTCGATCTCTGATCCTACCATCTTGTGCACCCATAACTCTTCCTCCAGTTTCCTGATTTCATCCCGAGGACAGTATTCTTCGTGGAGCATCCTGGTGAAGTTGTCCCACGGAATAGATTTTGCGGTGTCAAGTCCAAGGGTTTGGACATGAGTGTTCCACCAGGTGAGCGCCGGTCCCTCCAGTGTTCCCGTGGCGTACTTCACCCGGTTTTCATCCGAGCATTCAGCCATAGAGAAGACTGATTCCAGTTTCTCTATCCAATGAAGCAGTCCCACTGCTCCTTCAATAACTTGAAACTTGTGAGGGTGACAGCTTAGGAACGCTTTAAACGAGCATCCCTTTGCCGCTCCCCCGTGGGATCCTGTGCATCGGAGTTCAATGCAATGTGTTAGTGTCTAGACTGTCTATACTATGTTAGTCATGTTAGGCAAAAGTTAATACCGTTGTTAGTGCCACTCGTCTCGCTGGCGTGACGGTTGGCCTCGTGCTCCACGAGTACCTTGTTGAATTTGCGTTCGACCATCATGTCGATTCGTGCTTTTTCGGCCTTGCGTTTGAGTCGAAGGGCATGGGTTCCTCTTCGAGTCATGTTTCTATATGAAGGGGTTAGAGTGTTAGTCAACATATGTTAAGTGTTAGCCAAGGTTAGAATAGTTGTCATGTCAGATGTCAAGTTAGATATCATAACAATGATTTCACTAACAGTAGTCATAATAATAAAGCAGATAATAATAAAGCATAATTTTCATTAATACCAAACTTTTGAAGTACAATAATTTTAAAGACAAGTACAAAACAAGTTCTTCGAGCACATCCCGCTCGTCTAGGCTAAAATAAGATAAAGGAAAAACAATACGAAATAATAAAATCTGCTAGTCTGAGTCCATGGAGACGTGGGAGATGTCACTAGTTGCGTCCCCATCGTCATCGTCCTCCTCCAGATCCTCGTCGGAATCCTCGTCAAAATCTCCCTCTTCGAGGTCCTCGGCCTCGAACTGTGGTCCATCGTCCTCAGCTAGCGGCTCCTCGATAAACTGCGCCGCCCATGCGTTGAGCATGGCGTCGCTTGCCTGTACCATCACCTGAGTCTCGGCTATGTCTGTCCGATTCTCAGTGATGCGCCCGTCATGCTCCTGCATGACATCGACTATCTGGCCGTGCTGTGTCATGAGTTGGGACACCTGGAGTCGTAGGGTCTCCACCTGGAGTCGTAGGGTCTCCACCTGTTCCTCCAAACGGTCGTTTCGCTCCTCCAATCGGTCGTTTCGCCTTTCCAGACGATCATTCTTCTCGCGAAGAATCCGAACTTCGTCCGATAGTTCCCTGCTCTTCCAGACCACCTGTCGAGTGCAAGCCACATGTGCCGCGAAAGCCTGCTCCAACGGCACTCCGAGTGGTGGTAGTCGATGGCCTGGAGTGGTGTCGCCGGGATATCGATATGGAGGTACTCTTTCCTCGATGATCCAACCCTGGATTATGGTGGGAAGCCATCCCCAATATCTAGCCCGTGCTGCGTCCCTAGCCCGCCGGTCCATCTCGGCATCAACCTGTGACACTATGTCATGGACCCGCCGCCGGCTCTCTGCAGCCATGTCGACAGTGGTCGGGTGTTGGTCTGTGTTCCTACCGGTACCGTCATTGTTGGCCATCCTGTAAGTTCTCAGGTTAGTAAATAACAGTTTGAATAAAAGAATTAACATCAGTGTGAAAATTCTAGTGTAGTGTCTAATGTAGAGCAGTGGCTATAGTCTAAGTTTACTAAATGCAACCAGGGCTCTGATACCAGTCTGTCACACCCCCAAATTCCCACTCGTGATGTCAGTCCACGTGGGTGTGACGTGGCCAGGATCACAGCTCTTGGTCATATAGAACGACTCTATATGAGTTACACATTCACACAGTTTGTAAAACAATACAAGTTTTCATAAGTAAGCAGCGGAAATGTTAAACATCAAGAATACATAAGTTTGCAGCGGAAGATAATTGTTCAAGACACTAGAAAGATTAAATTTTTTTCAACACATAACAAATGCACACAAGCCTAGGACATGAGTCTATATGTATGCTTGACTCCTTAGTATGTCCAAGTGCGCATCCTAGCGTATGCTCCATCAGTTACATGAGAATACATGCGAAAAGTGTCAACTAAAAAGTTGGTGAGTTCACAGGTTTAGACAGACAGAAATAGTAAACAGACATATACTGGGTATGTTAAGTTTAGTTGTTGGATACTACGATCCGTGGAGTGTGTCAGTTCATCTTACCGAAACTAGACTGTTTTCGTTTGCCTCCGCGAGTCATCGCTGAACTCGCAATTCACATCGAAAATACACTCGTTATGACCTCCAGTCAACATTGGTGCCGAGTGGGGCTAGTCAAACCCAGTAGTCCTACGTAATTACGACTCGTTTGTTACACAACTAACGGTAAGGATATGTGAGGACTTTATGCGATAATAGTTACACTCAAAATTGGTTTTCACAACATACCAGTCATATATCTAAAACAGTTGCATTGTATTCTAACCCCAATAGTTTAGCAAAAGCAGTTAAAGAGTAAAAGTGGGGCCGTAAACTCACCTGAGTTTATGTAATGCGTTAGCTCAATAGAGAAAGTGTAGCTCGCCGGCTAGTAGTCACCTATATCACATAGGTACTATGAGTTTGTGTTCACAAATGCGGGTCTCACAGGACCGTGTTTAGCGTTCAACAACTCCAAGTTGTTGGTGGGTCGAGTCGACCGTGTCTGACCGTGTTGACCGTGTTTGACCTAACGACCCGTTGGTGACGGTTTGGATCAAGTGTTCGTGTATCGTGCGGTTTTAGTGTCGTGTGAGGTGTACGGATACCAAAATCATTCCTATGAGGAAACTTACTATTTATGGTAAGTTCCTATTTTAGGAAAGTTTCCATATTTGGTAAGTTATGCATAAACTCATATTCCGATTATCCTAACATGCATATTTATCCTAAATGAGCGTGCTATCACATAGCACATAGTTATACATAGCCGGTTTAACATAGCTTGCGCATAAAAGTTTCCATATTTAGGAAGTTTCTAAAATGAGCATATTTCATCAAGTTTAACAATCAATATCGCCTAACATCATTATCTTAGTCCTAAATAGCCTATTAATCATGACCGTTACGACTAACATGTGAAAATTCATTGGCTTAGCAAAATAAAGTTACTATTTATAGTAACTTATAGAAATAATCAAAATCAAGTCTTTCAATCACATAATCCTTTCAATATCATCACGAAATTACTAAATAAACATATTAGACTCGAGACATTATCATTTTCATCAATCATTATCATACTTGTGTCAAAAAGTTTCCATTTATAGTAATATTCACAAAAATCATGCTTTTAACAATTCTAACCATCCAAATGTTCCAAGAATCATCATATTAACTTCCTAAACTTCATCCTAAGCATAAATCATGGATTAAAACACATGCATGTGGTCACCAACTCATCAAATCACATACTTGCACAAATAAAGTTACTTTTTATAGTAACTAACTCATTTTGACATTTCTTGACCATGAACAATGATCCTAATCATGTAAAACATCATCAATATCATATCTAGCAATATTTCAATATCAAAAATTACCAAACACATTATGGATCATTCATGCATGTTGATTAATGTAGCCATCACATTACACAAACAACCTATAGCCATTTATTTCAATAAGAATCATCATAGATCATAATCAAATCATCAAATCAGTAATATACACTTCCAATAACAGATTATTAACATCCAAAATTCGTGGTTAAAGTGATGATGGTGATGCATGTAGCCTACAAGGCTTGCATGTGTTCCTAGTGGGTGTTTTAAGCAAGATTGAACATAAGAGCCACCTTACAAGGCTTTAGAACGTCTAGGAAAGTTTTGAGCAGGTCTGTGGAAGCCCTAGATGTTGCTGGAATGATGCAAATCACGAGCAAGAAGTAGATAGGGTGTTCTTATGCTTCAAACCTTCAATGCGCCTCTAGAATGTCCTTGAAATTCTCCCCAATGGTCCCAAATGGTTCAAATGGCGTTTACAGAGTGGGGAAGGTCGGAGAAGATGAGTTTCAGTCGGGAGAAGTGGTGTAGGGCGGCAGAAATGATTAACATTGGGTTTATAAAGATTATTTGCGTGTTGGGGTTGTCGCGTACCGCGGAGGCTGCACAAAAAGCAACCCCGAGTACCGCGGTGATTAAAATAATAGTTTTCTGTTCCCGAATCACGCCGCGTACCGCGGTGATGGAAGTTGAACGGTCGTCGCGTACCGCGACTCTTTTCGGAGAATTCAAATTCCCCCGCTCAAGCTTCGCGTACCGCGAGAGCCCAATTGGGTGCCCACCGCGTACCGCGATGGGTCTCGGCTGAGCCCAATAGGCCCAGTCTCATTGTTTTGAACCGAATCTTTCGTATTTCTCGAATACGATCATCGTTTCTCGACACATAGGCCTTGTTCTTAACTAATTTAGGTTCACCGAACCTAAGTGCAGTGTTTTGTGCTACAGTTTGATCCGTTCACCAACGTTCGTTATTCAAGACACGTGCGTGTTTTGTGCGATAATTCCCTGAATTATCGGTAAGTTCAGACTGTTGTGCCACGTGTCACACTAAATGCATTTATTCTAGTGCCACGTATGAAATAATAATAAACATTATAATTAAAGATAATAGAGTTGCTGACCTGGAAATTACGAGGTGTCACACATATAGCCTAAATGGGATCCATTGTGATCCTCACGTAATTAGATCACGATGCATCCAATTTACCTCTATCACCTTTGTGTTCTCATAGACTTCAACAAAACTATTATTAGTAATGTGACATGAGAGAAAATCAATGCCTCACTCTACTAGTCAATAGAAACGAAGGATTAATTACAATTATCACTGTATATTATTATCACCATGTGTCGTTTACCAGACCCTGACTGATGTCGCCCTGTCACCGGTCATCTGTTACCGGCCAAATGATAATACGATCAACATACCTGCCCTACCGCCGGAGGTTTGTCAAACCTATGGTACCACTATGCTATCATCGATTTAGTCACCTGTTGACATCAGATCGCAACCGATGTGTTTTCGACATTTGTTTGCACACTGTTGTTTAGCATGTTTTTGTTGTATTTACTGTATTTAAGTTTTCACTCAAACACATACAACTGTTGTTTATCGTAAGTTGTTGTACTTAGTGTGTTTAAGTTTTCACTTAAATAAGTACAACTGTTGTTTGTTTTCTGATTACTGTTGTCACAAAACTGTTTACGTAATGTGTTTACACATAGTAAATAGTGAAAGTACACGTACCGTACGGACTTGCCGGACAATCAGGTACTGTTTATCACACATAAATGGCTGATGAACATTATACCAGGGAGGGTGGTCATGTAAACGAACTCGCTCAAATACGAGAAATGCTGAAAGAGGAAGTGGCCAAAGCACTTCAAGCTACTATCCCTACACATATGGACGGGATGCAAGCATCATTACTAGATTCTATTCGACAAGAGTTTGCTACGCTTAAATCAAGTGGTGATATTTAACGACTTTCCAGAAAGGTGACCTACAAGGATTTCGTGGCATGTAAACCTTCAGAATTCAAAGGTGAAGTTGATCCACTACTAAGTCAAAGGTGGATAGCGGATATGGAATGCACTTTCGAGACGTGTCATTGTGATTCAACAAATGAAGTCGTGTTTGTTGCGAATCAACTTAGGGAGAGAGCTAAAGATTGGTGGGAACTCCTACGTAAGGAGAATGGGCGAAAGGGCATCAAAAGTCTGACTTGGGCTGAATTTAAGGAGTTATTCCTTAAACGATTTTGCCCACAGCTATTGATTGCATAACTGAAGATTTCTTACATATGCGACACAACAATGAGAGTATAGATACCATCACTGCGGTGTTCTTTGAAAAGGCAAGGTTTTTCCCCGATCTCTTGCAAATGGAGAGGATGTGGATAAACAGATACCATAGCATGTTGAATGCTAAATATAGGGAATTTCTCACACCATCAAAATGTGAAACCCTATCAGAACTTTTTGATTAGGCAAGGGAAAGGGAACTGGCGTTAAACATATAGGAGGAACATGGTGAGAAACGGATAGTTGAAAAAGAAGGTGGGCCATCTAAGAAGCCAAAACAATAGAACTTGCTAAAGAAGTTTGCGGGAGCTCGTGAGATTCGTCATTGCACTACTTGTGGGGGAAATCATGTGGGCGAATGTTATGCTAAGTCCATGAATTATTATAAATGTGGCAAGCAAGGACATCTCGCTACTCAATGCACAAGCCCACTACATTTGTCTCACAAATTTTACAAGCCTGGTCACAAGAAAAGTGAATGTCCAAAACTGAGGGGAGCTGCATCTAGTGGTGGTGATACCCGTTCCTTCAAGGGAAGCGAGAGTGGAAATAAATTTGAAGTACCTAAACCTAAAGGTCGAGCTTTTCAAATTACTGGTGATGAAGCCAAGGATACGGGGGATGTTGTGACAGGTACCTTTCTAGTAAATTCTATACCCGCTTATGTATTGTTTGATTCAGGAGCTAGCAAATATTTTTGTATCCACAAAATTTATTCATCATGGATCTTTTGTATTAGAGAAACTAATTTCACCCTTAGAAATAGAAGTGGCAGATTCTAAGAATTTCTTGGTGTTTGATGTATACCGGAATTGTAAGATCACCATAGAAGATTAGGATTATACGATTGATCTAATACCCTTGTTGTTATGAGAATTTGATCTGGTAGTGGGAATGGATTGGTTGTTCTCCAACCAAGCCAATATAGTTTGTAATCAAAAAATAATTCAATTGATGTCACAAAGTGGGAAGGAAGTAATCATCCATGGAGAAAAGGGAGATGGGATTGTGATATGCTCGGATGTCTTCGCGGATGACCTGCCGGGAGTTCCTTCGGAAAGAGATGTCGAGTTCAGGATAGATTTGGTTCCTTCAGCTAAGCCGATAGCTAAAAATCCTTATCAATTGGCACAACATAAATGAAAGAGTTAGTGACTCAAATACAAGAACTTCTTGACAAAGGTTTCATCCGTTCTAGAATCTCACCTTGGGGTGCTCCGGTGCTCTTTGTTAAGAAGAAAGATGGGAGTAAGAGGATGGGTATCAACTACCAGGAGTTGAACGAGTTAACTGTGAGGATCTTTTTGACCAGTTGCAAGGTGCCAAGTGGTTTTCTAAAATTGATCTTCGGCCGGGATATCATCAACTGAAGGTTAGGAATGAAGATGTGGAGAAGACAGCGTTTCGCACTCGATATGTGCATTACGAATTTCTCGTCATGTCTTTTGGTTTGACGAATGCACCGACGACATTCATGGATCTAAGGAATGGGGTATGTAGACCAATGTTGGATAGATCAGTCATTATGTTCATTGATGATATTCTGATCTACTCCAAAAATGAGGAGGATCACGCATGTCATTTGTGTGAGTTGCTTGAAACACTCCATAGGGAGCAATTTTATGTGAAATTTTTCAAGTGTGCTTTCTTGTTACAAGAAGTACAATTATTGGGGCATATGGTTGTAGATGCATGTAATATCCCTAGTTCCGTACTTTGTATGTATTTGATTATGTAAAGTTCTTATCAGTAATGAAATACACCTTTATGTATTGTTAGTATATGTTTAATTGAGTTTAATATGTTAATCTATGGTTGACTTTGACTATTACTATCATATCGACCCATTCGTGCGAATGACACCAAAGAATGAGTTCATTCGGGCGAATGAACGCCTAGCGAATGACTTGGGCGAACGAATGAGTCATCCGCATGACTCATTCGGTTGTTTTAGCTCATTCGGCTGAGCCATTCGCCGAATGAATGTTTCGCACCACTCATTCGGCGGAATAAGTACAACTTATATATAGGGATGCAAACATAATGTTTCATAACTTTTTCGATCCTCCTGTATCCCCTGAGCATTCCTTTGTCATATTCCTATGGTCTTGAGTCGCTCTTTATTCTCCAACTTTGATTCTCACCCCTTGGTCTTCGATTTTGATCAAAACGTTGAGTCCTCATCGTCAGATTGCCACGGGGATTGGTAGTTTTGATTGGAAAACCCTTGAATAGGATTCCGCACTATTCATGGGCCTGTCGAGCAGATCTCTCAAGCAACTGAGTAGTTTTTGAGGGTTTATTAGGTCCTACAAAGTGGTATAAGAGCTTTGGCTCTTGATTCTGCTCGATTTTCGATCTAAATCATCTTATTTCAGATTGTTGCTTCGAGATTTTTGAAAACCCTGATTTTCTTGCACTTCAAGTTACTGTTTCATCAACAATCAGTGGGTTTTTCTGGCTGTTTTGATAAATCAAGCATTCCTATAGCTTGGTAACGTTGTCCTGAGGTTCCATACCAAATTTCGTGGTCAGATTCAATCAAAATCCAAAGATATCAAATTTTTGTTGCTGCAAACCCATGTTTATACGAATGAGTCGATCATGCGAATAACTATTGTGCGAATAAGTCATTCAGTCGAATAGGTCTCATTCAGTCAAAAGAACTCATACGAATAGGTCTCATTTAGTTGCTTAGCCATTCGGTCACCACTCATTCGCATTAGAAGAAGTCATTTGGTCAACAAGTCATTCGGTTGAGTTGTCATTCGCATCTGAAGAGTCATTCGACCTACTAGATTCATTCGGAGTCATTCATACCCCGACATTCGGCCATTAGTCCTAAAATTTTTCTAAGTGTTGGATAAGTTTATTCTTGACCAAATGGAGGAACTTGCATTGATGGCTAATCAGAACAACATAATTCAGAACCTGCTGCTTACTGAGACAGAGACCAGGAATTCGAACAAAGCTCGAAAGTTACTTTCATTATATGATTATTGTAACACCAATGCCGGAATCGTAACCAGAACAGTAACTTGCACAGTAACTCAGACATAAATGGTCACACCCCGAGCCGGCGGGGTTGGATCGGATTCCCCGTCGGGCGGACGGTTCACGGGGCGCGATATCGTGAGTGATAATCATGATGATCAGATTGTTTACATTGCACATGATATAAATGAGAAATGCTAAATAGAATAGAATTACAAAGTTAAATTACATCTGTATTGTTTATAATTTAACAATGTAAATCCACCATCAACATCATAAATTTCTATCTTGTATCTGCACAAGATATACAAAAATATATTGTATAATGATGTTCCAAAAGTATGCAGGTCCAAAATACTATGTCTTCTATTTGAAGTCCTAATCCAAAAGAAATGACTTCTTAATTGACCTGTTCGTCACCTGAGAAGTCATGCAAAAATAAAGTCAACACATGGTTGGTGAGTGCATATAGTTTTATAAAAATGAGTTTGAATGACCTTAATGACCACCTTAACCTCACCATTAACCACCTGTATCATCAAATTCAGTATGCTTATATATAGGGCATATGTAGGGGACAAGCCCCAGCCAACATCCTACCACATACCAAACCACATGATATATTGTTCCTGGTGATAATTAAGCATTTCATCCCATACCTTTGATTTCATGATATATGATTCATAGCATTTGATTACCCTGAAAAGTTTACCTTGATCCCCCGAAATGACAACCTTAACCTCATCACCAACCACCTATGCTATCCAATCAAGTATGCTTATATATAGGGCATATGTAGGGGACAAGCCCCAGCCAACATCCCACCACATACCGGACTGCTTAGCATATTGTTGTTAATGATAATTAAGTGTTTTACTCCATTCCCCTTTGATTTAGATTCTGATTTCCACAATTCGTTTCACCTTTGACCCTCTTGAGTTCATCATAGTTACATGATTTCCCAAAAGCAATTATAGAAATATAATGTTAAATATTTAATTAAATAATTAAATAAACATTTAAATACAACTAAGACATGATGATTGGGCCTTATTTGACTCAATCAATTAGACTTAGTTGTTGGTGGTTGTCCAAGTTGTACCCTCTCACACGTGACCCATATCAGGCAGGACTCACCAGGAGCCTACCTGAGCGTGCCGGGATTTTAATGATGCCCATATCAGCTTGACCCAATGGTCTACTATACATGCCGGGACTTTACGGATATCCTTTGATTCTTGATCTCTTTGATTCTCTTGATTTTGGTTTTGATTTCATTTGATAGTTCACGTTATTGCCCATATAGCTTGACTACAAGAGTCTACTATTTATGCCGGGACTTTATGTGTGTTAATGTGGTCTTGATTTCCATATAACTGACATCCACCTTAACTCAAGTATTAATGATTTCATTAGGTCTTAATGATTTCATTATTTCTATGATTCACACACATTTATGATTTCTGATTCCTTGAACCTCTTGATTTGATCTTTAGAATTCTCATGATTTCACAATGATAATTGATTCTTATTATGATCCTTTGTTCTCAAATCACACACTGAATTTGGTTTCTTTGAACATGATCTTTAGCTTTAGTTCCTTTGATTTCACTTTGAATTTAGGTTCTTGAATTTGAGCTTGATGGGCTAAGGGTTTTTTTAGAGTTTAGAGTTAAAGTATTACTGATAAGAGTAATTTAATTAACTTGATAATTTGATCTGCATAGTAATTCCCTAGACAGGAGTCTAGGAGTATCAACAAGCATAAAGATTTAACATATAATGAATAAAAGCATTTAAGTAAACAATTTAAATAAAACAGTTTACGCATGCTTCTCAGACCCTCGTTTTAAAACAAAATGTTTAGAAAAGGGGCAATGAACTCACCTGTGTTGCTCTGTATTGATTTACCACAAAATGCGCACTCGTTGTTGTAACCTAAGTATCTTCAGTACTTGAGTTGTTTTTAAGATAATTCGAATACGATAAGTATATATGATAGTCGCCGTATCTAGGTTTTGGTCTCGGCGTGCAAATACGTGTCCTAGATTACTAATGCGTTTCTAGAACTATTTCTATCTAAACTAAGACAATTCCCATAATTAATCCCTATCCCACATTATTAATTATAAGCCTTTAGTTAAGTTAATTCAATATATGATAAACACTTATTTAAAGTCATTTAAATTGACTTAATAAAATTTTAAACTTAACTTCTTTTATTAAAACATAAGTAATTTAAGAAATGTGAGTTTACACATGTTGGGCTTTGATTAAGCCCATTGGGCCAACTTCGGGCCCATTACTCGACTTTGATCTTCAAGTGATTTCTTGCTAGCTCTTTGCTTAACTAAACCTAGATGATTTCAATAAAACCTCTAGGTTAGTTACGTATTTTCATGGATTTTCTTAGAGTTGAAGTGTTAATGGTTACGTTAACACTCAAACCTTAGGCTTTCGTTGAGGCTTCACGATTTCTTGATGGTTCCTCTAGTGCTCTATGTTTATTTAAGGGATATTAAAATCCCTACTCAGTTGTTTGCATGATAAAGAAACCCATATCCTTTGTATAAAACCCTAACTTTTCCCAAGGTTGGTTTGCATGAATGAAACCTTAGTGTTATCCCCATGCACACACACATAAAACGCATGCCTGCCATGTGATCCAAACCCTACTCGATTCTAGTTCTTTCGATCAAACCCTCTTGACCAGCGAATGAAGCAGCCATTCGAATGAAGGCTGACTCGAATGAGGTTTGAGAAGAATGAGCATGGACCGAATGACGGCGATAGCGAATAAGACTCGGTCGAATGAGGGCCAGCCGAATGAGAGTTAGGGTCGAAGTAGTCTTGGCCGAAAGGGAGTGGGGGACTTAGGTTGACCTGGCCGAATGATGGGCGAATGTAGCTCCAACCGAATGAAGACCACCGAATGGGAGGATTTGCCGAAGGTGTCACCGATCGAATGTGCCTCATTCGGCCTTAAGGCCATTCGGCACCATGGAGTGGCTTATACGGCCCATTGGTCTTTCGACCAACCAGACACACAGCCATTCGGCTGGTTGATCTTTGGCCCAGATGCAGTCGTCCCATCCGAGATCTGAGGCCATCTCATGGTGTCCAACATGTTCCTACATCACTCTTGATTGGTTGTGTGGTGTTACCCTAAGGTTTTGAGGCGTGGATTATGCTCAAGAGAGGGGCGACCAAGAGGGTTATAAAACCCTAAAAAAACGAACAAAGAATCCATATCTACCTCGAATCTGCTGGATAGAACTTTAGATCAGTTGTACTTCTCTGATCTAGGAGTTGAGATGGTTGTTTTGACACCAAAATAAGTTGATTTCGTGAAGATTTGAAGAATTTAGGGCTTCTTCTTATAGAGAGAGAAACTAGAGAGAGAGCTCGAAAATTTTGGGAAAATGGCTGGTTGGTGGTGGTAGTTGTGAGGTTTAATGCCACATTAAATGGCACGAATGCACCCGGTTTCGTTCGGTTTCGCATGGTTTTGCGTAAAACACCGATTTCTCGTCGTTGTCGTAACGAAACGAATCATTTTTAAGATAGAAATTTTAAAATTATTTTAAGTGGTTATTCCTAGTAAATTAACTAAATATCTTTTATTTATTTTAAATTTTTAGAAATATTTGATTTACGGTTTAAAATTGAATCGTACGGTCGTCGAGCGTACTCGTTCGAATCGTCACCCGTACGAACACGGCGATAACTATACTTTTCAATATTGTTTTCTAATTATTGGATATCATTCAGAACGGCGATAATCCGTAGATTTAGCATTCACATAAGGACATTCGTGTTGTTTTTTCTTGTAAAGCCTCCCATACGTTTATACGTAATAAAATCCTAACACATAATCACATGATGGTTCTGTGATGCCAGATAATTATCTGACTGAAGAACCATAATTCTGAGCTTTGTTTCTGAATTGAGTCTGAACTGTGCTATGCTAACATGTAATGACAATGATATATGAATGATAACTGAAACGTACCTGATTTACTGTTCACATTACTGTTCAGATCACTGTTCTGGTGGTGTTTCTGACACAAACCTAATAATGCAATTGATTCAGTAACCTGATTCAAAATTCACGGTTTAACAGTCAGAAACATACCTGACAACACTGAACTGACACATAAATGCTTGTTAGGATGCTATTATGTATAAACGTATGCGAGTTTGAACAGAACAAAACAATAACGGACGTCGTTACATGAATGCAAAATGGACGGATTATTCGTATAGGTGATGATCTGTACGAATATATCTGAAAGTTTAACGTTCTGAATGATGTCCAATAATTAGAAAACGATATTGAATAGTATACTTATCGTTGTATTTGTACGGGTGACGATTCGAACGAATACACGCGACGAATATACGATTCAATTTAAATTATAAATTAAATATTTCCAGAAAATTTAAATAAACGAAAGATATTTAGTTAATTTACTAGGAATGACTACCTAAAATAATTTTATAAACTTTACTTTTAAAACCGAGACGTTCGTTACGAAAACGAACATGAACCGACGCTTTTACGCAAGACCGAGCGAAACCGAACGAACCCGAACGTAACCGGGTAATTTAAACCCATTTAATGTGGCATTCAAGACCACAACCACCATCAACAACCAGCCCCAAACCCTATTTTTTGGCCCTTTCTCTCTCTACACTCTCTCTCTAGAAACCCACACTCTATCTCTCTCATTTCTCAACCAAATCGAGTGTTTTTGGTGTCTAAACGACCACCACATCACGTAGATCACGAAAGTACAAGGATCTAGAACCCAAGATCATCTGATTTGAGGTGAAAATGCGATGTTTGTCACGGTTTTAGGGTTTTGATAACCCTTAGGTTTGAACACCATTTAAGCCGGCTAAACCCACTTTAAACCTTAGGGAAATCGCCCACCAACACCATAGAATGATGTAGGGACAAACATTAGTTCAATATCTAGCCGATTGACTCAAAAAGCATGGCTGCACCCTGGAACTTCGAACGACCTAATGGCAAACAACCTTCATTCAATAGGGCAAGCTCACATGGCAGGACCCCATTTGGCCATGAACACATTCGGCCACCCTACTATTCGGTTGGCTCACCCCTCACTCGCACCATACTCATTCAGCCAAGCCACATACGGCCAAAGCCATTCGACTCAGTACCTATTCAATCGGTCCAGCATTCATTCGGCTCAACTCTAGTTCGGCCAAGACCCATGCGGCCCAGTCCCTTCGCCCCATCCTCATTCGGCCTAACCCAAGTTCAGTCGGCCCAAGTAGTTCGGCCCATCCCTTATACGGCCTCATGGTTGTCCGGTCAAGACATGAATCGGGTTGGGTTGCTTATGCATGGGATGAGTACGTAAACATGCGTGCAAGGTGACCACATGGTGTGTGTGCATGGGGACTTACGTGGATGCATGCATGGGAGAAGAAACATACTAGAGTTATACACTAAGGCCTCCTAAACGATCATAAGGCCTAACCATGGAGTGTTGGTTATAAGTTGGGCTAAACACATGGGGAAACTACATGAATGTTTAAATAAATGTTTAAATGTTTCTTAAACTCTTTTACACTTATTCATAATGCTAATGTTGTATACACTTATGCTAAAAGGCTAAGCTTTATTATAAACACTAATGCTTTATACACTTATTCCATATGATGATGCTTTATACACATATATTAAAAGCTAATGCTCCATTCTAAATACTAATACTTTATACACATATTCTAAAGGCTAATAATTTATACAATTATTCCAAATGCTAATGCTTTATACACTAATACTTAACGCTAATGCTTTATACTCTTACTCTTAATGCTAGTACTGCATACACTTATACTTATTTGCTTAATGCTTTGAAACTTCTAAATGCTTAAGAAAGAAAAAACTAAAACTCTAAAAGGCTTTTATAAATTATCCTTTGAAGCTTGTATACTTAAACTCTGAAAGACTCTTATGCTTGAAATGCTTGAAATGCTTGGAAATGCTAGAAATGCTTAAAATCTTATATGCTTGAGACGCTTGAAATGCAAAGACTACAAGCTAGTACTTGTGCACAAGATACGTGAATGCCAGGCTATGTGAATGCTATAAACTTGAATGCTAAAGCTATCGGACATCGTAAGACAAGCTGAGTGACAGCCACGTCTTGACATTGGTCAACCCCAACTAGTCATCAGTGTTCTTTGTTGTCAAGTTCATGTAAGACAGACTGGTTGGCCTGTCAGTGCTTTCCATACAGTGTTCTTCATGATTCCACTCTATTTTGTGATACTTAACCGCTAAGCTATGTGAATGCTATAAACTTGAATGCTAAAGCTATTGGACATCGTAAGACAGACTGATTGGCCGCCGCGCCTTGACAGTGGTAAAGCCCGACTAGTCATCAGTGTTCTTCGTTGTTAGAATCTTGTAAGACAGACTGATTGGACGCCGCGTCTTGAAATTGGTTAAGCCCTACTAGTTATTCAATGTTTTTCTTGATTCAACTGACTTTCCGATACTATTGTGTGCGTAATGTAAACTCAGAAATAGAATGCTAAATCTATAAAGGAAATGGGATTGTATGGTAGGTAAAACGCTTGATTATCATTAACAACAATGTCATATGTGGTTTAGTATGTGGTGGGATGGCGTCTGGGCGGGTTGTAGGCTCGACCCTTTCGTATGCACTATATATAAGCATACGGATCTGGATATTACATGTGATGTTAATTAGGTTAAGGTTGTTACCGAGAGGGTTGCAAGGCTATTTTTTGACTACTAAACTACATGAAATCTTAACTAGAATGCTTGAAGCTATGAGGGAATTAAGATTGGATGGTAGGTAAAACACTTAATTATCATTAACAACAATGTCATATGTGGTTTAGTATGTGGTGGGATGGCGTCTGGGCGGGTTGTAAGCTCGACCCTTTCGTATTAATGGAGTTGACACAAATCTTTGGATGATGATTGCTGGTGGGTACTTAAGACCACTGAGTGAAGATGGTTAACCTATGCTTGTCACACGAATGACTGAGCCTCAGAGGAAGTTGTATGACTTTGAGAAGAAAGAATATGCAATATTATCTCAGTCCATTGCTAATGACATTTTTCATCAATTCTGACAGTTTACTTCTTTCAAATAATTGTGGGATGCTTTACAGTAAAGGTATGAGGGTAATGATGCATTGAAGAACATCAAGTATAAATCTTTGAAGAAAGAGTTCAATAGCTTCATGTGTGTGGGAAACGAGTCTTTGGATGACTTGATTGCTAGATTTTATCATCTTATCAGTGAGCTGTATAATCATCAAGTCAAGACTACTACACAAGAAAAGATCAAGTGTCTGGCTGATACATTACCTCCCAAGTGGGAATCCTTTCTGATGGTCTTGAAACATAGTGAGATGATTGCTAACATGGACATAAACGACTTTATTCAAAAGCTGAAGGAGTAAGAGATAGAGAACAAGTGGAAAGCTAAGAGAGTTGCACAAGTTCAAGATCCTTCACTATATTACTCTATGTTGGACTAAAAGAACCAATGAGCCTGATCAGAAAAATCTCTAAGTCTCACAGCACTTATAACAACTGAAGAAGAACACAACAGCTGACATTCAATGTACTGAAGACACAAGATCTGAAGTGATATACAACAGCTGAAGTGCAATTCATCAGATGTTGTAGTGTGTAGTTTAGTCTTCAGTAGTTTCCTTTCAGTTCTTGTAAAAGTCTGATGAGTAGTTTACTCATCAGATGTTTTAGTATTATTACTTCAGTAGTTTTATTATGTCAGTAGTTGTAAGAGAATGTCTTCAGATGTTGAAGATATTCTCAGTAGTTTAGTTATTTTCAGTTGTTTTGTTTTGTCTGTTAGGTGTCAATATCATGTGACATCATCAGACGTCACTGTCTCTATATAAGGGCAGTTGACATGTTTGTAATGTAAGGAAGTTAATGAATTGAATGAGATATTCCTTTTGCAGAAACTTTCTCTCTTTATAACAAGCTTGTGTTTACTGTTTGATTAAAACTTTGTTCTTACTATGATTATGCTAATTCAACTTTGAATTCCGCTGCTATACTCTATTATTGTATCAATTGAGAACATCTGATCCTACAATTGGTATCAGAGCAGGTTAATCATTGATCAATTAAACAATTGATCTCTGAAACTGCTCAAATTTGTTCTCTAAATTGATCGAATTAGCTGATTAAGTAAGAATTTGTTATAGATTGGAGTTTTCTGTTAACTTCTGTTGATTTGTCTTTCAATATCAATCTGTTTTGGTTCAATTGATTGAGATTTGCATTTGTTTGTGTCTAATTGTTTGAATCTGTGATCATGACAACACCAAACAATGATCCGCACAATACAGGCTCCGCAACCAAGCCTCCGATGCTTGTGCGGAGTGAGTACAACATTTGGCAACGTAGAATGCTACATCACCTGTCGATTAACAGCGCAGGATGTTGGAAATCTGTAGTGCATGGTCCATATAAACCCATGATCACTGATCCTGAAACTAAAATCATGATTCCGAAACCTGCTGATATGTATTCGGATGAGGATATTAAACTGTTTGAAATTGATGCGAAAGCTCATGGTATTCTGGCCATGGCTCTGCCTAATGAGATTTATTCAGGCTTGATGCATCATGATACTGCTCATGATCTCTGGGTTGCACTGAAAGAACAATTTGGTGGAACCGATGAGGTTTTAGCAAATACTAGAGAAATTCTAGCTCAGCAGTATGAAACCTTTTCTCATAGAAAAGGTGAATCACTAACTCAACAATTTGAGCGGTTCTCATGTTTAATTTCTGAGTTGAAAATGGTTAAGCAAGAATACTCTAATAGTAAGATGAATAACAGATTTCTCAGATCATTGCCTGAGAGATGGGACACATACACAATTGTCCTACGCTCTAATGCTAATCTGGAAAATCTATCTCTCACCCAATTACATGGGAAACTCTTAACTTTTGAGAGAGAGGTAGAACAGAAGAGAAAACTGTCTTCATCTGGAAAGTTTGCTGATGATTTTGTTCCTGGTAACACTGCTTTGATAGGTCAGGAGTCTGAGTTTAATGGGTCTGAATGTTCTTATGATGAACATATTGATTTTTCTACTAACAATTCTGAACATGCTTTTGTGGGAGTTGATGGTAATGCAGGAAATTATAGTGATAACTTATGTTTCGGTGATGGATGACTTGAAAGGAATCCCGGATGATGATCTAGAGGAAATGGACATTTTAAGTCAAATGGCATTAATCAACATCAGATCACAAAAGTTCTATAAAAGAACAGGAAGAAAGTTCCCTGGATTATCTGGCAAAACCAAGGTTGGCTTTGACAAAGGGAAGCTGAGGTGCCATAAGTGTCATAGACTTGGTCACTTTGCTAGGGAGTGCAAATCTACTGGTTCTAACTCTGCTGCACCTTTTGTGACTTTTCCAAGCAACAACACATCAAGCAAAGGACCACCATATTCTGGTACCAGTCAACAACAATTCTATCCAGCTCACTTTGTTCCACAAAATCCTATGCCATATCCATATCCTTGTTTTTACATGCCTCAACCTACACACACTCCAGCATTAATTCCTTCACAATCCCCAGCTCTTCCTGATCCCAGCAAATCTCAAACCAATCAGCAGTCTCAACAACAACAGCATCAGAGTTTCTTTACTCCTGGAGTAGTTGATTGGAGTAGTCTACCTGATGATCTTTCTGACTTCAACTTGCAGTCTTACTCTGAATCTGGTCCACATGGTGGAGACAACCCTTTTGGAAATCTTGCATTGATGGCTATTGATTCAACTGACAACTCTTGTCAATCTTCTTCAACATCACAGGTATCTTCTGAATCAAAAGCTAAGTTATGCTCAGAGTCATGTATTTCAGCATTTGCTTCCATTAGGGAAATCAATGTAGAATTGATAAATGAGAAATTTGAATTAGAGAAGGCTGTGGCTAAAAACAAAACTGAGTTTGAAAAAACTTTAAATGAAAAAGAGTCTGAAATTTATAAACTCAAATGTTTGTTATCTGATGAAAAAGCTAGAGTGGAAGTCATGCTTGTGAAGCATAATGATTTGAAACAAACACTTGCAGCAACCCAAGTCAACTGTGAAAAATGGGTTGAGTCCTGTAAGGGGTTTGAAATGTTGTTAAGCAAACAGTCAGCTTCAAATGTTAAGTTTGGGATTGGTTACAATCACACTGCCCCCCTGCTAATTATAAACCAAAATGTTTTGATGGTGAGTCTGATGGGGAAAGTGTGTATCAATCTACCAAATCTTCAGAAATGTCTGATTCTGTAGACATCTCTGAGGAAGAGTAAAATGTTTGCAAAGCTGAAAAGGTTGAGATTGAAACCTATTCTTATTCAATTGGGTGTACAAATGTCATTGAGGATGACACATGTCAGGATAATGTCTTAGTTGAGATTAATCCTGATGAAAAAGTTTCAAATGTTTTAAATCTACACTTAATTGAATCAGATGGGGATGGAGTTGGAGAAAATGATGCACGACTTTTAATAAGTCAAAGTCACTCATTAGCAGTTGTTGAAAAAGCTGATACTGCAACAACTGAAGTTGGTGAATGTGTTGATACACAAGTGCTGAAGAATAACTCTTCAGATGTTGTCAACACATCAGCTGTTGTCAAATTGGCTACAAATACTGATGCCTCAGATGTTCTGATGAACAAACAATCTATTCCTAAGTCATCAGTACTTGTAGACAATCACAAGGAAAAGAAAAAAAGGGTGCCTTGTGAAATTTGTAGGCTGTTTAATCATTCAACTGATGAATGCTGGTACAGAAAAGGTTCTAAATTCAACAAAATCAAGCATAAAAACAAGAACATACTCAAACTGAAAAATGAATTTAGTTCAAAATTTGTACCAGAATCATCAGTAGTTTCAAAATCTGGAAAATCCTTGCAAGGAAATAACTCAAGTACATCCAAGAAAGGAAAAGGGATTGTTCCAGATTCAGGGAAACAATACTTGACAGCATCTCATTTGACTAAAGACACTAAAATGATCAAACACAAAAATAAAAAATCAAGTTCTGTTGTGTCTGATGAAATCAAAGTTTTAACTCAAAATCATAATCAACTGATGCTAATGATGCAACAACTGATAGGAAAAGTCAATCTGGCAGAGGCATCTGTTGATTCATTTTATAAAAAAGAAATCAAAATCAAAAGTCAAAGCAAAATTTTCTAATAAAAATGCTTCAAGTGTTGCTTCAACTGACAATGTTACTTCTGTTTCATCATGTGTTAACAGACCCAAAACCAAAATGGTTTGGGTCCAAAAGTCTAACTGAGTGTGTTGTTGTATGCAGGGTCCTTCAGCATGCCAAAATAGCATCTTGTATGTTGAAAGTGCAGGATCCATGCATATGACTGGGAGCCGATCTCTCCTTCATAATTATTTCACTGGAAGGAAAGGATTTGTGTCCTTTGGAAATGATGCTAAGGGTTACATTATAGGTAAAGGTGTGGTAAGAAATTGTTTACAAGTTACAAGGAAAGATATGACCTTTTCTAATACTCTAAGTTACAAGTACTGATGAGTATTGATTTATTAAGTACTGAAGGTCAAATATGGTTCATAAGTTCTGATGAACACATTGTTCACAAAGTCTGATGAACACCATTTCCACAAAGTCTGATGAACAACTGATGAAAACAACTGCTGACCAAAAATTGTCGACAACAACTGATGAGTAAAATTACTCCTCAGCTGTTTCAACCTCTGTTGTTTTCTCTATTTAACTCAACCTTCTTCAGTTGTTTCATTATCACTTTCTCAGAACTTTCCATCTTTTTCAAAAACCTATTTTCCCTCTCCAGTCTTTGCATCCATGGCGTCCATAACCTTGAAACCGCGTCATAACTCCATTGCCTATCTGACCAAATCCTCCTTCTGGTCAAAGTTTGATGAAGCTGTGGATTTGATGAATGCTTCTCAATTCAAAACTGCTTTTCTCATCAATCCAACACTATATGTCGACTCTATTCATCAATTCTGGATGAATGTCGAGCTTATCAACATCGGCACTGGTGTGATATCTCTTCGTTCAACCGTAAATGGTCATAATGTGCACATCAGTCCAGCTGAACTAAGGGAGGTCCTCCAACTTGATGATGCGAACTTGGTCACGCAATTTCCAAAGAACCAACTTGACCTCTGTTTCACAAGTCATGAATACCAAGGTGACCTAAGTGATTCCACTCTGTACAAGAAGAATTTTAATGACCCAGAGCGCCTGATATTTCATATGATCAACATATGCTTGGCTCCGAAGTCTTCTTCATGGGACCAAATGTCTTCCAGGTGGCAACAGGTATTGTATTCAATCCTTGAATCTCAAAAATTAAATTTTTCTCAAATCCTATTTTCTGAATTAACTGAACATGCTGCTAAGCCTGTTTCCTCTAGATGGCTACTCTATCCACGTTTTATCATGGCCATCATAGAGAAACAGCTTCAGCAAACTGGCCTTGTTGGTCAGGGAATCCCTGCTCCAGCAGTTTTGTTGGAAGTATATTCCCGACACAACTCTAACCTTACTCTAAAAGAGACTGCCCGAAAGCTCAAACCCAAGCAAAGGGAACCCACAGCCTCCTCTTCCAAATCAAAATCAAAGGTCCCCACCAAACCCAAATCCACAAAGCCCAAAAAGGCTGCTCAGGGAAATGAGTCTCCTGAGTCTGCCCATGCCTCACCAAGGCATGAAATGGCCACTGGGAGTAGTCAACCAGTGGTCCATCAGACTCCACCGGCTATAACCGCCCAGGTTTCCTCTCAGCAGGATCCTGGAGCAACCATTGTAGGGGCAACCACATCTCTAGAACCTCTTTCAGTTGAAAAGGTTTCTATTGAACAACACCAATCTCCCCGGGTGCATTCTCTTTCTAACCCATTTACTATGGAAACCACCACAAATAGCCCAACTTTTGTTATTGAACACATCCTGGATCAGCTGAACACTCCTTCTCCCTCCCAGACACCTATCATTACTGGAAATAGCTCCAACATTGAGGGGGAGGCACATAGTGTCTCTGATAACCCACAGGATCATGACTACAACATCAGATCTCCTAGTGCGGATAGAGAGATTCAGATATCTGACAAGGCTGCTACTTCATCACCTCCATCATTTGGAGTGATTGATAGTGGTACCATGGCTAAGACCTTGTCAGAGGCAACAACTGATGAAGGGTTTAACCCTGAGGTTGGAAGTCCCTAGAACCAAGAAACAGGGGCACCTGAACATGTTGAGCCACACTCAACTCAGGTAGATCCTGAGATTCTCAGGAGGTCAGATGATTTAGCTAAGGCTACTGATGACCAAAGAACACTTGCTGAGGTTCTAAAGAAGAACCAAATCCTTGAGGCTGAGGTATGTAGACTCAATGAGCTACTCACCAAACTGTCCAAGGACAAAAGTCCATCTTCCCCAATTACCCCACAGATGGCACCTTCTCATCCTGAAGGTCACCCAAACACTACCACCACTACTTCACAATTTGATAAGCCTCCAGCCACTGCTTCAGGCACTAATCCTTTGGGTTCTAGCCCCCTAGAGGCATTAGCTGCTGCTCTTCTAACTGTCATACCTCTTATCACTCCTTTACTGAAAACCATCATTTCTCAAGCCCTTGATGAGAGGCTACCCTCCAAATCTCAAATTCAGCAGATGGTAGATGATGCTGTGACTGCCAGACTTACAACTCTTCATACTCCTTCTTCCCCTGCTGCCAAAAAGGGGGAGTTAGGAACAGAGTCAGTCACAACTTCAGCTTCCAAAAGGCCAAGGTCTAAAGATGTTGCTTCTGAAAGGTCTCCTGCCATTCAAGTGACATACAAGAGACAGAAGAAGAATAAATCTGCTGAGGTTACCAACAGAGCTGATAAAGAGGTTGAGCAGGAATTGGCTAATAAAGAAATTGAAGCAAGTGCTGAGAAGGTAAGTGCTGAACATATTACAACCTCTGATGTCCAAGAACAAGTTACAATCTCTGATGTACAAGGAACTGAACAAGTGGAGATTCAAGAACAAGAGGTTCAAACTCAGAGGGTTGAGGTTGAGAAAGTTGTTGAAAATGTTGAGGTAAGGGCTCCTCTAAAGAAGAGAAGGCAACTTAGAATTCAAGAAGAAGAGAATTCTGATGATGAAGACAGGATGCCTATCTCTACAGTTATTAAAACAAATGTGCAAAAGTCTGTATCAGCAACAACTGGGTTAGATCTGGCAATTCAAAAGAAGAAGGTAACTCTTCCTGCTAACTATGTGCCTGAGAAGCCACTGGTTTTTGATCAACACCCAAAAATCACATCAGAATATAGGATGCTGGCAGTCAAAGTGAAGCTTGAAGAAGAAGAGAACCAAAGGAAGCATGATGAACAAATCCTAAAGTTGGTTGACAAAGATTATCCTCAGACATCAACCATTAATGCAATGAAGAAAGAAGCTCAAAGGTTGTATGCTCTGAGATGCACATTTCTGTATATGAAGGAACTGATTAGGATGTGGCCTGATCCAGGAGTCATTCATAGGATTCACAAGAGAGAGGCTCCAGCAGCTTATGCCAGAAGAATCAGAAGGGTATTAAGTGCTGAAATTATGCTGGGGTCAGTGCTTGATCCTTGGGAGATAATAAGTGATTTCAAGAGTGTGTACAACTCTGGTGCAAAAGCTCCAAACTTCATAGAAAACAAAATGATCAAGAAAGGATTGGTATATAGGAAGCTTGAACATGTTCAACAAGAAGAGCTTTATCTGTTTTTGGAAGGGAAACATCCTGAAGAGTTTGTCTACAGAGAGATTACCAGAGTAGAGCTGAAGGATGGAACAACGGCCAGATACTTGTCTGAATTTTATGGACCTGAGTCTTTCTTTGAAGGTGAACCTGAAAGACTGACTCCACAAGAGAAGGTAATACTGCTTGAAGCATATGTCAGGGAGTCCTTCAGGTTAGTATATAATCAATAGCTTTAATGAGAGGGGTTAATGCTCATAGTCCATTTCCCCAATGGAGTTCCCTCTCATATTTTGCTTGTTAGATTTTTTTGGAAGCTGTTGATTATCAGGCATACACTTTAACTAGTCATTTTGATACTGATCTCAAAGAAAAAGACACATCTTTCTGCCTGGGAGTAAATAAGTGAGACCATAAATAAGTTAGAGGTTTTTGGCTGCATTGGTTCAGGGGGAGTTTGTTGGACTAAAAGAACCAATGAGCCTGATCAGAAAAATCTCTAAGTCTCACAGCACTTATAACAACTGAAGAAGAACACAACAGCTGACATTCAATGTATTGAAGACACAAGATCTGAAGTGATATACAACAGCTGAAGTGCAATTCATCAGATGTTGTAGTGTGTAGTTTAGTCTTCAGTAGTTTCCTTTCAGTTCTTGTAAAAGTCTGATGAGTAGTTTACTCATCAGATGTTTTAGTATTATTACTTCAGTAGTTTTATTATGTCAGTAGTTGTAAGAGAATGTCTTCAGATGTTGAAGATATTCTCAGTAGTTTAGTTATTTTCAGTTGTTTTGTTTTGTCTGTTAGGTGTCAATATCATGTGACATCATCAGACGTTACTGTCTCTATATAAGGGTAGTTGACATGTTTGTAATGTAAGGAAGTTAATGAATTGAATGAGATATTCCTTTTGCAGAAACTTTCTCTCTTTATAACAAACTTGTGTTTACTGTTTGATTAAAACTTTGTTCTTACTATGATTATGCTAATTCAACTTTGAATTCCGCTGCTATACTCTATTATTGTATCAATTGAGAACATCTGATCCTACACTCTACTCCTACTATAGAGAGAGCTTCTTCACATGCTCCACTGAAAACAGATTTTGTCTCACAGACCAAAGAAGCTCTTGTTTCAGGCTAGACATCTTTCTATCAGTCTGCTACAACCTCCACGTCTCAGAAAGAAGAACACCATTCTGTTAGAAATTTGAAGACAGACAACTTTGACAAAGTAACTGTGAAGGTTTCCAAAGAGCATATGGGTGTGTTGTCTACACTTGTGAGTTCTTATGATGGGCTGTTAGCTGGGCAGATTGGTAACCCACATTTAACAAATGAAGTCTACTCTCAGATTGATCCTGATGATATGGAAAGGATTGACATTATGTGGGCACTTGCAAGTGTAGTTAGAAGAGCAAAAGATTTTGTTAAGAGAACTGGGAAAGACATCAATCTAAACAAAGACTCAAAGTTTGGATTTTATAGGTCATCTGTCACTTGCTACAACTATGGGGATAAAGGACACTTTGCAAGACAGTGCAACAAGCCTAGGAAGATGGGTAACCATAATCCTTTTCAGAATAACAGATCATCAGCTGCTAATCCTGAGAGAACATTCGTACCAATTGACACTCCTGCTCAAACCAGCTCATCAAATGCAAACATGGCTATTATGGTTCAGAATGACGAAGAAAAAACTGAGATTTCAGATTCAACTCTGAAAAGGGTGGAGCAGATAAAGCTTGTGTTGCAGAGATCAAAGAAGCTGCTAGATCCAGTGATGAAGGTAATTCAGAAGAAAAAAAGACAAGTATGGATGTATCATCAGGATCAGAATCAGAAAGCACATCAAATTCAGAAAGTCAAGTAGAGTCAGATGCTGTGTCTGAAGAACAATCTGCTTAAAAGTTTGCTTTGATGGTGAATACTTCTGCTTCATCTCAGTCTAATCAGGTATATGTTGACTGCTCTTCATCTCATTATGGTTGCTTTAATAGTGTTGACCATGAAAGTAAGGTATTGGCTTATCAACAACATAATTCTGACTTGATTAGCGATCTCAACCAGTGCATTGAGGCAAACAAAATTTTCAAATCAAATGAAAAAGATTTTCAAGTTAAAATTAAACTATTAAACAGGCAATTGCATGAGGCTGATATCACTGTGCTGAATAAGCAAGATACTATCACTTCTTATCTCAATACCATCAATGAGATAAAGAAGAAATTAGCCATAGCCAAGTGTCACTATGAAACTTTAAGTCAAAAGCTCAAGAGCTATGAAAGCTCCTCATATATTATTGAGCACATGATCAGTAAAGGGACTGATCTGAAGGGTAAGGGAAATGAAACAAAGTACAAACATTGTCCTCCACTAGTCTTAAATATCTTTGTCAATTGACCTAATGACAAAAAATTAATGACTTTCAGGTTAAAACTCCATTAGTAATTGATCCAATTGGAATCATTACTGATGAGGGTTCCTCATTGTCTGTGGAATCTTTTATGGAATGAGTGGTTAAAGATTGGGTCTCTGATTCTGTGGATGATTCTGACTCTTCATCCCATGACATTACTGCTCAGATCAGACATGCACTATCAAGAAGGAAGACCCAATCTCATCTTCAAAAATTTACAAAGAATTAAATTTTTTGAAGGCTTCACAAGAGGGTGAAGCAAGTGTGTCAAACAAGATTGACAATCTTGTTTCTAATGGGAAAAGGGGCTTGGGTTTTAAGTAGGGCAAGACAAAAACAAATGTTTCTCATCAAAACAAACAGCCAAATTCTAAACCCAAACAATTTTATCACTGAGATAAACGATCTTGTTTTGAGTGCAGTGCACCTGGACATTTTGCAAGATTTTTTTCCTAGATTGATTAGACCACAAGCTGCACCACATCAAAAACAAACTCAAAATTTTGTTAAAAAGTTCAAATCTGCTTGTCCCTCTTCTCAAGTTAGACCCTAACAGCTTTCACCCATCAAACCTAAGGATAAGGGTGAATAGGTAATGTTTGAGCATGATGCTCCCAAAGTGGTTTTTGACACACAATCCAAGCTATCCTCAGTGTATTTACAGAAATCATTTAAAAAAAACACTGTCTGGAAAGCTAAGTCTTTTGAGACTTCTGTTTCTAAACCTCCCGACAAAATGACCTCAAATGGCCAATGGATTGAGATGAAAATCCTAGACTCTTTGGGTCAACCCAAGACTGTAAAGGCTTGGCTTCCCAAATTCAACTAATGACTTGTGTATGTGCAGGTTTCCCCAAATGCTGGTCTTAACAGCACTTGGATCGTTGATAATGGGGCATCAAGGCACATGACTGGAGACATATCTCTTCTTTCTGATGTTCATTCTATTAAAGGAGGATATGTGGCTTTTGCTGGAGACAAAGGTGGATTTATTACTGGAGAGGGAATTCTTTCGAATTGTCAAGTTTCATTTGACAACGTTAGATATGTGAAGCAGCTGGAAAACAATCTACTATCAGTCTCACAGATTTGTGACAAGAAGTACAAAGTTTTGTTCGGTGACTCCAGCTGTTACATTCTCAAGCAAGGCATTACTGTTCCTGATGACTGGATTCTGACGTCTGCTTCAAGAAAGCAAGATCTGTATGTACTCAACATGACCACATCTTCAACTACATCTTTTACAGTTTCATGTTTTATGTCCAAAGCAACTGAGAAAGATTCTATTCTTTGGCATAAGAAGATGGGTCATTAGATTTTGAGGAAGATGAATCATCTGGTTCGCAATAATCTGGTTGAGGGAGTGAGTTTGAAGAATTTTAAGCTGGCTGATGTCTGTGTTTCATGCAAGAAGGGAAAGCAAACCAAGCAGTCTCACAAACCCAAGATGTTTCACTCAATTACTGTTCCACTTGAGCTTCTTCACATGGATCTTTTTGGTCCTGTTAATCGCAAGAGCATTGTTGGAGATCAATATTGCTTAGTCATTACTGAAACATTTGAATGTATTCAAGTGCTGGTAACTAAACTTTAATCATTGTATAAGCTAAAGGTTCGCATGCTCAGAACAGATAATGGGACTGAATTCAAGAATCACAATATGGAGACATTCTGCAGTTCAGTGCTCCGTATGTCCCACAGATGAATGGTGTTGCTGAGCAAAAGAACAGAACATTAATTGAGGCTGCTCAGACTATGCTTGCTGATTCTACCCTAACGGTTCAATTCTGGAATGAAGCTGTTGCTAATTCTTGTTATAAGGGACATGGGAAAACTTTCTTTGAATTGCTCCATAACAGAAAGCCAAATTTGAGGTATCTTGAACCATTTGGTGCTCCATGCACGATGCTTAAGAAACATGAGCAAGGCAAGTTTAATGAAAAGATGGAAGAAGGCTACTTTCTTGGGTATAGCACTCCAAATAAGCAAGTTTACAACTTAAACAACTCACAATGTGGAAGAGTGTTACAGTGTAGATGTTCAGAAATATTCTATGCCTCCACCTGGAAAGGGTCCTGATTGGATGTTCGACTACGCTGATCTTTTTGACTCTTTCAACATGTCTCCCATGTATACTGATGAAGATGTTGTTGTTCAAATGATGCATGATGCACAAAATGCACCTGATGAACCAGTGCAACTTCCTTCAGTTCAAGTTACAGTGTAGGCAAATGATGACAGTTCAGACTCAGATGATAATCACTCTCATCCAGATGTTCCAGAACCAGATGTTGATAACATTTTACATACTCTTGAGGATCTCAATCTCAACAATCTTGATCCACAAGCTGAGGTTCCTGCTCATCCTGTTGGCAGAATTAACAGAATTCATCCTCAAGACAATATCATTGGAAGTCCTACTGATGGAGTGAAGACAAGAAATAAGTTATCTTTAGGAGGTATTGCTGACATTCTTGACTTTGCAGATGTAAGCTATTGTGCCACTCTTGTTTTATCTCCCAAGTTGAATTCAGAACCATCACTGATGCTTTAAAAGAAGAATCTTGGGTAGATGCCATGCAAGAGGAGTTGCTGTAGTTTAAGAAACTTGGTGTGATTAATGAAATGGTTTATGTCAATCAACCTCCCGGGTTTGAAGATCCATTGCATCGTAATCAAGTCTACAAGCTAGACAATGCCTTGTATGGATTGCACCAAGCTCTGCGAGCGTGGTACGAGACACTATCTACTCACTTTCTGAACAACGGATTCAGAAGAGGTGTCATTGACTGCACCTTGTTCATTAGAGAGATGGATGGGGATTTGCTCTTGGTGAAAGTATATGTGGATGATATCATCTTTGGATCCATAGATGATGTTCTGTGCAAAGATTTTGAGAAGGTTATGAAAGATAAGTTCGAGATGAGTTCCATGGGAGAGATGAAATTTTTTTTGGGATTGCAGGTGGATCAGTCTGAGGCAGGTATTTATATTCATCAGACGAACTTGAGATGAAATACGTTGGTGACATTCTTAGCCGGTTCAGTAGAACTTGCTGATACCCCACTGGCTGTTAATCACGGGATTACTCCAGACGAAAAGGGGGAGTTAATCGATTCCACTCTGTACAGGGGAATGATCGGATCTCTTATGTATCTCACAGCTTCTCATCCAGACATCATGTTTGCCACTTGCTTGTGTACTAGTTATCAGTCGAAGCCAAGAGTTTCTCATCTTATTGTTGTGAAGAGGATTTTGCATTATTTGAAGGGTAGTCCGGATCTTGGCTTATGGTACCCTAATAATGATAACTTTGACCTAACTGCTTATAGTGATTCAGATTATGGTGGATGCAAACGAGACTTCAAGTCAACATCTGCGGGGTGTCAGTTCTTCTGGAAACGCTTAGTTACCTGGCAGTGCAAGAAGCAGACGTCAGTGTCTACTTCAACTTTTGAAGCAGGATACATTGCAGCTGCTAGTTGTTCCTCTCAAATCATCTGGATTCAGCAACAACTCAGGGACTATGTGTTACAGTTTTCTAGCACTCCTATATTTGTTGATAATACTGCTGCCATAGTTGTCACTAAGAATCCTGTCCAGCACTCTAAAAAAACACATCGACATTAAATTTCACTTCATACGTGATTGTTTAGAAAATAAATTTATCGATGTTGTAAAGATTCCCACCGATAACTAGAAAGCTGATCTTTACACTAAAGCGTTTGACAAACCAAGATTTTTATATCTTTTATCAGCTAATGGTGTTTTTCAAAAGGATGAAGTCATTCCTTCATTTAAATCAACCAAATGATCATTGCCTTATTAGTTAGTTTCATTTGTTTTATTTTTCCTTTTTAGTACTTTTATTATTTTTCTGCACTTATTCAAAAACTCAAAAAAATCAGTTTTAGGTTTTTAGGGGGACAAAACGTAGTCAAATTGAAAAACCAAAAACATTGAAAAATTATACAAACGAGAAAGTGTAATAAGAGAAAATGATATGTTTACCTATCATGTCTTAAATGCAAGATTGAATGCATAAACTGAATGCTCATGGGAATTATGATTGGATGTACTAATAGGCCGACTTTACAAAGTTAATATTCTATTGGTGATTACTAAGAAAGTCTAATTTGTGGGATCCAGTTTAGAAAACCAGTTAAGGGATAAACAGTTTTTAACTCAACTCAGGCATACACCTGTTATCATAGGATCATATGAGGTTTCCAATGATTCATAAAATCAAGTCTGTACATGTGCCATATTGCTTTGTAAAGACCTAGCTGTAGCCGTCCATTCAGATGAGAATGATTGAATCGAATAAAAATAAAAGTGAATCCGAATCTGTACACGTGCCATACTACTGGGTAAAGACCTAGTTGAAGCCGTCCATTAAAATAGGATAAGCTAGAAAAAGACAAAAATAACATAAGTTCGATTCCATACATGTGACATATTACTGGGTAAAGACCTAGTTGAAGCCATCCATTTGGATAGAACAAGTTGATCTTGTCAACACAGTTCTATATACGTGCCATATTGATTTGTAAAAACCTAGCTGAAGTCGTCCATGAGAATGTGTTGATCTTGAGAACCAAATCAACAAGAAAAATACAAAAAGAAAATAAATTGAAACCTTATAGAATTTATGATGATAGGTATTAAGATATGCAGAGATGAGTTATAAACTGATTTTGACCTAGATTGGTTGACTATAATGGGTAACTCAGTCAAAAAACATGCGTGAATCATTGATTAGTTTAGAAACAAAGTAATGTCAGGTTTAAAGTGGACAAGTATATCGGTAATCTCTTCATAAATTCAGATGTGTCAGAAGTCTAAACATTCTTGAATGCTGATTTGACATGATCTGGTGTATGTATCATTTTCTTGAAAACTACTCACAAAAATATGTGTGTTTTGTCTATTTCAGTTTAAGTTTGTACAGTGTTTGATTATCAAAAAAATACGAAAAGATTTTCATTTGTTTTTGTTTTAAATGATCATTTGTTGGTTCAGATATGCAATCTCATCTTTGCCTATCACCAAACCAGACGGAACTTGATAACAATACTCTTTATATGATCAAATTGTCATAATTTGAAAATGAGTTGTGTTTTTGGGTGTTGATCTTCTTTCACCCGAATGAGGAGAGTATGACTCATCCGAACGAATGAACTCATTTATGAGAATGAGTCATTCGCTTGTTCACATCATGCGAACAGGACCATTCGGTCTCTCTGACCGAATGAGTTCTCCTATTTAATGAAATCCTTTCGGCCGAATGAGATCAGTCACCTCATTTCTCCATTCGGCCTTACTGTTTGCTTCCATTTCGCCCGAGACACATACTTTATCATTTTCTTTGATTCTCACCACAAAACCTCCATTTTCTAATCATTATCAGGTACTTCTGGAATCAATATCTTCAACTTTTGACCGTGGATTCAACCAAAACAGTTAAACTCTTAGGGTTTTAGGGTTCGAAGAAAAGACAAGTTCAATAATCAATCTAAATGAACCTTAAAACACTTAAAATCTGTTATATATCCATAATCGGACCTCTCTGTGTTGAATATTACTAGTTTTAGGGCTTGATTTGAGTTTTTGAAAGATTGGGTGTTCAAAGTCCATCGGTCGCTCGGATGAGTCTCATTCGCACCTCAGATTCAGCCGAATGAGAGTATTTCGGTCAATGGGTGGACCGAATGAGGTCATTCGGATCAAATGGTCATGCGAATGAATGGGTTCAACCGAATGACTTCATTCGTGTGTCACTCCGATGACACCACTCATTCGGCTCTCATTCTCATTCGTCTGAGCTCCATTCGTGTGATTTTTGTTAAAATTTTGATTTTTTTTTCAATTGCCTCCTGAACTGAACTGACATGTTGTTATTTTTCTATGTTTAAGTATGGCAGGTTACAAAGCTGTTCCTAAGAACAACATATGTGCTCATCTAGATCTTACCACGTCGAATTCCAGACATTTTACAGAGATAATCACATTCTTGAGACGTTCCAGGAATTTTAAAGTTATTTTTGCTGTTCATGTGCACTATTTGTCGCATCAGAGGGATTTCTAGAACTCAGCTGATATAGATTGTGAAGTAGAGCCTATAGTGATTAGAGGGAAGGTTCGAGGACACGATGTGGTAGTATTTGCTGAGCATCTTAGATGGGTTTGTGGATTCCAGGATTCTCCATATCAGCCTTTTCTTCTTGATAGATATCTTGTTCGTGGATGTTTCATGCGATGCAAGTTTGATGGAGACCTAGAAGCCGGAGCGTTGAACAAAACCTTTCTATGCCCACAGTTCAAGTACTTATGGCATGTTCTCATTCACTGCTTGGGGTCGAGGCGTGGTGGATTTGATGATCTTCGTGAGACACTCCAGGGTGCCTTTGTGGCTTCAGCGTTGAACATTCCATTCAACTTCTTGGAGATGGTCTTTACGCACATGAATGAGAATGTATACCTCAAGGGAGACAAGAAGTTTTTGATGTATCTGAGGTTTCTCTAGATGATTTTTGATGCACAAGTTCCTGATCTACCTAAGGCCAATTCAGATATTATCAGATTCGATCACATGAACGACATCACTCTTAACAGAGTTTTATCTTATAGGGGAAAGGAGAGGAAGCCTCCCACTCGTGGAATGTCCGGCCATCTCCCCAACCCTGATTATGTTGCACCTATTGGGAGGAGATGGAGACACGAGGATTCGGACTCAGATCAGGAGGACATCATTGTTCTAGGAGGTGTTGATGGAGATGATGGAGGTGATGATGATCTCAGTGGTGGTGCTGGTGATGCTAGTGGTGCAGGGGTGCATTGTGGTACTGGTGTTAGTGCCGGTGTAGATGTCACTGGTGTTGGAGATGTTAGTGCTGTTGATGCTAGTGTTGGTGTTGGTGGTTCTAGTGCTGCTGATGATGATGTTGATATTGATGCTCTTCTTGAGCTGGATTTTATGGCCATTACTACAACCACAGTCTCTACTCAGTTGGAGATGGGTGGTACTACTTTAGCTGATGAGAGAGGTGATTTTGAGAAATCAGGTCAGGATTTGGGTGAGGATGTTCATGAAGTAGGTTCTGACAGCTCAGACTTTGAAAGGACCAATGATGAGTTTCAGAATGTTATGGTGGGATCAAGGCTGGTGAAGAGAAGGATGAGACCAAGTGAGCAGGAGCCTGATAGGGAAGAGATTCAGGATCCATCTTTCATTTCTGAGTTTGCTCTTTCTTCTCCTCCACGTAATCCTAATGCTACATCTACTATGGGTGTTACTGCTGCTGCTGTTCAGTCTACCTCATCCCCTCCTGCCACAAGAAGGACACGATTTGTCCTACAGAGACGGTCAGAGTTATTTTCTGTTGCAGCAACCACTATTACATCCGCTGCAACAATCGTAGCTTCTTCACTGACCAGGTCAAGGGCAACTTCTGCACGTATTACTATTGCCCCTCTGAACTCCTCTGTTGCTGCTACACCCGTGTTCATTGCAGCTTCCTCAGGTCCTTCCAAGACTTGTGCAGATCAGTATATACCTACCGTCTCAGTTGCTGAGCAGCTTAGCACACTGAACAGTTTGGTTCTCAGGTTGATGGAGAGGAACCTAGAATACGAGCAAAAGATTACCCAGCTTACTCAGAGGATCAGTGAGCAGGATGCTCTGCTGCTACAGGTAGCTGACCAACGGGCTGATTTGAGGGATTGATCTCTGATTTGGAGGAAAGATTACTCAAGTCTACAGATGATTACAATCAACTAGCCCTGACTGATGTTGGCCTCAATGACAGGATTTCGGCTCTTGAGGCTGAAACTTGCGACTAGATGAGCAAGTTGAAAGCCTCAATTAATCTACTCCTAGGCTTGAGGCCACTCAACCTCCCTCTGATGATTCAGACAGGGAAAAAGAAGAAAAAGAAGAAGAAGAGTCTGATGAGGAGAAAGTGGATTATGAGGATACTGTCAAGGATGATGATTCAGGTGATGATGATGATGGTGCAAGAAGTGGATCAACCAGTTCATCTAGTTCATAAGGACAACCATCCCTACCCACCGAAATCAGAACAAAGACGAGGCACGATAGAGCTGCCAAGCCTCCTCCGCCTCAATCCGAAGAGCCAAAAGAAACTGAGGAAGTTCATGATGTGCCTTTGAGACGTTGGTTGGATGAGACGTTGACTATGATTTTGGATGCTCAAGGCATTATACAGCACTCAGTTAGGTACAACAAGGAGGAAGGAGAGATTATCCATTGACTGACAAGGGAACAGATCGCTGAGCTCTTCAGGTTAAATCCTGACGAGGTTGTTATTGATGACTCCTCCACTCCTGTTTCAGATATTCCCACTCCATAGATGTTTGATGATGTTGATGAGGTGATCTTGGAGGATATTACAGAGGAAGAGGACGTAAAGTACACTTCAGCTGAGGAGTAGCTACCCACTTTTACTAACTTATTCGGTCTACATTCTGAGGAGGAGCTGAATCGAAAGATAGACGAAAAGATCAGTGGCAGTGAGTCTTCAGCAGAAGATATTAAGAAAAGGAAAGAGGAATGGAAAGCTTATTTGCTTTATAGTGAAGACTCAGGGATGTTGTCTTGGTTTTCAAGACAAATTCAGTTTGAGTACCGGAAGAGATGGATTAATTTCAAGCCACAGCAACCGGAGAGATGCTATCTTCCGGAGATTGATGCCAACACCCGCAGACATAAAGTGATCCTGAAGTTGCTGCCTCCGAAAGTCATGAAGAAGATTATGTTACCGAAGATGCCTCAAGACTTTTTGGACAGTTTCAGATGATGGTACTATGACGGGAGAACAGCCGAGGTGGTGATTGTATTGTGCAAAGATAACGCATGGATACAATACGTATTTTTGATCCCATGTGGCTGACCAATCTGTCACATAACGATGTGAAAGACCTATGCAGATGTCAGATTTTCTTTGCAATCGAAGATATGGAGCAGGCTTTATAATACATGAGAGTCATACGGATATGTATAGTTTTTGGGATTCATGCAGGCACTGACTGGAAGGCTGTCTCAAACAAATATTTCAAGAAATCTGCTGCTAAATAGGAACTATGTCCGAGGGGAAATTTGTAGATGCATGTAATGTCCCTAGTTACGTATTTTGTAAGTATTTGATTATGTAAAGTTCTTATCAGTAATGAAATACCCTTTCTGTGTGATTGTAAAGAACTGTGTGTTCTTAGTTCAAGTTCTTGTAATCAGTTTTTGTTATCAATGAACATGATGTTTTTCATAATGATTGTATATATTTGATTCATATAGATTTAATCTAGATTCTACATAGATTGAATTGTTAATAGAATTCTAGTAATCGATCAAGAGCAATCTGTAGTGGTATCAGAGCTTTTGGAGAAGTTCTATACAAGTTTTTGAAGATTATCAATCATTTTGAAGATTCTAATATGGCTGGAGTTTGATTTTTACTTTCTGAATGTTTGCTGCTATTTTCATCATCATGTATTACTACTTTGTTGGTTGAAATCAGATTCATTTATTAAAATCAGTGGATTAGAAGGTTGAAGATTTGAAGGTTTTCCTTCCAGACTTTGAAGGTTTTACCTCCAAAATTTTCAACTTTAATTCATAGGTTCAAGAAACGAACCTGATTGATTATCAGCTGCATTCTAAATAAAACGTTCAATAAAGAAGAATATTTTAGTTGAGGTTCGTGTATTCAAAGTTTGGAAAGGTTCGTCTGACAATTTTTGACAAAGATTCGTCTATTGAAGAGGTTTGCTGGTCAAGGTTCGTTGTTGATTCATTGACTGAAGTTCGTTGGTCAAGATTTGTTGAAGGTTCGTTGGATAAGGTTCGTGAATTCAATGTTTGAAAGTGGTTCATCTGATACTTAGGTTCGTGAGCTTATAAATTGAAAAGAGGTTCGTTAATAAAAAGTTGGAAGTATGGCGGATATGTTTTCAACAGTTACTAATCAAAATTCTAAGATTCAAAGTATTTTGATTAGTGAAACTGAGTCGGGAAGTACAAACAAAGTACCAAAATTACTTGATTTGACTGATTATGAAGACTAGAAAGGTCGGTTTGAGATTCATCTTAATGGTACTGACACAAATCTTAGGGAATGAATCTTATCGCCATATGAACGACCAAAGGTGGTTGGCACAGATCTTTATCAAACTCTTGATAGGCTAGATGTTGAACAAAGAAAGAAATATGATTCTAAAAAGGTAGATGGATTGATATTTCACCGGCTAGATTTTTAGAAATTTAAGGTTTTTAGTCCAGATAATCGAACCTAACTTCTGTTAAATAAACCTCTTTAAATAAAATTTTTGATAAAAATGTCTTTATTAAAGTTGTTAATCGACTAATGGCTGTTGTGGGTCAATTTTTATGCTCTGAGATTCGGGATATCCGATGATAATCCGGAATATGGGATTCTTAAGTATCCTCAAATATCCTGAATATTGACGCGACTAATCAATCTCTTCTTTGTAAAACTTGGGATAGTCTTGCAGGATACTTATTGTGTACTTTATTTTACCTTAAAAGTCGGGAAAAAGTCAAAGGAAACATGAGAACATGCTAAATAATAGCTACAAGTGGCTACAAGTGGAGAACAAGTTACCAACGGTTATGTTGATTAAATTGGACCTAAAGACTCGGGATTCACTAAAATAGAATGGTTAAATATGGTAAATGGACGTGGTAGCTGTCACATGCCCATTATTCCGATATTCTCGCCAGGATATTCGGGAATATAGTTAAGTTAGCTGTTACAAATTGTTGTATATAAAGAAACGGCTGATGATCGATTAGGCACGCGTTTTTCATCATCTTTTCTTCATTTTCTCTCAAACACACACGTATTCAAGCAATTGTAGCACTTAGTATCGATCATCCAAGCTCAAACACTTGTATTTTCATCAGTTTGTTGATAATAAATTAGGCAGAGTGACATTTGTCACCTCCCGAGGTTTTTATGCCGGAAATCCTAAGGGATTAAAGGCTTTTCCTCGTATAAATCTCCTGTGTATTGGTATTTTTCTGTTTTATATACTGAAATATCCCTAGGGATCCTCAGGGATATTCCGATCATAAAACTGATATTCTGAAGATATTTGATTACAAAACACAATACCCCATTTTCTAATTCGGTTTTGCTAAAAGTTAAGCTTGTTAATTTTTACCCGAAACAATTTGGCGCCCACCGTGGGGCAAACTGGTGTTTTTTAACCAAAAAGCTTGTTCATTACCTATTGTTTCTTCTACTACTACTAATATTTCCTCGCAGATTCCTGTTTTCACTAAGAAACCCGATAATCCTGGAAAGAAGACCACTTTTGTTGCTGATAGTGTTCCATCGACAAAGATGGCTACTTCTACTCCTGTACTCATTTCCAATAATGATATTCTGAGTATGTTTCAACAGGTACAGCAACAAATGATCGATCAACAACGGATGAACCAAAGACTTCTTAGAGAAATGGAAAACTTAAAGGCTGAGAAGAACAAACAAGTTGAAGTAACTGCACCAATAGCTCCAAGGATCCTGGATTTTGGAACATCAGGGATGTCCGGGAATCACTCCGGAGATGTCATCCCTATGCAAACCAGTATCGGAACTTCGTCGGGATCCCAAGATCTTGGGGATATCTCAGGATAATGTCCTTTTACCTAGGACATCACTTCCCACACCTATTCCTGATAACACTTACAATTATTCTCCGTTTGACACTACTAACCTTGGTTCGTCATAGGAAACAAGAATATCCCCTCAAGTAGCCAAAGAAATACAGAAAATTTGGGATATGATTTCAACTGTACCAGGAGTAGTCAATCCTATCTCGGAAATACCAGCAATCACCCACAGGATATCCAGATTCGCTCCACCAATATGTGATGCTGAAATCCCAAAAAGATTCCAAACTCCCACCATGAAGTTGTATGATGGGACCACGGATCCCGAAGAGCATGTAGCACAATATAGGGAAATAATGGAGACAAATCCTATTCCTCCACATTTGAAGGAAGCTTGCTTATGCAAGGAATTCGGTTTAACATTAACAGGAGCAGCCTAGAAATGGCTACTCAATGTTCCTCCTTACTCGATTACTTCATTTTCTCATCTGATTAACTTGTTTAATAATCAGTTTTCATGCAGCAGAACATTTGAAAGACTAACGAGTAATCTCTACAGGATAACACAGGGATCGGATGAAACTCTAAGGAGCAATGTCAACAAGTTTGGCAGAGAATCCTTGGATATCCCTAACCTTGATATCACTACAACTGTTCAAGCATTCAAGATGGGATTACAGAAGAACTCACCTTTTTATGATGACTTGGTTATGAATCCTTGCAGGAATATGGACGAAGTCTGGAACCGGGCGTTAAGATTCATTAGATTGGAGGACGATAAAGAGATCCAGAAGAGAATTAATACAACACCTTCCAACGACCAAGGCAAAAGGAAACTGGACTCGCCTACCAACAAGTCATTCAAACCCAATCCGTACTACAAATCCGACAACCACAAGATCAATTTTGTGGATGACGATGAAGATGAAGTGTATCCCAGGATATCTGATTATTGTTTTTCTGTAGATATCCTTGAATTAATGTGTGCCTTGCATGATTTACAAGAAAAAGCTAGATGGCCTCCTAAGGATAAGAAGTTTGTTGCGAAGGACAAGTCCAAATCGTGTGCATTCCACGAAGATTTTGGGCATATGACTGAAGATTGCATTGCCTTGAGGAAAGAGATAAGCTACCTACTCAGCAAAGGCCACCTCAAGAAACTGCTTGGCAAAAGAAAAGAAAGGAGACAGGATACCGATGGATTTCCAAAAAGAGTTGCATCCCCACCAAAGGATGCCAAGGTAATAAACTTTATCTCTGTTTCTCTCTGACATATGTGGTGTTAGGCGCAAAATATTCCCACTCGGGATATTTCAGGATCCGGGATATTTCGGGATCAGGGATATTTTAAGGATATGTATAATTAGCAACAAATATCTTTGTTGCTTAACATTTATTGCGAGATTTCAGGAATTGACAGGTTGTCTAATAGCTGGCCCTAGTATCACGGAAGCACACGTCAACTTGCTCAAGTTAAAAGAGGAATCAAAGAGAGATTTGCGTATTCAAGTTGAATCAGTCTCCCACGATTGGAAAGTGCCGGAATAATCGGAACTACCTTATGAACATTGTCAAACGTCCTTTTTTAGATTTTTTTATATATACTAAGGTGATTGATCGATATATGACACTGGTCACTCATAGAACACACACGATACTCACTGAAGCTTGTTTGGCTGTTTAGAATCGATCAACTTGCGCTCTTTATTTGTATCAAATTATTGATTTGTTAATAAAACTAGGCAGAGTGACAATTGTCACCTCCCGAGGTTTTTATGCCGGCAATCCTAAGGGATTAAGCGCTTTTCCTCGTATAAATCTCGTTGGTCTTGCTATTTTTCTGTTTGATATACTCAAATATCCCAAGGGATATTTGGGGATATCCTAAACTTATATTCGGTATATTCAACATATTTGCTTGTTAAACACAATACCCCACTTTTCTAATTCGGTTTTTGCTAAAAGTTAAGCTTGTTAATTTTTCCCGAAACAATTTGGCGCCCACCGTGGGGCAAACTTGTGTTTTTTATAACGAAAACCTTGTTTAAAGGCGTTTTTTAGAAGAATAAATCGAAAAATGGCTTCACAACTGAGATCAACTTCTTTATTGCCTATTGTTTCTGCTACTACTAATATTTCCTCGCAGATTCCTGTTTTCACGAAGAAAGCAAATAATTTTGGAAAGAAGACCACTTTTGTTGCTGATAGTGTTCCATCTACAAAGATGACCACTTCTGCTCCTGTACTTATCTCTAACAACGATATTCTAAGTATGTTTCAACAGGTACAGCAGCAGATGATAGATCAATGTAACATTTGTACATTTAGTCATGATAGTCGTAAACAGTGTTAGAACAGTGTGTGTCCATGCTCAGTCAATCAATGTGATTCATGTGTTCATAATGTGTTTGTGTGTCACAGGATCTTATTTATTTAGGGACAAGTATGTATTATTTATTTACGGCCGATTTCACTAGGCAAGAACAGTATCGTGTTATATCGAAACAGTGGTGGGCAGCGAGAGTGAGCCCTATATATATACTACGTTCGGTGTAACAGGATAGTGTTAGTGCGTAGTGTTGAGACGAATATTATGACAAATAATTAATTCAACAAGAATCGTAATACATAAGCGAGACTGAGTATAGTTATGGGTGACGATCCATAATGATACGAATGTTGAACTTATAATTATGATTAAACGAATTTAAATAATTAATACGATCGAAAAACGTACGCGATTGCGGGTATACACGTAATTGTATGTGTTTAACGATCTGACAACGCACGAAGAGTAAAAATAATTAAAATAATTATTTTATGTTTTTACAATTTTGAAACTCATCATTCTAATGGGTTTAATAACAATTTTATTTAAAACCGCGTAAAATACGCGTTACGTTTCGGAAATGCGAACCGAGAGACCGGAACGAACCCGAATATCACCCGGGCTATAAAAGCCTTGAAAGAGGCCATTTCACTCATTAAATTGCAGCCAACCCTTTCTCTCACTAGAAAATTTGTCCAACCCTGTCTCTCTCTCTAGAAAACCGACTTCAAACACGCGTAACTCGCTCGTTTCTCAACGGATTTTGGTGTTCTTGGCGCCCACGCGAAGCTCTCGACATTCCTTACGCGAAAGTACAAGAAATCAATGGAATTATCCGGCCAAAATCGAGGTAATGATCCACGAAAATTCTGAAAAGAGGGTTTTCGTTGGTATTTTGTTTGAACATGACTACAATCGGTCCCAACCCATTTTGATCAAGCCATAACCCTCACAAGAACTCGTACACAAGTAATCATGCCTTAGGAAACCTTAAACAGCGGATTGAAGCAGATGAAGGGGACGAAAACCACACAGGTTCGTTCGATGCAGAACTACCGAACCTTCATCTGAGTGATGCCGAACCCTATGGAACACCACGAACCTTGCATGGTTCATTAAAGTATCAACCGAACCTTAGGGGTCATCACGAACCTTCACCGAACCAATGAGCTAGGAACGAACCATCCATGACCGAACGAACCCTCCATGCAAGCAGTCACGAACCCTAGAGCAATTGGCGAACCTTGTGTAGCCGAACCCTGCATGGTTCGTTGATTAGCAGCCGAACCATGAACAAGTGTCAAACCCTAGGGGAGACATCCACGAACCTTGCATGGTTCGCAAACCACTTAGCTGAACCATCGTGATGTTAGCGAACCTATAGTGTCCTTCATTAGCTGAACCCTTTTGACATCAAGAACATCCGAACCTTTCTGGTGAAAACCTCGGCGAACCTTGCATGCATAACCATAGAGCCGAACCTTGTTGGGTACCTTGGCCGAACTTTGGTGATGTCTCATGACCCGCGAACCTAGGTCTTTGAACTTCAAAGGTTCGCTGCCCATGATGGCAGCCTATAACCCCCTCGGCCTAATCCAGTTTCATGCGGCCCAACTTCACTAGTAATCGGCCCATAGGTTAAACCAAGCCCATTGGAGTTAGATCGGCCCACTATGATCCTAATTGGCTTGATATTATCTTTGGTGTGTTACGAGGCCTATATGCATGTTGTTGAGCCAACACCACATTCAATTGGCCTAATATCGCATCCAATTGGCCCTTGTTAACCTAAGAGGCCCATGGACCTCTATTTAAGCCTATTATAATTATGGGCTTAAGGCCCACAATGTGGCCCACAACTCAAGGGAAATTGTGAATTGATCTTAATTGAGTTAAGTTATAACTTAACCTAATTCGGAGACCAAATCACAATCACAACGACTTAAAACAATTGAACATCTTTTCGCAATACATGTTAATCAATGGCTATCAAGTTCATAAACACTTGTCATGTTATGCATATGAATTGTGTATAAAAGAAACATGGCACCTCTTTTCATGAATCAACGATCAATCAAGTAACTCAATCATGACTTTCAAGTTTACACAACAATCATAATCGTGAGATCAAGTAATCAAGAGTTAATCAAGTTCAAGATAACACAGTTCAATCAATGAATCAGGGTCTACACAATTATAAATCTTATATCTTATGTACTATTACAATGATATAGAAACCAGTTAGAAGTCCTGTTTGCTACTTGCTAATTGTTTTAGTTCAGAGTCTACTGCAGACAGGTGAGAACATTAGCCCCTCTTTTACTGTTTTATAACTGTTTTGGGGTGGAACACGTGATCAAACCCTCTATTTGCAATCGTATTTCATTGCACAAGATGTGTGTATTCTTATAAACATTACAGGTTCATTTTACAAATCCAAGGGATTCATCAACTGTTTCAAGGAATTCATCAACCGTTTTAAAGGATTTTTAAACTATTAAACTATTCTTCTAAAAAGGTTTTATAAAAGATATTTGAACTGTTTTATAGCAGTTTTGCTCAAATGGTTTTATAAATGATATGCTCTTTTAAATAATGGATTTAATAAACTCTTTTCTTATAAACCTTCTTATTATACAAGGTCATCGTTTCATGGCACTCAAATCAAAGGATTCATTTCATGGTATCCAAAACAAAGGATTTAATTCATGGGATTAAATCAAGGTTTTCAAATCATGTTATCAAATAAGGCATTAACACGCTAGTTTTAAGCAAGGTTCATAAGCATGGTGTCTATTGTTGTAAACAAACTTATAAACGCATCAAGTGTCATATTCATTAGCGTTAGTACTGGGTGATCACAACAAGGGAAAGCAGACACATTGGCTCATACCAAAATGGAGTTAGCTTTTAAATTTGTTTTATAAGCTAACTGTAGGTTTGGTTTCATTATGGTTTTATCAAAACTGTTGATATATCATCTAACTCCAAACGTAGTTTGGGACTTGACTATATGTTGGCTTCATCAGTAAATAGTCGTGGACTGTTTACACACGTTTTACTTACTTGATGTTAGTTTGGGTTGCAGCTCATCCATGTGAATCATTTATTGCTTTAACATACCTATGCCTTATGTCACATATTCATGTTTACAAATGATTAAACCTATTGTTCTCACCAACTACTTCTATAGTTGACAGTTACTTTTCACGTGTTTCAGGTAATCAGGTTTAAGACTTTCTCAGAGACAACTAAGGAGACCATTCTAAGATAGAACAAGATGAAGAAACATGCTAGGATGGATTAGAAACACACTAAATCCTAATTGTTTAATTGTCTTGTTTGAAGTCTTATTTTGTAACTATATTTTGGGTCTGTAGTTGTCTTTCTTTTGGTAGATAGATTGTCTGTAACTAAACAATTGTCTAAACATTATGAAACTTAGTAATCCATTGTGGTAGATAGATTGTCTGTTCATATGTCACCGCGCCGTGGATTCCGCACGCGGCGCAGGGGTGTGACAATCAACAACGAATGAATCAAAGACTTCTCAGGGAAATGGAAAACTTAAAGGCTGAGAAGAACAACCAAGTTTAAGTTACTACACCAATAGCTCCGAGGATCCTTGATTTTGGAACATCAGGGATATCCGGAAACCATTCTAGAGACTTTATCCCTATGTAAACCAGTATCAGAACTTCATCAAGATCCCAAGATTTAGGGATATCTCTGGATAATCAACTTATCCCTAGAACATCCCTCCCTACGCCATTTATCGGTAACACTTACAATTATTCTCCATTTGACACTACTAACCTCGGTTCTTCACAGGAAACAAGAATATCTCCTCAAGTGGCAAAGGAAATCCAGAAACTTCGGGATATGATCTCAAGCATACTAGGAATAGTCAAGCCTATCCTAGAAGTACCAGCAATCACTCACAGGATATCCAGATTCGCTCCACCAATATGTGATGCTGAAATCCAAAAGAGATTCCAAACTCCCACCATGAAGTTGTATGATGGGACCACGGATCCCGAAGAGCATGTTGCCCAGTCTAGGAAAAGGATGGAGACAAATCTCATTCCCCCACATTTGAAAGAAGCTTCCTTGTGCAAGGGATTTGGTTCGACATTAACAGGAGCAGCCTTAAAATGGCTACTCAACATTCCTCCTTATTTGATTACTTCATTTGCCCATTTGATTAACCTGTTTATTAATCAATTTTCATGTAGCAGGACCTTTGAAAGGCTGACTAGTGATCTTTACTGGATAACACAGGGATCAAACGAAACTCTAAGGAGCTATGTCAACAAGTTTGGCAGAAAATCCTTAGATATCCCTAATCTTGATATCACTACTGCTGTTCAAGCTTTCAAGATGGGATTACAGAAAAACTCACCTTTTTATGATGATTTGGTTATGAATCCTTGCAGGAACATGGACGAGGTCCGTAATCGAGCATTAAGGTTCATCAGGTTGGAAGATGATAAAGAAATATAGAAGAGGATTACTACAACACCTCCCAATGCCCAAGGCAAAAGAAAGTTGGATTCACCCACTAACAAATCCTTAAAATCCAAGCCATTTTATAAGTCTAACAACCACAAAGTCAACTCTATAGACGATGATGAGGATGATGAAAATTATCCCAGGATATCTGAATATTGTTTTTCTGTAGATATCCCTGAACTAATGTGTGCTATGCAGGATTTAGGTGAAAAGGCTAGATGGCCTCCTAAGGACAAGAAGTTCGCCGCAAAGGACAAGTCCAAATGGTGTGCATTTCACGAAGACTTTGGACATGTAACCGAAGATTGCATTGCCTTGAGAAAAGAAAAAGGCTATTTACTTACCAAAGGCCATCTCAAAGAACTACTTGGTAGAAAGAAAGAAAGGAGGCAGGACCCTGACAGATTCCCAAAAAGAGCTGCATCCCCACCAAAGGATGCTAAGGTAATAAACATTATCTCCGGTGGATCTGACATATGTGGTACTTCCTATTTTGCAGATAGGAGACATGCTAAAGAAGCGAAAATGGAGAATGGAGAAAGACCCACAAAGACTTCAACGATAACTAAGGATACTGTTATATCCTTCGAAAAACAAGGTCGAGAAAATATCATAGATCCTCATCATTGTTAGGCGCCAAAATATCCTCATTCGGGATATTTCAGGATCCGGGATATTTCAGGATCCAGGATATTTCGGGATCAGGGATAATTTAAGAATATGAATATTACTAACAATTATCTCTGTTGTTTAATATTTATTGCGAGATTTCAGGAAATATCAAGTTGAATATTGACTGGTCCTATTATCAAGGAAACGTGATGCAAATAGCTTTGACTACTATGAAGAAATTGGGAAGTGGCTGATTTGAAGAAGTCGTCCCTGATGAAAACGTGCCGGAATAATAGGAACTGATTTATGAACGTTGTAAAACGTCTATAATGGATTTTAAGTATAAATATTGAGGCAATGGATCGATATAGGACACTGATTATTGAGCAAACACACAACATTCACTAATTTAGCATCATAGTATCGATTACATTGTGCTCTTTGTATTGTATTATCTCGATTTGATTATTAATAATACTAGGCAGAGTGACAATTGTCACCTCCCAAGGTTTTTGTGCCGGCAATCCTAAGGGATTAAGGGCTTTTCCTCGTATAAATCTCGCGTGCATTGCTATTTTTCTGTTTGATATATTCAAATATCTTCAGGGATATTCCGGGATATCTTGAACATACGATGAAACTATACGATGGAACTACTGATCCAGAAGAACATGTAGCCCAGTATAGAGAAAGAATGGAGACAAATCATATTCCTCCACATTTGAAAGAAGCTTGCTTATGCAAGGGATTCGGTTCAACATTAACAGGAGCAGCCTTAAAATGGCTACTCAACGTTCCTCCCTATTCAATTACTTCTTTTGCTCATTTGATTAATTTATTTAACAGTCAATTTTCATGTAGCAGGACATTTGAAAGACTAACCAGTGATCTTTACAGGATAACCCAAGGATCGGATGAAACTCTAAGGAGCTATGTCAACAAGTTTGGCAGAGAATACTTAGATATCCCTAATCTTGATATCACTACGGCAGTCCAAGCCTTCAAGATGGGATTACAGAAAAACTCACCCTTTTCTGAAGATTTGGTTATGAATCCTTGCAGGAATATGGACGAAGTCCGGAATCGAGCACTGAGATTCATAAGGTCGGAGGATGATAAAGAAATCCAGAAGAGGATTACCACAACTCCTCCAAGTGATCAAGGAAAAAGAAAGTTTGATTCACCCACCAACAAGTCATTCAAACCCAAGCCATATTACAAGTCTGACAACCATAAAGTCAACTCTATAGACGATGACGAAGATGATGAAGATTATCCCAGGATATCTGAGTATTGTTTTTCTGTTGATATCCCTGAACTAATGTGTGCTATGCAGAATCTAGGTGAAAAGGCCAGATGGCCTCCTAAGGATAAAAAGTTCGCCACAAAGGACAAATCCAAATGGTGCGCATTCCATGAAGATTTAGGACATATTACTGAAGATTGCATTGCTTTGAGAAAGGAAATAAGCTATCTGCTTAGCAAAGGCCATCTCAAAGAACTTCTCGGTAAAAAGAATGAAAGAAGACAGGATCCTGATGGATTCCCAAAGAGAGCTGCATCCCCACCTAAGGATGCCAAGGTAATAAACTTTATCTCTGGTGGGTCTGATATATGTGGTACTTCTTATTCCGCAGCCAGAAGACATGCTAAAGAGGCTAAGATGGAGAATGGAGAAAAACCCACAAAGACTTCAACAATAACTAAGGATACTGTCATATCCTTCGAAGAACAAGATCGGGAGAATATCATAGATCCTCATCATGATGGGTTAGTAATTACTCTATATGTTGCTAACCATTATGTGCACAGGATACTCATTGATGGAGGAAGTTCAGTGAACATTATCCAATTAGAGACCCTCAAGAGGATGAATATCCCTGAATCAGAGATAACTACCAAATCTTTGGTATTAGTTGGATTCAGCGGAGAAGCTAAAGCTACCATCGGTGAAATTAAATTACCTGTCTATATCGAAGGGGTAAATTCTATGCAACGCTTTTGTATTATAGACTCTCTATCCTGTTACAATATTATATTAGGTAGACCTTGGATACATGATATGAAGGCAGTCCCTTCGATATATCATCAATGCGTCAAACTACCAATGCCATGGGGAGTCGTGAAGATCGATAGCGACCAACAAGAAGCTAAAGAGTGTTATTCGTCCTCGATGAAGGCGACGACGAAATCACCCTCAACATAGCAATCAAAGAATAACTTTGGGGATAATCAGGGATCCCGGGAAAAAGAAGTAAAAGAAATATTACTTAATCCCGAGGATCTTGAGACAAAATCTCTCATAGGAATTGATATCCTAGAGATATTGAGGAGAAACTGATTTCTTTTCTAAAATCAAGGATTTCTACCTTTGCTTGGAGACATGAGAATATGACAGGGATATCCTCAGATGTAATTACACATAAGTTAGGAATAGATAGAAGCTACAAGCCTATTCACCAAAAAAGAAGAAAATTTGCTCCCGAAAGGAATATCATCATCCAAGAAGAAGTAGAGAAACTTCTTAAAGCCAAGATGATTAGGGAAGTAAAATTTCCAAGGTGGCTAGCTAATGTAGTAGTGGTTCAAAAGAAGAATGGAAAGTGGAGAGTTTGTGTAGATTACACAGATCTAAACAAAGCTTGTCCTAAAGACCCCTTTCCATTACCACACATAGATTCAATGGTAGATGCTACGGCATGCCATGAAATATTAACTTCCATGGATGCATCGACAGGATTCCAACAAATTCAGATGGAGCCTTCAGACCAAGAAGATACTGCTTTCATGACGGCTACAGGAATATATTGCTATACAGCAATGCCATTTGGCTTGAAGAACGCATGAGCTACTTATCAAAGGCTTGTTAATATGATGTTCAAGGATAAGCTGGGGGACACAATGGAGGTATATATCGATGATATGGTAGTCAAATCCAAGATTACTAAAGATCATCTTCGGGATCTCAAATAATCATTCGATTACCTGGATCGATACAACATGAAACTTAATCCTTCTAAGTGTCGTTTTGGAGTAAGATCAGGAAAATTCTTGGGATATATGGTCACTAAAAGAGGAGTAGAGGCCAGCCCAGAACAAATCCAAGCTATCCTAAACCTCAAGTCCCCAACAAACGTAAAAGAAGTGCAAAGGTTAAAAGGAAGAATTGCCGCACTTAATAGATTCATCTCGAGATCTTCTGAAAAATTCAAAGGATTCTACGATATCCTTAAAAAGAATAAGAAATTTCAATGGGGTGACGAGCATGAAAAAGCACTATAGGATTTAAAAGAATACTTATCCTCAGCACCATTGCTTATGAAACCAGAAGATGGTGAACCACTATCACTATACTTAGCAGTATCCCGAACTACTATAAGTGCAGTGCTAGTTAAAGACTACGAAGGATCCCAACATCCAGTATACTATGTAAGTAAGAGCCTATTAGATGCTGAAACTAGATATTCCCACCAAGAAAAATTAATCTTAGCTTTGATTATGGCATCAACTAAACTTAGGCACTACTTTGAAACACATAGGATACACATCAAAACAAATTACCCAATTAAGTCGGTGTTAAGAAAACCTGAGTTACCAGGAAGAATGGCCAAATGGTCAGTAAAACTTAGCACTTATGATCTAGTCTATGAACCAAGAACAGCGATTAAGTCTCAAGCACTTGCAGACTTTGTGGCAGATTTTAGTAGTGATATTCAACCAGAAGCAGATTCAGAAGTTAAACTCTTAGATGAGGATACTGGTGAATGGACCCTACATAATGATGGAGCCTCGAATGTAAGAGGGACATGTTTAGGAATAATACTAAAATTGCCATAGGGGGGCATAATACCCCAATCTATCAGTTGTGACTTCCAAGCAACCAATAATGAAGCCGAATATGAAGCTTTAATAGCAGGACTTCAATTAGCTAGGGATATGAACAAAAGACACCTCCATGTATTTGTCGATTCCTTACTAATAGCTAACCAGTTCAATGGTTCCTATATGGTTAAAGGAGATAAATTGGCAAAATACTTAGAAATAGTTAAGGATATAGTGGGATATTTTGATACTTTTAATATCACACAAGTCCCTATAGAAGAGAATGATGAAGCAGATGCATTAGCAAACCTAGCATCATCTCTGAAAATCTGTGATGATATCAATATCCCTATCCTGCATATCCTGAATCCAGCGATAGATATTGAAAACTCAAACCAAATCCTTAAACCAAAAAATATTGATACACATGAGATATCCTGGACTACACCCATCAAGGAATATCTCCAAACAGGAAAAATACCTGATGGAGAAACAAATCATAGAGCCTTCAAAATCAGGATATCTAGATATATACTCATTAGGGATATTCTATACAGGAAATCGGTAGCTGGTCCGTACTTAAAATGTTTAGAAAAACCAGAGACCTTAGAAGAACTTAAGGATATTCATGAAGGAGATTGTGGAAATCACACTGGGGGCAGAGCATTACTTTCGAAAATCCTTAGAAAGGATATTTTTGGCCTACTATGAGAAAAGATGCAATATCCTATTCCCAGAGATGTGATGCTTGTCAAAGACACAGCAATATCCTTCACCAACCGGCTGAACCTCTATATCCAATAGTCTCACCATGGCCATTCATGAAATGGGGAATGGATATAGTAGGAAAACTGCCAAATAGAAGTTACAAGCCCATCCACCAAAAAAGAAAAAAATTTGCTCCTGAAAGGAATGTAATCATCCAAGTAGAAGTGGAAAAACTTCTTAAAGCCAAGATGATTAGGGAAGTAAAATTTCCAAGATGGCTGGCTAATGTAGTTGTGGTTCAAAAGAAGAATGGAAAGTGGCGAGTTTGTGTAGATAACACAGATCTAAACAAAGCTTGTCCTAAAGACCCCTTTCCATTACCACACATAGATTCAATGGTAGATGCTATAGCAGGCCATGAAATGTTGACCTTCATGGATGCATCGGCGGGATTCCAGCAAATCCAAATGGAGCCTTTAGACCAAGAAGATACTGCTTTCATGACGCCAACAGGGATATATTGCTATACAGCAATGCCATTCGGCTTGAAGAACGCAGGAGCTACTTATCAGAGGCTTGTCAATATGATGTTTAAGGATAAGCTAGGGGACACAATGGAGGTGTATATCGATGATATGGTAGTCAAATCTAAGAGTACCAAAGATCATCTTCGGGATCTCGAAGAATCGTTCGATATCCTGGATCGATACAATATGAAACTAAACCTATCTAAGTGTCATTTTGGGGTAAGATTAGGAATATTTTTAGGATATACGGTCACTAAAAGAGGAATAGAGGCCAGCCCAGAACAAATCCAAGCTATCCTGAACCTCAAATCCCCAACAAACGTAAAAGAAGTACAAAGGTTAACAGGAAGAATAGCCGCACTTAATAGATTTATTTCGATATCTTCTAAAAAATTCAAAGGATTCTACGATATCCTTAAAAAGTATAAGAAGTTTCAATGGGATGAAGATCATGAAAAGGCACTACAGGATTTAAAAGAATACTTGTCCTCAGCACCATTGCTCATGAAACCAGAAGTTGGTGAACCACTATCACTGTACTTAGCAGTATCCCGACCTACTGTAAGTACTGTGCTAGTCAAAGACTATAAGGGATCACAACATCCAGTATACTATGTAAGTAAGAGCCTATTAGATGCTGAAACTAGGTATTCTCACCTAGAAAAATTAATCTTAGCTTTGATTATGGCATCAACAAAATTAAGGCATTATTTTGAAACACATAGAATACACATCAAAAAAAATTATCCAATTAAATCAGTGTTATGAAAAACTGAATTATCAGGAAAAATGGACATGTGGTTGGTAAAACTTAGCACTTACGATCTAATCTATGAACCAAGAACAACAATCAAGTCTCAAGCACTAGCAGACTTTGTGGCTGATTTTAGAAAAGATATTAAACCGGAAGTAGATTCAGAAGTTAAACTTCTGGATGAGGATATTGGTGAATGGACTCTACATACTAACGGAGCCTCGAATGTAAAAGGGACAGGTTTAGGGGTAATACTAAAATCGCCACAGGGGAACATAATACCCCAATCGATCAGTTGTGAGTTCCAAGCAACTAATAATGAAGCTGAATATGAAGCTTTGATAGCAGGACTCCAATTAGCTAGAGATATGAACATAAGACACCTCCATGTATTTGTTGATTTCTTACTAATAGCTAACCAGTTTAGTGGTTCCTATATGGTTAAAGGAGATAAATTGGAAAAATACTTAGAGGTAGTTAAGGATATAGTGGGATATTTCTATACTTTTGATATTACACAAGTCCCAAGAGAAGAGAATGATGAAGCAGATGCATTAGCAAACCTAGCATCATCTCTGAAAATTTATGATGATATCAATATCCCTATACTACATATCCTGAATCCAGCGATAGATATAGAAGACTCAAACCAAATCCTTAAACCGAAAAATATTGATAGACATGAGATATCCTGGGCTACACCTATTAAGGAATATCTCCGAACAGGAAAAGTACCTGATGGAGAAACAAACCATAGAGCCTTTAAAATAAGGATATCTAGATATCTAATCATTACGGATATTCTATACAGAAAATCGGTAGCCGGTCCATACATAAAATGTTTAGAAAAACCAGAAACCTTAGAAGTAACGAAGGATATCCACGAAGGAGATTGTGGAAATAACACTGGGGGCAGAGCATTATTTTCAAAAATCCTTAGAACAGGATATTTCTAGCCTACTATGAGGAAAGATGCAATGTCCTATTCCCAAAGATGTGATGCTTGTCAAAGACACATCAACATCCTTCAACAACCGTGGCCATTCATGAAATGGGGGAAAGATATAGTAGGAAAACTACCAAAAGCACCAGGACGAAAAGTATTCATGCTTGCCATGACTGATTACTTTTCAAAATGGATTGAAGCTGAAGCCTTTGTACAAGTTAGAGAAAAAGAAGTAATATCCTTCATAAAAGAAATATCCTAACCAGGTTCGGGATACCTGCTGAGATTACCTGAGATAATGGATCTCAATTCATTGGCAAAAGAACTACCAACGTTTGTGAAGCATGGGGGATAAAAATGATTACTTCCACACCAGTACATTCTCAAGCTAACGGTCAAGTAGAATCAAGCAATAAGATAATCATAGACAATCTCATAGATAATCATGGGCTGAAAAACTTCCATTTGTTCTATGGGCAAATAGAACAACTACAAAAAATGCGACTGGTCAAACCCCATTCTCGTTAGTATTTGGTTCAGAAGCCGTACTCCCAACTGAGATGATTATCCCTACTGTAAGAACAAGTTTACAGACTATAAAAGCTAATAACGAAGTACTATCTGAGGACATAGACACCATCGACGAATCTAGGGATCTTGTGAAGATAAGAATGGCTGCCTATCAGCAACAGATAGCTAAGTCCTACAATAAGAATATAAGGATCAGAAGATTCCAAGTAGGAGACTTAGTTTTAAGAAAAGAATTCCATAATACCACTAATCCAACGGATGGAAAGCTTGCCCCAAAATGGGAAGGACCTTATAAAATTGATTCCGATGCTGGAAAGGGGGGATATAGATTAATTACTATGGAAGGAGAACCTCTTCCAAGGGCATGGAATGCCATTCATCTTAAGATTTACTTTATATGATGTTCATCTTTACTTTAAACACCACACGCTTATTTCTTAAAATTTTTATTCTTAAAATATCCCTACATGTATATCCTGATACTAACTCAAGCATTGGAGAGGCTTAAGGATCCCTAATGCCTACCTTTGCAAAAATATTTTATGTTTTTGCAGGAATAGCTTGAGTAGATACAAGGATATATGTCTCAGCCTATGAGGCCCCGAAACCGGGCACCTCACAGAGGTTGGTTTTCATCATAACACATAGCTCTTAAACTAAAAACTTTCATAATCATGCAGCGGAATTGTAAACATAGTTTGATAAACAGAAATCAATAAAGTGTCTGTATCAAAAACACATCGGATTGCCAAAAACCACCGGATCGTATGACTCTATGCCCGAGCTCCATGCCTTCTCATATCATACCTTCAACCTGACATACATGCTAAATCAAGTCAGCTTACGCTGGTGAGTTCTAGTTTTCATAAAACAACATTAAACATACTTAACATACACATCATTTCATACACATAGACCATAACCTTAGCACATAACATCCTTACATCATCATCATCATACGTTCCACTGTTACCATACGAACAGTGGGCTTATGCCGGCACAAGGCTCCATAACCGTTGATCTGTTCCGCCAAAGCGTTCTACAGATCCATACTTACCCAGTAGCAAGTACTGGAGCAACCATACTTACCCCGAAACGAGTACGGGAGCAACCTCATACTTACCCCGTAACGAGTACGGGAGCAACCTCATACTTACCCCGTAACGAGTACGGGAGCAACCTCATACTTACCCCGTAACGAGTACGGGAGCAACCTCATACTTACCCCGTAACGAGTACGGGAGCAACCATACTTACCCAGTACAAATACTGGAGCAACCATCCTTCATCATGACATGACACACTAGCACCATATCATCATTCGTCATAACATCGTATCATTATCCTAATAACATAGGATTTCTCATACAGGGTATGCTAGTATCATGTCATCATAACATCCTAGTACCATGCACATGTCATGCTAGCCGCACGTCATCATATCATTCATCATGGCAACATAAACACATTTTTCTAGCATGTAATCATCATAGCATCGTACTTTCATCATAGCGTACCTAGGATTTCATCATAACATAACATCTCTATTTATCATCATAGCATGTTATCATTCAGTTTATCATCATAACTTACTAACATGCATTCATCATTCTTAGCATACTTTCATGCAATAATCATACTAGCACCTTAACATGCATACATGGTCAGGGTATATCATCATTCATTCATCATAGGCACATATCATCATAGACATAACAATAAGCATGTATGTCAGCCCAAAACATTAAGCATAAAATAGGGCGTCTAGAACTCACCTGATAGTAGACTCCTGTTAACCTTAGCCGAACTCCTTAGCTAGGGCCTTAAGGACCTATATCAGTTACATCATATCATCACATACCATCTCATCACATACTTAGACTTAGAAATTATTCTAAGTCCTCATAGCCTACTAGTCCCCCTTATTGAATTCAAGTTTTCGAAATTTGGCTAAGTGTTCGAAACCCTTGAAATTCATTAAGTTCCTACATACACGAATTGCCATGTACTCGAAACATCTCTAGTTCATGAAATGCCATGTACTCGAAATTCCATGTACACGAAATGCCATGTACACGAAATTCCATGTACACGAAATGCCATGTACACGAAATTCCATGTACACGAAATAACCATTGTATTCGAAATAGCCCCTGTACTCGAAATAACATTGTACTCGAAATACATGCATGATTTCGAGTACCCTCCGTACATGATTTCGTGTACTCATCATTTCGTCCTTAAACATCTCAGAAATTCATCTAAGACCTTGGGGAGCTAGTTCTAGGTTCCTTTGGTTGTTACCAACGTATTGGAACCTCAAAGTTATGAACTTTATGCATAAAGGTGTGAGCTTTATGCAAAAGTTCACCCTTTGTTTAACCATTCTAACTTTTGCATAAAAATCCAGCTTTCTATACATGAATCACTTACTTGAAGGTAGCTGATCCTCCTGGTAAGATCCCGTGCGTTTCCTACTTCGTTTGGTCGATCAAAGTTTGATTCTTGAAATTCTTGGACTTAAACTTCGTGTACTCGAGAGGAACTGTGCTTCCAACCAAAGGTTGTCACATTTCCCAAGGCACGACTATTTATAGACAAGGTGCCCGTACTCGAACACCTGAGTACACGAAATAGGGAGTACTCGAAATATGGTGTACTCGAAATCTCCATATTTCGAGTACACGATTTCTAAGCCCCATCTTGGTTATTTTCGTCTATTTTCCCACAAGTTACTTATCCGTTACACGTACGTAGAATTCAAATAACTTGTATCTTAGAAAAATTTGGGATGTTACAAGTCTCCCCTCCTTACATTAGGTTTCGTCCCGAAACCTGCCTTGTTACACATCGAACAAATGAGGATACAACTCCCTCATCTCGTCTTCCAATTCCCACGTCGTGTCTGAACCCTTCCGATGCTTCCACTGAACTCTTACTTGACAAACCGTTTTATTCCGTAGCTGCTTTTCCTTCGTATCCACAATGGCAACTGGTTCTTCAATGTAGTTCAGTCGGTCATCTACCTCAATGTCATCCAAAGGAACATGTGCCTGCTCGTCTGCCAAACACTTCCTAAGATGTGACACGTGGAACGTAGGATGAATCCCGTTCAGCTCCTCTGGTAGATCCAGTCGATACGTGACTTTCCCTACCCTTGCCTTTATCGAAAACGGTCCGATGTACCTCGGACTCAACCTTCCCCTCTTCCTGAATCGAATGATTCCCTTCCATGGTGATACTTTCAGCAACACTCGATCGCCAACATCAAACTCGATCGGTCTTCGGCGCTTGTCAGCGTAAGACTTTTGGCGATCTTGTGCAGCTTTCATACGTGCTTTTATCACCCGTAGCTTTTCTGCCATATCAATCACAGCAGCCTTGTTTCCCATTTCTTTCTGTCCAACTTCACCCAGCATACCGGGGTTCTACATCGTCGTCCGTACAACGCCTCATATGGGGGCATTCCGATACTAGAGTGATAGCTGTTGTTATAAGAAAACTCCACCAATGGCAAGTGGTCATCCCAGCTCCCTCCAAAATCGATAATGCACGCCCTAAGCATATCCTCCAACGTTTGGATAGTCCTTTCCGACTGTCCATCCGTCTGAGGGTGATAGGCGGTACTGATATTTAACCTCGCTCCCATAGCATCATGAAACTGCTTCCAGAATCTGGAAGTAAACCTCGTATCTCGATCTGACACAATGGAGACAGGAACTCCATGCCTGGTCACAATCTCTTTTACGAACAACTCAGACAACCTTTCGGACGTATACGTTTCCCTGATAGGAAGGAAATGTGCACTCTTCGTCAGTCGGTCCACAATCACCCATATGGTATCATGTCGATTAGCTGTCCTCGGTAGCTTGGTGATGAAATCCATGGTGATGTGTTACCATTTCCATTCCGGTACCTCTAGAGGTTGCACATATCCGTAGGGCTTCTGATGTTCAGCCTTCACTTGCGCACAAGTAAGGCACCTGTTCACATACTGCATCACATTAAACTTCATGCCCGGCCACCAATAATCCTGTCGAAGATCTTGATACATCTTCGTCGCACCGGGGTGTACCGAGTATCGTGACTTGTGGGCTTCATCTAAAATCCTCGCTCGAATGTCCCCATTTCTGGGCACCCACGTTCGACCGAATCGTAGCTTTATCCCATGGTCATTGTCTTCCAAGTTCTTGACTTGTCCGAAGACGCGTTCAAAACCCACATTCTTTTCTTTCAATCCCTCCTGTTGCGCCTGTTTGAGCTCGTTCAGAAAGTCTGGCGTTATTACCAAACTATACGATTTTACTCGTATGGCAGGATGATCAGTCTTGCGACTCAGAGCATCCGCCACCACATTGGCCTTTCCTGGGTGATATAGAATATCACAATCATAATCCTTTAGCAGCTCAAGCCATCGTCTCTGCCTCATGTTCAAATCCTTTTGCTCGAAGAAGTACTTCAAGCTCTTGTGGTCGGTATAGATGGTACTCCGTACTCCATACAAGTAGTGTCTCCATATTTTCAATGCAAACACCACTGCAGCGAGTTCAAGATCGTGGGTCGGGTAGTTAGCCTCATGAATCTTTAGCTGACGCGAAGCATAAGCTATCACCCTTCCCCTTTGCATTAGTACACATCCCAACCCTTGTCGTGACGCATCGGCATACACAACAAGATCATCATTCCCATCTGGTAGTGCTAGAACAGGAGCTTGGGTAAGTTTCTCCTTCAGCACTGAAAACGCCTGTTCTTGGTTTGGACCCCATTCATACTTTACGTCTTTCTTCGTGAGCTTCGTCAGTGGCATCGCTATCTTGGAGAAGTCTTGAATAAATCTCCGATAATAGCCAGCCAAACCAAGAAAACTGCGTACTTCTATCGGTGACTTTGGAGGACTCCATTTCATAATCGTTTCAACCTTAGCTGGATCTACCATAATGCCTACTGGGTTCACCACGTGACCCAGAAACTGTAGCTCTCGTAGCCAGAAAGCGCATTTGGAGAACTTAGCATAAAGTTTCTCTTTCCTCAGGATTTCCAATACCTCACGTACGTGGCAAGCATGGTCTCCCTCGTTCTTTGAATAAATCAAAATATCATCAATAAACACTATCACCGATCGGTCCAGCATCAGTCGACATACTCTGTTCATCAAATCCATAAATGCAGCGGGAGCATTCGTCAATCCAAACGACATAACGAGAAACTCGTAATGTCCATAACGCGTACGGAAAGCAGTCTTTGGAATATCCTGCTCCCGAACTTTCAACTGATGGTAACCGGATCGGAGATCTATCTTCGAGAACCAGCTTGCACCTTGCAATCGATCGAACAAGTCATCAATTCTAGGTAGAGGATACCTGTTCTTTACGGTCAACTTATTCAGTTCCCTGTAATCGATACACATACGCATACTTCCATCTTTCTTCTTAACGAACAGCACCGGTGCTCCCCACGGAGAGACACTCGGTCGTATAAAACCTTTGTCAAGGAGTTCTTGTAGCTGGGTCATCATTTCCTTCATCTCGGTTGGAGCTAAACGGTAAGGTGCTTTGGCAACGGGTTGTGCCCCTGGCACTAAATCGATCTGGAACTCAATTTCTCGTTCGGGTGGTAATCCAGGCAATTCCTCAGGGAATACATCGGGGAATTTACACACCACGGGAACATCATCAATCGTCCTCGTATCCGTACGTTCCTCAATCGCATAGGCCAAGTAGGCTACACACCCTCGCCTCATCATAACATCAGCCGTGATCATTGAGATGATCTTTGGCGCATACATCGCTTTATCACCATAAACCGTCACGGAGCTCCCGTCCATCGCACGTAAACATATCATCTTTCGTCGACATACAATGTTAGCCTCATATTTGGCTAACCAGTCCATACCCAAAACCACATCGAATCCCCCTAAGGTAATAAGAAACAATCGGACAGGGAACCTATGACCTTCTATCACAACATAACACTCATCAATAGCCTCAGTCACCCTGGTCATCTTACCAATAGCCGTCTCTACATCAAATACCCGATCTATCTTCTTAACCTTCCCAGATAACCCATCACAGAAAGTAGAAGACACAAAACTCATACTGGCACCAGAATCAAACAATACAGAAGCAGGAATATTGTTGATAGAAAAGGTACCTGTGACCACGTCCGGGTCCACAATCGCATCATCCTTCGTCATCGTAAAGGCTCGTGCTTTAGCCTTCTGCTTCTCCTTTCCTTTCTCCTCTTTCTTACCCGAGCCCGAAGCATCGGCCCGTGGTAGCTTGCAATCCTTGGACATATGTCCTAATCCATTGCAGTTGAAGCATCGAGTAGCATTCGGGCAACTGCTAGAAAAGTGCCCCGTCCTTCCACACCTGAAACATAAATTAGTGCCCACCAGGCACTGTCCCGTGTGGCTTTTCCCACACTTGTTGCATCGGCCCATCTCCTCTCGCTTAGCCTTCTTGCTTGAGAACTTTCGTTGGTCTATTCGACCCCTCTTAGTCCCGGAGGACTCTTTCACCTTTGCTTCTTCTTTGGCTGGCTCGGCTGACATAACATCATCCCAAACTATGCCACTGAGCTCCACAGTGGAGTCATAAGTCTTGGGAACATTCGCCTTCACATGTATCCGAACCTTCGGAGGTAAACCCTCCATGTACAACTTCACCCTGCGTTCCTCGGTAGAAACTAAGTGAGGAACTAGTCTAGCCATCTCATTAAACCTCGATGTGTACTGGCGGTGGTTCAGACTTCCAGCCTTCAAAACCAGAAACTCCCTTTCAACCTTATCGAGTTCATTCTTGGGACAAAACTGTTTAGTAACCAGTTCCTTGAGATCATCCCAGGTCATCTTCTCCATGTCATCAGTAGTCTTGGATTGCTTGACGGTGTTCCACCAGTGAAGTGCCTCCTCAACGAAAGAGTGAGCAGCAAACTTGACAACTTGGTCAATTCGGCACTCACTGATGGAGATAACAGCCTCCATCGCAGAAATCCAGTGGCAGGTGGCCACTGCGTCCTTCTTTCCATCAAAGGTTGGTGGGTTGCATCCCTTGAAGGACTTGTAGTCACAGCCCTTCAGTTTCCCCGCCATAGAATCACCGCTCTTTGTCTCGATGATCACCACCTCAGCTTCCTTGGTGCTCTCTTTGGTTCCTTCCGACTTGTCTTTTAGAGCATCCTTCAGTGCCTTAGCAATCAAGGCTGGTAGTTTCTCATCCATTATCTTGCAGACCTCATCAGAAATAGCCTTCACCACGATAGGCTCAAGAGTGAACTCTTCTTCATTCTCTGGTTGCTCGTTGTGCTCGTGGTCGTCTTCATTGACAGGTTCTTCATTCTCGACATGTGGTTCTTCAGGTTCCTGTGGTTTCTTTCGCGGTCTACCCTTTTGTCCAGCCATCTAACTATCTATAGGATGCAACAATTGATGAGTTAGTACAGGAATCAGTTTAGCACGGAATAAGTTTTGTAAATCGTTAACGACGTTGATCAAGTGTTATTAACCATTTACCCAACTCATAGGCTCTAAACGCTTCCCATCCCATCTCTTCGATGTGCATGACACTAACTACTTTCATAACATTACATCAAACCCTTAACTCATACATAAACATTCAACTCGTGGCATCCGTCATCCGTGGTTGGCAATCCGCATCCATTAATCCCATTCTCAGTTTAAGTCTTGGCATTTGGGATGCCAAGATCTCTCAAACTATGGCTCTGATACCAACTTGTGAGGCCCCGAAACCGGGCACCTCACAGAGGTTGGTTTTCATCATAACACATAGCTCTTAAACTAAAAACTTTCATAATCATGCAGCGGAATTGTAAACATAGTTTGATAAACAGAAATCAATAAAGTGTCTGTATCAAAAACACATCGGATTGCCAAAAACCACCGGATCGTATGACTCTATGCCCGAGCTCCATGCCTTCTCATATCATACCTTCAACCTGACATACATGCTAAATCAAGTCAGCTTACGCTGGTGAGTTCTAGTTTTCATAAAACAACATTAAACATACTTAACATACACATCATTTCATACACATAGTCCATAACCTTAGCACATAACATCCTTACATCATCATCATCATACGTTCCACTGTTACCATACGAACAGTGGGCTTATGCCGGCACAAGGCTCCATAACCGTTGATCTGTTCCGCCAAAGCGTTCTACAGATCCATACTTACCCAGTAGCAAGTACTGGAGCAACCATACTTACCCCGTAACGAGTACGGGAGCAACCTCATACTTACCCCGTAACGAGTACGGGAGCAACCTCATACTTACCCCGTAACGAGTACGGGAGCAACCTCATACTTACCCCGTAACGAGTACGGGAGCAACCTCATACTTACCCCGTAACGAGTACGGGAGCAACCTCATACTTACCCCGTAACGAGTACGGGAGCAACCATACTTACCCAGTACAAATACTGGAGCAACCATCCTTCATCATGACATGACACACTAGCACCATATCATCATTCGTCATAACATCGTATCATTATCCTAATAACATAGGATTTCTCATACAGGGTATGCTAGTATCATGTCATCATAACATCCTAGTACCATGCACATGTCATGCTAGCCGCACGTCATCATATCATTCATCATGGCAACATAAACACATTTTTCTAGCATGTAATCATCATAGCATCGTACTTTCATCATAGCGTACCTAGGATTTCATCATAACATAACATCTCTATTTATCATCATAGCATGTTATCATTCAGTTTATCATCATAACTTACTAACATGCATTCATCATTCTTAGCATACTTTCATGCAATAATCATACTAGCACCTTAACATGCATACATGGTCAGGGTATATCATCATTCATTCATCATAGGCACATATCATCATAGACATAACAATAAGCATGTATGTCAGCCCAAAACATTAAGCATAAAATAGGGCGTCTAGAACTCACCTGATAGTAGACTCCTGTTAACCTTAGCCGAACTCCTTAGCTAGGGCCTTAAGGACCTATATCAGTTACATCATATCATCACATACCATCTCATCACATACTTAGACTTAGAAATTATTCTAAGTCCTCATAGCCTACTAGTCCCCCTTATTGAATTCAAGTTTTCGAAATTTGGCTAAGTGTTCGAAACCCTTGAAATTCATTAAGTTCCTACATACACGAATTGCCATGTACTCGAAACATCTCTAGTTCACGAAATGCCATGTACTCGAAATTCCATGTACACGAAATGCCATGTACACGAAATTCCATGTACACGAAATGCCATGTACACGAAATTCCATGTACACGAAATAACCATCGTATTCAAAATAGCCCCTGTACTCGAAATAACATTGTACTCGAAATACATGCATGATTTCGAGTACCCTCCGTACATGATTTCGTGTACTCATCATTTCGTCCTTAAACATCTCAGAAATTCATCTAAGACCTTGGGGAGCTAGTTCTAGGTTCCTTTGGTTGTTACCAACGTATTGGAACCTCAAAGTTATGAACTTTATGCATAAAGGTGTGAGCTTTATGCAAAAGTTCACCCTTTGTTTAACCATTCTAACTTTTGCATAAAAATCCAGCTTTCTATACATGAATCACTTACTTGAAGGTAGCTGATCCTCCTGGTAAGATCCCGTGCGTTTCCTACTTCGTTTGGTCGATCAAAGTTTGATTCTTGAAATTCTTGGACTTAAACTTCGTGTACTCGAGAGGAACTGTGCTTCCAACCAAAGGTTGTCACATTTCCCAAGGCACGACTATTTATAGACAAGGTGCCCGTACTCGAACACCTGAGTACACGAAATAGGGAGTACTCGAAATATGGTGTACTCGAAATCTCCATATTTCGAGTACACGATTTCTAAGCCCCATCTTGGTTATTTTCGTCTATTTTCCCACAAGTTACTTATCCGTTACACGTACGTAGAATTCAAATAACTTGTATCTTAGAAAAATTTGGGATGTTACACAGTCCAAGTTTTGACCTAAAATTAAAAGTTGATGAAGACCCCGCACTGACTTTATGTCTAGCTGCAAAGTTTTGACCTGAAATCAAAACTCAAGAGACCTTCGTCTCTCATGAAGGCTTAGGGTTCATACCCTCACCACTAGAGCACATATATCCTGTTATAATCCAAGATAATGGGACCAGTACACGCATTAGCGGCTGGCAATTTCATTATCAAGGGTTATAACTATGGATCCTCCGTAATATCCCGGTGTAGTTGGAGATTTTGGGACCAGTACACTCTGAGTGCCTGACAATTTCATTTTCAAAGACTATAACTCGGGATCCACCGAATTCCGTCCTAGTCGCCAGTATCCCGGCCTTGGTCGCCAGCATACCGGCCTTAGTAGCCAGTATCTCTCGGCCTTGTCGCCAGTATTTTCGGCCTTAGTCGCCAGTATTTTCGGCCTTAGTCACCAGTATGATCGGCCTTGTCGCCAGTATTCCGACCATAGTCGCCAGTATTTTCGGCCTTGTCGCCAGTCTAACCGGCCTTAGTCGCCAGTATATTGGGATTATCCCAATCTTTTTTGTTTTTGAACATGTGCAGGAACAAACTTTCAAGAATACTTAGGGATATAACTTCTGCTTGGAATCTGCCTAAGGATATGGAAGAAACAGACTCAAACCTCATAAATATTTCAGGATACCACACTAGTATATTCCTAATGAATCTAAATCTACTAAGGTATGTATCCTACACATTATCTTAACAGTGATAAGAAAGGCTTCGAAAATGAATCCGCTCTTTCAAGGAATTGGTATTTGTTTCTTGACTATATAATAATCTTTATTTTAGAATAATTTTAAAAATACCCAATCCTGTAAATAAAAATTCTTTTCGTAAAGACTATGATAATATCCCAACAATCTCTATCCTAATTAAAATATATTTCAAAAATCATCTTGAGCATGAGAGATGTGTTCTATAAAATGTTTTAGAGATTATCATCCCATGTAATTAAGATAATTCCCTTAAAAAACAATACTCATAAGCTGTAGCGAGAACATTTAAATCAAAAATATTCCTAATATAATTCACCAAACACGAATGATCATAATATCCTAAAGCATTCATTAACAGAATAAAATCAGTATATCGGGCTTCACCATGAAAACACATGGTCCCTCCACCCGACATATGGAAAATGTTAGAACAAAAGAAACAAAGAGATTTTAGGCTTTGCCATGTAAACACATGGTCCCTCCACCTAAAATCCAAAAAAATTGTCTGCTCATCTAGGGACTTAACATCGGGATATTGTTTGTAAAACTACATATCACCATTCCAAGAACTACAAACATAATGGGCTCAGACCTTTTCAATTCTATCTTCATCGCCCATCACCGCACCCTCTTCGCCTCCACCAGCTCCGATATCCTCACCTCCTACCACCTTACTAGTCTCCACCACACTCGCTATCTTCACCGTTGCGTCAAAATTCTCCGCCATATCCCTGTCAACTTAGCCAAAACCCTAACCCAGTAGGCAAGGTCCTTGTCCCACAAGTCCGAGCCTTCTTATTTTGACTTCTCTGCAATTTGGATCTTCGCCTTGAGGATAGAAGCGACAGCAGACTTCTTAGTTCCCTCAATGATTTCCTTCACCTTCAGCTTATGGAGGGCATCATTATCCTTGACCTGCTTCTTGAACTTTAAAGCTTCCTTCTCGAAATGACCAGCCTTGGCAAAAGCTATTTTCTTTAGATCTTCGAGGTCTTCAATCTGCTTTTCATAGGCCTCTTTGTCACTGGATATTTTTGAGATAACCTATACAACAAAGATAATATGAGGATATAGTTACTTGAGAATTGAGATAATATAAAGGTCTACTTTGTGGAGAAGATCGACGGCAGGGAAATCAGGGATATCATCCACATTGACGATATCAGCACCCTTGCGCTTCTTTGAAGCCTTGGTTGAACGAGTGTGCATGATCCTCGCATTGGGGGCAACAGGGCTAGTTTTTTCTTTTTTGTTAGTCAAGAAGTCAGTGAGGTCCTCAAGATCAAAAGCTGATTCTAAATAAATGAACAAAAATATAATAACATTGAAGACTAATCTTGGGTGATTCGAATTTCGGTGCTGAAACACAACAAACAAAAATTAGTTGATAAAAAATTCAAACAATAATAATAGAAAATAAAATATCCTACCCTTTAACAACCAACTAACTGGAAGAGAAATTCCCCCAGGGATAGAACTCCTTTTCACAAAGAAAAATTTGTCTCTCCATTCATCCTCGTTCATGGTAATCCCATGAACTAAGATAGGAGCACCGGTTCGCCTTTGGAGCAAAAAAGGGAGCACCCGTGAGTACGAAGCTGATATGATGAAGAAATTTCGGCTACCCCAATCTTGGGACCATATCTGTGGTTTAGTTTGTGAAGAGTAACAAGTAACCGCCAACCCATTGGCATAAGTTGAGGATAACAAAGACGTGTGATTCGAAAAAATTCGGAGATTAGAGTGGGAAAAGGAAAAGGAAAAGATAAACCTAACGAGAAGGGGGTACTCAAGAAAACAAACCCACTTAGTTGAACTATGATCAGCTTTTAAGGCGGGATCACATCTGCGAAAGATGGTCTGCTCAGGAAATGCTCAGGAAAATTGCATAACCTCGATATGATCATCATCAAAGGTGCATGCGTTTCGATTAGTGTAGGGAGGAACATTCTGATCAAAGAATTCACTTGCCTCGGAAGGAGATGAAGAATGCGACATCTTTACTAAATTAAAATTCGGAAAAAAAGAGGATGTAAAGAAGAAAACTTACCAGAAGAGACGATTGAAGAAGATGAGTGATTGAAAAGGATAGACGCGTGATCATTATATGCGCAGTATTCTGACATTTGAACAGTGACCGTTATCCCCATCTAACCGTCCATTTAATCACGAAACCGTCAATTCAAAATTCAAATTTCGAAATTTTAAACTTTATTCATAAAATTTTACAGCTGTAAACCGCAACTGTAAAATTGGGGGCAATTGTTAGGCGCAAAATATTCTCACTAGGGATATTTTAGGATCCGGGATATTTCGGGATTGGGGATATTTTAAGGATATGTATTATTACTAACAAATATCTTTGTTTCTTAACATTTATTGCGAGATTTCAGTAATTGACAGGTTGTTTAATAACTGGCCCTAGTATCACGGAAGCATGTGTCAACTAGCTCAACTTATAAGAGGAATCCAAGAGAGATTTGCGTATTCAACTTGAATCAGTCTCCCACGATTGGAAAGTGTCGGAATTATCAGAACTACCTTATGAACGTTGTCAAACTTCCTTTTTTAGATTCTTTGTATATATACTGAGATGATTGATCGATATAGGATACTGGTCACTCATAGAACACAAACGATACTCACTGAAGCTTGCTTGGCTGCTTAGAATCGATCAACTTGCGCTCTTTGTTTGTATTGAATTATTGATTTGTTAATAAAACTAGGCAGAGTGACAATTGTCACCTCCAGAGGTTTTTATGCCGGCAATCCTAAGGGATTAAGGGCTTTTCCTCGTATAAATCTCGTTGGTCTTGCTATTTTTCTGTTTGATATATTCAAATATCCCCAGGGATATTTGGGGATATACTGAACTTATATTCGGTATATTCAACATATTTTCTTGTTAAACACAATACCCCACTTTTCTAATTCGGTTTTTGCTAAAAGTTAAGCTTGTTAATTTTTAATCGAAACATGTGGTACTTTTTATTCTGCAGCCAGAAGACATGCTAAAGAGGCTAAGATGGAAAATGGAGAAAAACCCGCAAAAACTTCAACCTTAACCACGGATACCGTGATATCCTTCGAAAAATAGGATCGAGAAAACATCATGGATCCTCATCACGACGGGTTAGTAATCACATTATTGTCTCTAACCACTATGTGCGCAAGATACTCATAGATGGAGGCAGTTCAGTAAACATCATCCAGTTGGAGACGCTCAAAAGGATGAATATTCCTGAATCCGAGATAACCACCAAATCCTTGGTTCTGGTTGGATTTAGCGGAGAAGCCAAGTCTACTGTCGGAGAAATTATAATACTAGTGTATATCGAGGGGGAAAAGAGGGAAAAGAAGTACTACTTAATCCCGAATCTTTGATGAAGGCAACGACGAAGCCACCATCGACATAGAAATCAAAGAACAACCTTGGGGATAATCAGGAATCCCGGGGAAAAGAGGGAAAAGAAGTACTACTTAATCCCGAGGATCCCGAAACTAAAGTTCTCATAGGAACTAATATCTCCGAGGATATTGAGGAGAAATGGATTTCCTTCCTGAAATCAAGAATTTCTACCTTCGCTTGGAAGCACGAGGATATGATAGGGATATCCTCAGACGTAATCACACATAAGTTAGGGATAGATAGAAGGTTCAAACCTATCCACCAAAAAAGAAGAAAATTCGCTCCGGAGAGAAATGCAATCATCCAAGAAGAGTTGGAGAAACTTCTCAAAGCCAAGATGATTAGGGAAGTAAAATTCCCAAGGTGGCTGGCTAACGTATTTGTGGTTCAAAAGAAGAATGGAAAGTGGAGAGTTTGAGTATATTACACAGATCAAAACAAAGCTTGTCCAAAAGACCCTTTTCCAATACCACGCATAGACTCAATGGTAGATGCAACAGCAGGCCATGAAATGCTAAATTTCATGGATGCGTCAGCAGGATTCCAACAAATCCAGATGAAGCCTTCGGACCAAGAAGACACTGATTTCAAGACGCCGACAAGGATATATTGCTATACAGCAATGCCATTTGGCTTGAATAACACTGGAGCCACTTACTAAACGCTTGTCAATATAATGTTTAATGATAAGTTGGGGGATACCATGGAGGTATATATCGATGATATGGTAGTCAAATCAAATATTACCAAGGATCATCTTCAGGAATCATTCGATATCCTAGATCGATACAATATGAAACTTAACCCTTCTAAGTGTCATTTTGGAGTAAGATCAGGAAAATTTTCGGGATATATGGTCACTAAGAGAGGAATAGAGGCCAGCCCAAAACAAATCCAAGCTATCCTGAATCTAAAATCCCCAAAAAATGTAAAAGAAGTACAAAGATTAACGGGAAGAATAGCCGCACTTAATAGATTCATCTCAAGATCTTCTGAAAAATTCAAAGGATTCTACGATATCCTTAAAAAGAACATGAAATTTCAATGGGGCGAAGAACATGAGAAGGCATTACAGCATCTGAAAGAATACCTATCCTCAGCGCCGTTGTTCATGAAACTGGAAGATGGTGAACCACTATCACTATACTTGAAAGAGTACCAAGGATCACAACACCTAGTATACTATGTAAGCAAAAGCCTATTAGATGCTGAAACTAGATATTCCCACCTAGAAAAATTAATCTTAGCTTTGATTATGGCATCTACAAAACTTAGGCACTACTTTGAGACACATAGGATACATATTAAAAAAAATTACCCAATCAAATCGGTGTTGAGAAAACCTGAGTTATCAAGAAGAATGGCCAAATGGTCAGTAAAACTTAGCACTTACGATTTAATTTATGAACCTAGAACAGCAATTGTCTCCAGCACTAGCAGACTTTGTGGCAGATTTTAGTAGTGATATTCAACCAGAAGCAGATTAAGAAGTTATACTCCTGGATGAGGATACCGGTGAATGGACTCTACACACTGATGGAGCCTCAAATGTAAGAGCGACATGTTTAGGGATAATACTAAAATAGCCACAGGGGGACATAATACCCCAATATATCAGTTGTGAGTTCCAAGCGACAAATAACGAAGCTGAATACGAAGCCTTAATAGCAGGAGTCCAATTAGCTAGGGATATGAACATAAGAAATCTCCACGTATTTGTTGATTCCCTACTAATAGAAAACCAGTTTAATGGTTCATGTATGGTTAAAGGATATAGTTAAGGATATAGTGGGATATTTCTACTGTTTTAAAATCACACAAGTTCCTAAAGAAGAGAATGATTAAGCGGATGGATTAGCAAACCTTGCATCATCTCTTAAGATCTCTGATGATATTAATATTCTTATCCTACATATTTTGAATCCACCAATAGACATAAAAAACTCGAATCAAATTCGTAAACCAAAGAAAGTTGATACACATGGAATATTGTGGACTATCCCTATCAAGGAATATCTCCAAACAGGAAAAATACCTAATGAAGAAACGAATCCCTTAGCTTTTAAAACTAAAGTATCTAGATACATAATCATTCGGGATATCCTATATAGGAAGTCAGTAGCTGGTTCATATCTAAAGTGTTTTGAAAAAACAGAAAGCTCAGAAGTAATGAAGGATATTCACGAAGTAGATTGTGGGAATCACACTGGGGGCAGAGCATTGTTTTCGAAAATCCTAAGAACAGGATATTTTTGGCCTACCATGAGGAATGATGCAATGACCTATTCCCAAAAATGCGACGCTTGTCAAAGACACAGTCATATCCTTCACCAACCGGCTGAACCCTTGTATCCAATAGTCTCCTCAAGGCCATTCATGAAATGGGGAATGGATATAGTAGGTAAATTACGATCTGACGAAACAGTATTAGTAAACTTTTTAAAACAATAAACTAAGAAAATAAATAGAAAACATTTGCTAGAAATAACCACCTTAAAAATAATTAAATACAAATATGTATCTAAAGTTCGTAAAATTCATGTTATGTTACGTAAACGTAACAAAAACAAAAACCAAGCAACCGAAACGAAACACATATGGAGAGAAGCATTTAATATCTCAGTTAATTTTTATCTACCCTCTCTCTCTCTACTCTTTTTCTGGTTTCCTTTCTCTCACTAGAAATCACCCACAAAAACTCTCATAACGCCTAAAATTCTTGACCAAATCTTGCAAATTTGGTATCAAATTGAAGCTAACTACATTCCCCACATGAGAGTACCAAGGATCGGGCTTGGAACTAGGTAAATCGAATGTAATATGAGCTCAAATTTACAAGTTTGATGGGTTTTACTTAAACCGCTAGCCAAATATGGTATTCAAATTTTTACCAATAAACCACATCAAATATGCATGAAACTTAGTTTACCATGCTTGGATTTCATATAAATCATTTCTGGATGGCTTGAGGACAATATCGACATAAGCATCACTAGTATCGATGGATGAAGGTGCTGCCCATGTTAATATCGATGAGCAGGTTTAGGTTTTGAGCTTTGTCAAGATTACCATGATCGGAGGATGATCGAATCGACCATGCTTTGGTCGATACTGATAATATCGAGCAGTCAAAGTGATTTGAAACTTAAACCTAGCGATATTGTTGAGACCATCGAAATTAAGAAGTTGTCGACACTGATAGTGTCGACAGGCTGCCACTCAGCTTTCCTTCGATATTAGTAGTCTTGATGCCCCATTGCATCTCCAAGTGCATCGATATTAGCTGCATAATGACATCCAAGTAATTTAAATCAGGAATCAATCGATATGAGTCAGATTTGAAGTTATTAAGCTCATGGAATCAAGGTAGGGTCAAGGGAAAGCCGATTAGGGTTAACCTGGTTGGATAGCCCATCGACACTATGCTTGTGCCATCGATACTATCTAAAGAGCATAACAATCATGTATACTTTATAGAGTTAGTGTGTTAAATAACAAATGCAAGATCTAATACATTGTTTTAAATGGTAACAAGCTATAGTTTTATATAAATATTATAAGGGTTTTCAGAAGGTGTTAACTAAAGTTCTAAGTAAGTGATATAACATTTTTCTAAACTCTTTTGTAACATATCAAATGATTATGTTCATATCATATTACTTGTGATGAAAATCATTTTAAGTTAACATCAGGGTCATATTCAAGTTAAGACTAATAAACCTTAGTTTATACTTAGAACATATTATAGTTTTTCAAACTCATACATGATCTTGACAAATTTGATTAAGTACAAACCCCTAAACAAGAATAATACAATATGCTAAGCTTAACCTAATTAGAAAGTGTTAGTATTTTTCATAACAAGTGAACTAAGGTTAATCAAACAACAAAGACCTGTAAAGGTTAACCAACTTTAGGGTTAACATACGAAATAAAATTTATACTTATAAGTTACAAACAACTTTGAATCGAACACAGGATCGTGAATACAACATCATCACAATGAAAACGAGCGCGTGCATTTCTTGAGTTTAGTGAACCACTTCAATATCAAGGTGAGTTCATATGCCCTTTATCTAATCTTTTGATTTTAAATGCATGGCTGAGAAACATGCTAACTCTTTTGTTAACTTAAAAGATTTAGTATATTATTTCAAATATCATGTGATTTAGATAATAAATACTTTATCTTTATTATCATGCTTTTCTTATATTAATGTGTTTGCTTGTGTGTGAAATGAAAACAATGACAAAACAAGGATGATTAATGATATAGTTTCATGATATCATCAAATCACTGAAATAACATAAGTGTATTAAGATATAATCTTATAACACTTTGTTATTAACACAGAGATGACAATTAGATAATACTGAGACAAATACAAGTGATAATAAGAATGATAGTCATAGTAAGATAAGTTCAGGACAATGATACCATTCACCACATTTATTAACACTATGTAATAAGACTATTTCTTATAACGCTCTGTTAAAGACATTGAGAACACATAGCACTGAGAATAGATAACATTTAGACAATGACAATGGGAGAACACGTAGCAACAACTAATTACTATTAAGCATGTTTGTATTATATCACAACAATCATGTGTTCATGAGTTCATGTAAAGTCGTAAGTCCCTTACATGTAAATCACTTACCATACATTTAGTAGAGGCTAAACCGACGATAGATTAGTGGTACGATAGGTTTGACAAACTGCTGGCGATTGAGGTCGGTACGTTAATCTTAACAATTACCATTGGATGGTATCGTATGACCAGTAAAAGGGCTGCATCATGTTAGGTTTGGTAAACGACACATGGAGATATTAATCTTCAGACACTAATTGTAATTATTTTCCCTTCGTTTCTATTAACTGGTAGACTGAGGAATTGATTTTCTCTCATGTCATATTACTAGTACTATATTCGTTGTGAAGGCATTGATTCTATGAGACAATAAATGGATAGGGGTAAATTGGAGGCATTATGGTCAGATTACGTGAGGACTACAATGGGTCCCATTTATGCTCTATACATTCAAAGATGGTGACCAATACCAAGGGATAACTGTTACTTCTACTATTAGAAGTGAATTACAGTTAACCCTTCAATTGAGAGAATAATAATAATGATAAGTTTTAAATAATCATTTTTCCTTAAAACATTAAAGGATTACTATAACTTAGGCCATGGTAACTTATTCCATTCAACCACTTTTATTGTATACATATCACAATGTGGGTGGTGAACATATCATATGGGTTGAATATCAGATGGGACAAACACATGTGGGTTGGAAATGGGTATCCATAGTTGCATTACAAGTGGTGTTGAATTAAGTCAAGTATGTGCTGGGCTAGCGGCTTCATTCGTGATACGTATCCCCAATATATAAGCATACTTGGTTTTGATGACATACTATTTGTAAGTGTAATTATGATGAGAACATTTTTGTGAGAAAATATATGACAATATTAATAAGACTTGTGTGTGACACTATGACTTGTTAATGACAAATGGAAATCATTTTCAAATACTAAACTTATGAACTTATCAACGTAGTGTTGACTTGTTTTTAAATGCATGTTTTCTCAAGTGATGATCATGTTTAGTCACCAAGCATCAGAAATTAAGCTAGAGGACTTTATAGAAGACCTAGCTCACTTTTTTGTATGCATATTTTGAATGACATATTTGCAAATCATCTTTTGTAAATCATGTCCAGATACAAGATAGCTACTCTTTGATTCTTTTGGGTAGATTTACTTAAGTTAAGTTATGAAAATGACCTATGTAATTTAACTTTGTAATTCTATATCAATTTCATTTTAGCATTTCGCATTTATATATCATGTGCCATGTAAACAATCTGATCATTTCGATTATCACCCGATAATGCGCCCCGAGAACCTTCCGCTTGACGGGAAAGTGGATCCAGTCTGCCGGCTCGGAGTGTGACAAACATCATATGCTTCTCGGGAGGAACAACGAGATAAACAGTCATGTTGTGGTTGGCAACAAAACGTAGTTCAACCATATAAAAAAGAAATGGACTAAGTTAGTAAGAGTCAAATTAAATGAAAGACAAAGTTAAAAAGTCCAAGTTAAATTAAAAGTCAAAGTTAAAATAAAAGTCAAAGTCAGTTAAGGCCTCGAAATAAATGGAGTTCATGAAACTGTACAAGTTCACGAAGGATAATCAGTTCACGAAAAGGTGTTCTTGAAGCTGACTTCACGAACAGGTGTTCTCGAAGCCGAGTACACGAACAGGTTGTGACAATCCGACTTTTCGGATTAACCTTGTTAACTGAAGATGGTGAGATCACAGGCCCAACAAGATATGTAAGGCCCAGTAAGGCCAAAGAAGGCCCAATAGAGCCAAGGCAAGCCCAATCACAAATCTGAGGCCTAAGGGACGCCCAATTACAAATTTAAGGCCCAAGATAGGCCCAATTATATTTTGTGAGGCCCAAGTGGACAGAAGGTAGGCCCAAGGAGCCAAAGTAGGCCCAATGGTATCTAGGAGGCCCAATTAGATAAATCAAGTCCAATAATATTCTAAATGGCCGATTAGTGACGATCCGGTATTCCGAATTAACTTCGTTAACTTTAAAATTAACCGAATTGTTATGCAATTGAGCTAAATCATACCTAAAGGATTTGGAATTAGTAGAAATCAGTCTCAATATGCTCTAATTACAAAATTAAGAATTGTAATTGATTTAAAAGTCCAATTTTGACTTTAGAAGTCAAAATTCGTGGGTGTTAATCATGATTTAATTCGAAATATACATGTAACGGTTGGAGTTAATCAAATTAAACCTCCCAATTATGTGTACTGATGATCATTATCAGTAATCAGGCGTTATAGAACCCAACAAATTCGAATTAACCACGAATTGTAGACTAAAAGTCGAAACCGTCAACTACCATTATTAAGAGCATATAATGCGATCTTAATAGATCAAATTCTTGCTATAAAACCTTTAGTCGGTTCATTCAGAAGATTTTGCATCCACAAATTATTGCTTAGAAGCTGTGAATCGAAGAATCAATTAGGAGTCGGCCGAACTACAAGCGGGTCATCGAGATACATCAATTCGAAGTAAAATCAGGTAATTATCAACACCTACACATTACTTCTATCTTGCCTAAGCAAACACACAAAGAAATGGAACCATAGAATCACGAATTGAAGGAGAACGAATTCTAGGGCTTGTAATAAGAACGAAATTGGGGGATTTGATTATAATGGATTCAAAAATCGAATTAAATGATACCATCAGATTCAGAAGGGTTCGATTAAGCAAAATCAGTGATCAATTGAGTTTCTTAACAACGAATTGATCACGGTCTAATTCTAGGGTTCTAAAGACATTCGGATTTGGGGGTTTCGACTTAAACGGATTAAATATTCAAATTAAGTGATATCAATAGTATCAGATAGTTCCGATCAAGCATAAACATGTATTAATTTGAGGTTCTAGTATCAGATTTTATGATTTCGACAGTTAGGGTTCTTAAAGTTAAAAGATTTGGGGGTTTCAACTTCAATGATCCTAAGAATGAAATCAAACACTACTGTTAGTTTCGAAAATCACTTTTCGGTGTAAGGCCCAAAGATTGGAAACCAAATTTGAACGAATTGAACATGTTTGAATGATGGGGTAGGCTAACCATATTCGAAATTAGACAGATCGAGAATTGGGGTATTATGTTGATCCATAATCAGATTAAACTCGCTACTAGACTCGTTTGAATCCTTGAAATATTAACCCTAAGGTTTAAGAATCGATTGCATGGAAATGGTTGGTCAATCGGGTATGATTTGTTTCGGCTATGGTTAACTAGGAGATCACTGGGCCGATTGGGCTTATAATGATTAAAATCTGATATGTTATCAAAATCTGGTATAGGGGAGATGGTAGAGGTGTGGGGATGTTGGGTTGGAGGTCATGGGTTCGAAACCCGGCCCCAACAGTTTTAGAATTTTAAGGTTATTTTTAATATTTTGCCCATAACTTCTTCGTTTGAACTTCGATTCGACTCGTTCGAGTTGCATTGGAACCGTAACAAGAATACGAACGTATTAGAATAATAAAATTCATATTTTAATCCGAAAACGAAATCGCGTATAATTGCGTTTATTTAAATAAAATCGTATATGGTTTCATTTAAACAATTTCAAAGGCACGCGTACATACGCATGCATAGTTTTAACACTTTAACATACGTGTGTTGACACGTATGTGATTTCAAGCACAAAACGACTATCCGAATAACACCACGTTATTGTTTAAACACAGATCCTTCGTAAGAGGATTATCTACACGAGCTCACGTATTTGATCATTCTGCAACTATCAAAGGTGCGTACACGGCCCCTTTCTTATTTTAACTATTTTAGGGGAGAAAACATGTGCAACAAACTCTTTTTAGATACATATCACTTGCATGATTTAGCTGTTTACATGATGTGACAACATAGCAATTAAAAGTCCTTACACACCTCGAACCGTTTAGTTTGCTGTAGCGCAAAGCGTGGTAGTTGGAAATAGATCTATTAGGTTTGACATACCTCACTTGGTAGATGGGATCTACGCAAGTATTTGACTGACCAAACACACATTACTATTGTTCGTGCTAGACAATAGTGGCAAGGCAAAAACATGCTATAGCATGGCAATCGTCAGCTTCGGTGTCGACCACTTATGTAAATAGTTTATATGACTAGCTATCATGACTGTGCATGTGTGATTATGTTATCTACAAACTTGATATTCAACCTGCTGTTTTGAACATTGTGAATACTTAAAACCTGTGTTATGCACCAACCTTTGTGTTGACTTGATTTACATGTTTTCTCAGGACACTAAGGTGCGCAACAAAGCTGGGATGGACTAGGAGATAGAGTCGCATGCATGTTTATCATTTATTGTTTAAATTACACATTTGAGGATTTGTTTTGTAATTTACACATTTCAACTGTCACTGGTTTTAAAACGCTTCCGCAAATTTTGAAAACTCTGATGTTATGTTTTTAAGACCAAAGTATGTTTTGAAATTCATATAGAGGTCTTCGTTATGTCTAATGATCTGAGATCCTGTTTTGTCACGTTCCCAAACGGTGTGATTCCGTTAGTTGAAAATTGGGGGTGTGACACAGGTGTTCTCGAAGATGAAATTTAGTGAATTGAATTTCCTTCATTCCTTGTTCAATTTTGCTCCATTGACTCTCATTTTGGTCACAAACTACTCGGAATTGGAAAACGACCAACATATACAAAAAAGGGTTTCCAATTCGGAGTATTTCTTGGTTATTTGACCAAAAAAATCTCGATTCACAGAACAAAGTACTCGAAATTATTTTTCTTTGAGAACTTTTATTCTAATGGTCAAAATTTTGTAAAAATCTATACCTCGGTTTGCCTAAGGTAGATATATAAGATGGTCGGAGTGAAAATGCTAAAAGGTCTCTAGAAAATAAAATCTCCAAGGAGTAGCTCTGGGAGTTCTCGAATTGAGGTACTCAAAATGGGACATTCTCTGTGCTTATATAGGCAAGGGAGTACAAGAAATTTTTTCGTGTACTCTCTTTCGTGAACTTCATTTCGAATACCAAGTTTCGAGATCTTAAATAATTAAAAAATCTTAGTAAAAATAAAATAAGTTAAAATAAAATCAAATCAAAAACATTGGACGAGTTCAAGGTTAAGTTGGGTCAACTTTGTGGGATTAAATCTTTATCAGACACTAGACTACCTTAAAATAATTTCTTATAAAAGTACAACCTTTAAATAATTATACCCAACCAATTATTTCAGCTAGTTTATCCATAATTAAAAGATAATATTTACACTACAAAAAAAATGTCATATAGTGACACACAAAAAGTGTCACAGAAAACCTTAAAAGTGCCACTATTGACTCATATAGGAATTGGTGACACACAATAAAAGTGCCACTAGAAGCAGTGCCACTAAAGCCTTTTAGTGACACTTTTTTGTGTGCCACTCATTTCTCCAAAAATTTTTAATGGCACTTTTATTTTTGCCATAATATTAACTGCAAAATATCAATATTAATTTAGTGGCACAATTTCTTATGCCATAAATCAGAAAAAGGTTTTTGTGACACAACTTTCATGTCAATAAAAAGTATTTATAATTAAAAACACATTACTTTTGGTAGCACATAAATCATTATATTATTTGCATTAACTAATCATTATTTATTTAAAATACAAAATAAAAACTAAACCGAAAAGACGCATAATATTATAATCATAATCTAAAGTGAAGTTTCAATCCAAAACATATTCCAAACATTAGCAAAGAAATACATAGTAAGTTTCAAACAATTTAAGATGTTTACAAAAAAAATCAAAACAATCTTTCATGTTGTCAACTCTATTTGAAGCAATCCATTATTCTTCTTATCTCTACTCCATTATTTTCCATTGTAGCCTGATTGACTTCATCAACTATTGCTGGTACAATCAAACCATGAAAAGAATGATTAAATCAAACAAAATTTAGGCCATTAAAACCTAAATTGACTTTATATGTAAACAAAAGCCTAACTATACGATATAATTCTGCCCATTAAAATGGGCGGCTTGGGTTGGGTTGAGTAACGGGTCAAAACGAGTGCGAGTTAGGATGGGTTCGGGTCAAGACGGGTTTTAAGTAAAATCTGTTTGGGTTTAAACGGGACGTTTTTCTTTTTAAAAAAACAATTTCGCTCAAGTTAAAATGAGTCGTAACTAAACAAATAGTTTATTGAATAATTTTTAATGATTTTCTCATTAAATACATTATTGATCATTCTTACCCATTGAAATCCATTATGTTCACATGGTTTTTAAGTTGCCCATCTTGACCCGCTTTACGTTAAGGTGTTACCCATCTCAACCCATACTGTGTCATAATGTCACACATTTCAACCCAAAATGCAATAAGCGTTTACCCAAATATATCAGTTTATCTTGCTATGGGTCAAGATTGCCATGTATAGATATAATATTGCCTAATTTATGATCTAAAGTGAATTTGTATATATGTAAGTACAGAAAGTGTAATTGATTTTATATTATGCAAATAGACTTTTCCTGTTAAGTTAGATTTCATTCTAAAATTTTGGTCAATAAGTCAATCCACATGATCTTAGAAATCAGATTTTATTTTACTTTTTCCATTGCAATTCTTTAAAGATCTTTTCACTTTTTTGTTGGTCCCATCACTTTCCGGCCCAAAACAGTTCAATTGTTGTTGGCTGGAATTTGATATAGGTTGCAAAGGTGTATTTTAATTTCATGAAATAAAAAAAAAATAAACGACTCATGGATTATTTTATGGCTGTTAATAGATAAATTGAAGACCTTAAGTTTCTTATTGATAATTGTGAACATTGTGTGGTTTTATGCAAGTACCTTGTTCATTTGTATACTAAAATTCTTGAAAACTTGATACACCATTAGGGCCGGCTCTAACTTTGTGGAGGCCTAAAGCGGAAAATAAAACTGAGGCCCTTTTGCAAAAAAATTAATAAAAAAAGAAACAAACTTACCTGTATTAATGAAACATGTCTGGTCCAAAAATTTCATCTTCTAGTAATAAGATTGATTACAACTCATGCTAATTCCAAGAAACATGAGGCGACCACCACCCACGCACATCAACAAGCTGCTGCATTTTGTGGGCAACATAGATCAAAGTGATTAGCTAATATTGCAACTTCCTTCTAGTCAGTGATGGCAAGCTATTTCGGCTTATATAGTCATTTTTGAATAATAAATTTACACCAGCAACAGCATAATTAATCATCAAACGATGAAATAATTACTCCTAAACCACGTAATTGCACTTAATTATTTGATTTAAAACCATTCAATAACACAAAACCATTAAACATATATCCAAAAAACGCTATTTCATTGTACAAATTGCAAGCTCAGAAACATATACTTGGTTAGTACTACAGACTTTGTCTTGACAGTAAAATCATCCAAAAGTTTGACCTCATCAAGTGTCCAGCATGGAGGTTCAATGACTATATACCTGTCACACCCCTGCGCCGCGTGCGGAATCCACGGCGCGGTGACGTATGATCAGTTGAATCATGCACAAGTATTGAATAAGAACAACCACAATGGAATTACTAGGTTGCATAAGGTTTAGACAATAGTTTAGTTACAGACAATCTATCTACCAAAAGAAAGACAACTACAGACCCAAAATATAGTTACAAAATAAGACTTCAAACAAGACAATTAAACAATCAGGATTTAGTGTGTTTCTAATCCATCCTAGTATGTTTCTTCATCTTGTTCTATCTTAGAATGGTCTCCTTAGTTGTCCCTGAGAATGTCTTAAACCTGATTACCTGAAACACGTGAAAAGTAACTGTCAACTACAGACGTAGTTGGTGAGAACAATAGGTTTAACATTTGTAAACATGAGTATATGGTATAAGGCATAGGTAAGTTAAAGCAACATAAGATTCACACGGATGAGCTGCAACCCAAACTAACATCAAGTAAGAAAATGAGTGTAAACAGTCCAATCACTGTTCGCACAAAAGCCAACATATAATATCAAGTCCCAAACCACGTTTGGAGTTAGATAATGTATAGCAATTTTGAAAACCATAATGACACCAGACCTGCAGTTAGCTTTTAAAACCAATTTAAAAGCTAACTCCATCCTGGATAAGAACCAATGTGTCCGCTTTCCCTTGTTGTGATCACCCAGTACTAACGCTAGTGAATATGATACTTGATGCTTTTACAAGTTTGTTTACAACAATAGACACCATGTTCTGAACCTTACTTTAACCAAATGTGTTAATGCCTTATTTGATAACATAAATTAAAAACCTAGATTTAATTCCACGAATTAAATCCTTTGTTTTGAATACCATGAAATGAATCTGTTGATTTGAATACCATGAAATGAACCACTTGATTTGAATACCATGATGTGAATCACTTGATTTGAATACCATGAAATAGTGACCTTGTGTAACAACAAGGTTTATAACAAAAGAGTTTATAAAATCATTTATTTAAAAGTGTTTATCCTTCATAAATACATTTGAGTAAATCTGTTACAAAACAGTTCGAAGATCCTTTATAAAACCTTTTTAGTGAAAAGAGTTTAATAGTTGATAATTCCTTTAAGACAGTTGATGAATCCCTTGGATTCGTGCGATTGAACCTGAAATGTTTATAAGAATACACACATCCTGTGTAATGAATTACCATTGTAAATAGCGGGTTTGATCACGTGTTCCACCCCAAAACAGTTATAAAACAGTAAAAGAGGGGCTAAAGTTCTCACCTGTCTGCAGTAGACTCTGAATTAAAACAGATAACAAGTAGCAAACAGGACTTCTAATTGTTTCCTATAACATTGTAATCATACATAAGATATAGGATTTATAATTGTATAGACTTTGATTCATTGATTGACTTGTGTTCTCTTGAAATTGATTAACACTTGATTACTTGATCATGATTATGATTGTTGTGTAAACTTGAAAATCATGCTTTGAATCACTTGATTGATCATGGGTCCAAGAAACGAATATAAATGATCTTTTGCACAAATTCTTATGCATAAAATGATAAATGTTCTAGAATTTGATAACCATTGATTAACATGTATTGTGATAAGATGTTCAATTGCGTTAAGTCTTGTGATTGTGAATTGATCTTCATGATGATTGTTAAGTTACAAACTTAACCCATTTATGATCAATTCACAATTGTCATAATCGAGGGCCTCACATTGGGCCTTAAGCCCATGAAACCATGATGGTCCTTAAACCGAGTCCATGGGCCACTTAGGTTAACAATGGGCCAATTGTATGTGAGGTTGGGCCAATTAGGATAATAGTGAGCCTAATGGGCTTGGATTAGACCTAAAGAATTTAATTGGGTCCACTAATGTGTATGTAAACCACACAAGTTTCAAAGACAATATTGGGCCAATTAAACCATAATGGGCCAATCTAACTCTATTGTGCTTAGTTTAAACCTATGGGCCAAGTTGTTAATGGAATTGGGCCTTGAAGCATTGAGTTGGGCCGAATGGGTTTGGGCGACCACCTTAGGCAGCGAACCTCCTTGGTTCATGCCTAAGGTTCGGCTGCTTTGAGACACCACCAATGTTCGGCCTAAAGTTAAATGGTTCGGTCCCATGGTTGCATGCAAGGTTCGGGAAGAATGAAGGGTGTATGGTTCGTGCATGGCTACTAAGGTTCGTGATCTTACAGGCTTTGGCTCATGTGGGTTCGTTTCTGATGAGAAAACATCAAGGTTCGTCCAAAGAACCTTACAAAGTTCGGCTGACATAGCTTCTGCCACACGAGCTAGGGTTCGTCAAGCTGTATAAGGGTTCGCTGCATGTTGATAAAGGTTCGTGAAAGCAAAGGTTCGTTCATGATCACCGAATGTTCGCAGCAACAAGGAGGGTTCGCTCATGCTAGGGAGATTCATTAGGGTTCGGCTGACCCTGAAACGAACTATGCAGGTTCATGAGGCTTCGCCATGGACCAAGGGTTCGTGATGGTTCGTGTAGCACCTCAGGGTTCGGCCAGCTGCAGTTGAGGGTTCGTTGGACACCAATTGGTTCGGTGAAGGCTCGTGGGGATGCCTAGGGTTCGGCTGGTTGCTGAAGAGGGTTCGACAGCCCCTTTCTTCCAACGAACCTGTAACAACTTCGCATCCCACTTGAGCTATGGCCGTCCCTGATGAAGTCTCCACATCCTCGATGCACAAGAACCACATTTCGAAGGTCTAGGGTTGGTCTACGTGGGCTTTTATTACCGATTATATGAGTCGGTCGAGCAACAAAACGAAAACCCTATTTTCGTGATTTTCAATCGATCATACCTCGTCTTTGGCCGGCTGATCTCGCTGATTTCTTGTACTTTCGTGTAGATAATGTTGAGAGCTACGCGTGGACACCAAGAATGACGAAATCCGTTGAGAAATAAGCGAGTTACGAACGTTTAAAGTTGGTTTTCTTAGAGAGAGAGAGGGTAGACGAAAATTTAGAGAGAGAAAGTGTTGTAGGTGAATTAAATGAGATAAATGATCTCATTCAAGGCTTTTATAGCCCGTGTGGTATTCGGGTCCGTTTCGGTCGCTCGGTTCGCGTTTTCGGAACGTAACGCGTATTTTACGCGGTTTTAAATAAAAAGAGTTGTTAAACTCAAATAAATGATGAGTTTCAAAATTGTAAAAATATAAAATAATTAATTTAATTATTTTTACTCTTCGTGTGTTGACAGATCGTTAAACACTCACGATTTACGTGTATACCCGCAATCGCGTACGTTTTCCGATCGTATTAATTATTTAAAGTCGTTTAATCATAATTATAAGTTCAACATTCGTATCATTATGGATCGTCACCCATAACTATACTCAGTCTCGCTTACGTATTACGATTCTTGTTGAATTTAATTGTCATAATATTCGTCTTAACACTACACACTAACACTATCCTGTTACACCGAACGCAGTATATATATAGGGCTCACTCTCGCTGCCCACCACTGTTTCGATATAACAAGATACTGTTCTTACCTAGTGAACTCGACTGTAAATAAGTAATACATACTTGTTCCTGAATAATAAGATCATGTAGCACACAAGCACATTATGAACATATGAATCACATTGATAGACTGAACATGAAACCACACTGTTCTAACACTGTTTACCACTATCATGACTAAATGCACAAATGTTACAGTCTCCCCTAGTTAAGGGAATTTCGTCCCGAAATTAACTAGCCGAAGATACTGTAAAAAGATGAGGGTACTTAAGCTTCATCTGGTCTTCACGTTCCCAGGTGAACTCAGCACCGCGTTTGCCCTCCCATCGTACCTTTACGATCGGGATACGGCTGCGTTTAAGTTTCTTGACCCCATGATCCATGATTTCAACTGGACGTTCTATGAATTGCATGTTGTTCTGAATCTGAATGTCTTCCAGTGGAATCTGAACATCATGATCTGCCAAGCATTTCTTAAGATTCGACACATGAAAAGTATCGTGAACATTGCTTAGCTCCACTGGAAGTTTGAGTTTGTAGGCTACGGGACCAATCCGTTCCAGGATCTCAAAAGGTCCAACGTACCTTGGTGCCAGTTTCCCTTTCTTCCCGAATCGGACGACGCCTTTCCAGGGAGAAACTTTGAGTAAGACTCGGTCACCGACTTGAAACTCAAGCGGTTTCCGACGTCGATCAGCATAACTCTTTTGCCGATCTCGTGCGGTCTTAAGCCGTGACTGTATGATTGTGATTTTGTCTGATGTTTCCTGAATGAGTTCCGGTCCTACGACCTGTGAGTCACCAATCTCGGTCCAACAGACCGGTGATCGGCACTTTCTACCATATAGAGCTTCGAATGGTGCACATTGAATGCTCGTATGATAGCTATTGTTATAAGAAAACTCAATGAGTGGGAGATGAGTGTCCCAACTTCCACCGAAGTCAATGACACAAGAACGAAGCATGTCTTCAAGTGTTTGGATAGTCCTTTCGCTTTGGCCGTCGGTTTGAGGATGATACGCCGTGCTAAGATTAACACGCGTTCCCAAAGCCTTTTGCAATGATTGCCAAAAGCGAGAAGTGAAACGACTATCACGATCAGATATGATTGATGTTGGAGTACCATGACGTGCAATGATTTCGTTGATGTACAATGTGGATAACTTCTCCATCTTGTAATCCTCTCGGATAGGGAGAAAATGAGCAGATTTGGTGAGTCGATCAACGATCACCCAAATCGAATCAAAACCTCGCGGAGTTCTCGGCAACTTTGTTATGAAATCCATGGAAATTTGCTCCCATTTCCATTGAGGAATTTCAGGTTGCGGCAGAAGTCCCGAAGGTTTTTGATGTTCTGCTTTGACCTTTGAACATGTAAGACACTTTCCCACATACAGTGCTATGTCTTTCTTCATTCCCGGCCACCAGTAAGATGTCCTCAAGTCCTAATACATCTTGTCGGCTCCAGGATGAACTGAGTATCGCGACTTATGAGCCTCATCACAGATGTGTGTGCGCAATTCTTCTGACTTTGGAATCCAGATGCGGCCGTTGAGATATAACACCCCGTCAGATCGAGGTTCGAGTTTCTTCTCAATTCCGCAATCTAAGTCAGCCTTGAGTTGATTGTCTGTTACTACTTGTTGTTGTGCAATGCGAATCAAGTCTTTCAAGTTTGGCTGTGTGTTGATCACCATGGCTCTTACACGAATTGGTTTGACTGGTTCTTTGCGACTAAGAGCATCCGCCACCACATTGGCTTTACCCGGATGGTAACGAATCTCACAGTCGTAATCAGTTAGAAGCTCAACCCAACGCCGTTGTCTCATGTTGAGTTCTTTCTGATTTAGAATGTGTTGTAGGCTCTTGTGGTCTGTATAGATGACACATTTAGTACCATACAGGTAGTGTCTCCAAATCTTCAATGCAAAAACCACAGCCCCTAAGTCAAGGTCATGAGTAGTGTAATTCTTCTCGTGAACCTTGAGTTGTCTTGAAGCATACGCAATGACCTTGTCCCGTTGCATAAGTACACAACCGAGACCAAGGTTTGAAGCATCACAGTAGACAATGAAATCATCACTACCTTCTGGAAGACTAAGGATAGGGGAGTTGCATAACTTCTGTTTAAGAAGTTGAAATGCATCTTCCTGTTTCTGTCCCCATATAAACGCTTGACTTTTCTGAGTCAAAGTGGTAAGTGGCAAGGCAATCTTAGAGAAATTCGCAATGAATCTCCTGTAATATCCCGCCAGTCCCAGAAACGAACGAATCTCTGTTGGAGTAGATGGAGTAGTCCAGTTCTTAATCGCCTCAATCTTTGCTGGATCTACATGTATTCCATCCCTGTTGATGACATGTCCTAAGAAGTGAACTTCCTTTAGCCAAAACTCACATTTTGAGAATTTAGCATATAGTTGTTCAGTTCTTAGTAACTCTAAGACTTTTCTCAAATGATCCTCATGTTCTTGTTCTGACTTGGAATAAATTAGTATATCGTCAATGAAGACAATAACAAATTGATCCAAGTATGGCCTGCAGACTCGGTTCATCAAGTCCATGAACACTGCGGGTGCCTTGGTCAGTCCAAATGGCATAACCACAAACTCATAGTGTCCATATCGAGTCCTAAATGCAGTCTTTGGTATATCATCATCATTTACTCTTAACTGATGATACCCAGATCGTAAGTCAATCTTAGAGAAGCAAGTTGCTCCCTGTAATTGATCAAACAGATCATCGATCCTGGGCAGAGGATATCTATTCTTGATTGTCAACTTGTTCAACTCACGATAGTCGATGCACATACGAAATGAACCGTCTTTCTTTTTGACAAAGAGAACCGGAGCTCCCCATGGAGAGAAACTCGGCCTTATGAAACCTTTGTCTAAAAGTTCTTGAAGCTGACTAGACAGTTCTTGCATCTCAGATGGTGCTAATCGATACGGTGACTTCGCCACTGGGTTTGCTCCAGGGAAGAGATCAATTCTAAACTCCACTTGTCGGACTGGTGGTAGTCCAGGCAAGTCTTCTGGAAATACGTCTGGATAATCTCTGATAACTGGAACATCTCCAACTGCTTTCTTTTCAGGTTTCTTTTCCACTACGTGGGCTAGGAAAGCATAATATTTCTTCTTCAAGTACTTCCTCGCCTTGATGCACGATACAATCTTCAATCCGCGGCATGGTTTCTCGCCGTAGACTATCATCGTTTCGCCGGATGGTAAGGGAATTCGGATAAGTTTCTCAGAGCATACGATTTCAGCATTGTTTTTGGATAACCAATCCATTCCTATCACAACTTCGAAACTTCCAAGCGTCATAGGAATAAGATCGATGGGGAAAAAATGATCGTTCAATCGTAATTCACAACCATGGATAATGGAATCTACAACTATAGTCTTACCATTCGCTACTTCTACTGTATAAGGAGCAGTAAGTATAGATAGTTGCATATTAAGCACAGAAGCAGTATGAGCAGAGATAAAACTTTTATCAGCACCAGTATCGAATATGATAGAAACATAGTGATCATTGATAAGAAATGTACCCGTGATGACTGCCGGCTCTTCACGTGCTTCAGCAGTTCCAATAACAAAAGCACGAGCAGCAGCAGTATTGTTGTTGAGTTTTGGACACTGGTTTCTGAAGTGTCCCTCTGCTCCACAATTATAATAGGCTCTTCCACCTGTAGCAGTAGTGGTAGCAGTTGTTGCAGCAGCAAGATGAGCAGCTCGGCATGTAGCTGCAAAGTGTCCCATTCGCCCACATTTGAGACACTTCTTGCATGGAGTGTTGGGCAGATGATGATACTGGCATTTGGTGCAAAGTGGAAGAGGGCCAGTATAAGGCTTTCTGGTATTAGCAGGTTGTGGCATCGCAGTAATGGGTGTAGCATGAGTGGAAGTAGCTGCAGTCAACGCTGCAAAGTTCTTGATTGTCTTTTGCTTTTTCCTCTTGTGATGGTGCTGTTCAGGCTTCTTGCCCTCCTCAATCTGTGCCCTTTTGAATCCCTTTCGGTTGAGCACTCCAGATTTAACATACTCTTCAGTAAGAGTAGCACCAAGTTGAATCGCGGCTTCCAGAGTAGTGGGGTTGTTCCCCATAACAGTTCCTCTGACAACTAGAGGCAAGCCTTCAATGTATTTCTCTATCTTGCGGGATAGAGGAGTAACCAAGTGTGGTACCAAGATGCACAACTCATGGAAACGAGTTGTATACTTTGTGTTCTCTCCACTATCTTGCACCAGATTCCACATCTCTACCTCGAGTTTCTTCAGTTCATGACGTGGACAAAACTTCTCCACGAGTAAGTTCTTGAAACCGTCCCACGGTAAAGCTAAGGCGACCTCACGTCCTCTGGTGTTCTTCTCAGAATTCCACCAGGTGAGTGCGCCCTTGTGAAAAGCGCTTGAGGCCATCTTGACCTTCAGATTCTCAGGACATCCAGTGAAGTCGAGAATGTCTTCAATGCTTTCCAGCCATTGCAGTAGGCCGGTAGCTCCCTCGGTACCAGAGTACTTAGGAGGCTTAGCATCGTTGAACTGCTTGAAAGTAAAGTTAGCAGTTCCAGCGTTAGTGGCATTTGAGTTGTGAGCGGAATCACTGGTACTACCCCGAAGATTCTGGGTGATATCAGTGACCATACCAGGGATTACTTCCCGCATATGAATAGCGATAGCTCGAGCAATCTTGTCGATCTCATCATCATTACCACTTGTTGAACCCCCTCCGTTAGGATCACGTCGGGGAGGCATTCTACGAATAGAAGCCACAAGCAGGTCAGTAATGAGGAAAATACAATTGAATTTGCATGATAAAGTTAGTAATATATCCATACTACTAGTATTGCCATTCAATTGTAATATGATCCAGTACACGTATAAGTTATCAACTTATTTGCATACTTATCATGTGAATATGTACGATGTTCCATGATCTCTCCACCAAACCTACACACTGGCACTTTCCCGATATACCGAAAATAGCTTATATATAGGGTTCACTCTCGCTGCCCACCACCGTTTCGATATACCACGATCATGCCCTTGCTAGCATTTGGCAACATGTTTGTACTGATTTGCAAGTGTGTTCCATTGATTAAGAATCTCATGATCTTTGATCAACTTGAACTACGATTGATTCCATGATTGAACTATGATTATGTTATGCGTGCACCTACTAACAGTTGTTAACATGTAGAACTAAATCATACGTGTGTTCTACACTTTCCTGTTAACCTATGTCAGTAAGTACTAATGATGTAATCACTTAAGAATCTCACTTAAGGTTTACATTGAAAAATTTTCACAACTTGATTGATTCACCATAATGTTTGGTTCATCCAAGTTTGAATTGCACTATGATTTGATTCACCAATGATTGTATCCCAACTGTTTGTATCCCATGTGTTTGACTAATGTTCAATGATTCCAGTTGATCCCGAATCCTCACTTCAAGTATGATCGCCGGATTCCCCCTGACATATCAAGATAAACTTATATATAGGGTAAGCTCTCACCGACCCACCACTTACCACAACACGTCAGCGTTAATCCGCTGTTTGTACTTGAAGTTAAGATTCCAACTGTTGATTGATTATGATTGATTCACGTCTGTCTCTTGTTCTCAGAATATGATTATGATTATGTAAACCATGGTTCTTAATTTACTAGAAATTAAAACCTTAGGTTTTAGCATGTGTGTCCTAGGTTATTTGACCTAGGTTCTCAATACTTACAGTATCGAGTATAATGATCTCCTGTGAGAACTTCAACTAAAGAATACTGTTACACAGATTCTAAGTTATAAAGTTCCTATGATAATGAACACCTGATAATGATAACAATGACAAGGATTTCAAATCAAGATTCTAAGTTAATAGTTCTTGACTTTTGAATTCCTATAATGAATATGACAAGGATTTCAAATCAAGACTCTGAATTAATAGATCCTGACCTTTGAATTCCTATAATGAATATGACAAGGACTTTAGATCAAAGATACCAATCTTTGCCTCTAAATCCTATAATGAATATGACAAGGACTTTAGATCAAAGATACCAATCTTTGCCTCTAAATCCTATAATGAATATGACAAGAAATTCATATCAAAGATACTGATAATACAGATCTTTGCTTCCGAATTTCTATACTGATCTCTGCGTGAGAATTTCAGATCAAGGATACTAAGAATACAGATCCTTGCCTCTGAAATCCTTAAATGCATATGTGTGAGAATTTAATTCGGTTTCTAAAATTATAGAATTCCAATTCAAATTCCTTGACTCAATGTCTAATCTTAGAAAATGTCCCTAAGATCTTTCAAGCTTATTGTAGACTTAATGCTCACTTAAGTTACTTAGATCCTAAGTATCCTCAAGCCTATAGCACTTAGTCCTATTGGGTAGCTTAGGTTATAGTCTAGGTCATTAAACATTGGGTTTTTCCTAGTTCTCTACAACCTTGGCTCTGATACCAACCTGTCACACCCCTGCGCCGCGTGCGGAATCCACGACGCGGTGACGTATGATCAGTTGAATCATGCACAAGTATTGAATAAGAACAACCACAATGGAATTACTAGGTTGCATAAGGTTTAGACAATAGTTTAGTTACAGCCAATCTATCTACCAAAAGAAAGACAACTACAGACCCAAAATATAGTTACAAAATAAGACTTCAAACAAGACAATTAAACAATCAGGATTTAGTGTGTTTCTAATCCATCCTAGTATGTTTCTTCATCTTGTTCTATCTTAGAATGGTCTCCTTAGTTGTCCCTGAGAATGTCTTAAACCTGATTACCTGAAACACGTGAAAAGTAACTGTCAACTACAGACGTAGTTGGTGAGAACAATAGGTTTAACATTTGTAAACATGAGTATATGGTATAAGGCATAGGTAAGTTAAAGCAACATAAGATTCACACGGATGAGCTGCAACCCAAACTAACATCAAGTAAGAAAATGAGTGTAAACAGTCCAATCACTGTTCGCACAAAAGCCAACATATAATATCAAGTCCCAAACCACGTTTGGAGTTAGATAATGTATAGCAATTTTGAAAACCATAAGGACACCAGACCTGCAGTTAGCTTTTAAAACCAATTTAAAAGCTAACTCCATCCTGGATAAGAACCAATGTGTCCGCTTTCCCTTGTTGTGATCACCCAGTACTAACGCTAATGAATATGATACTTGATGCTTTTACAAGTTTGTTTACAACAATAGACACCATGTTCTGAACCTTACTTTAACCAAATGTGTTAATGCCTTATTTGATAACATGAATTAAAAACCTAGATTTAATTCCACGAATTAAATCCTTTGTTTTGAATACCATGAAATGAATCTGTTGATTTGAATACCATGAAATGAACCACTTGATTTGAATACCATGATGTGAATCACTTGATTTGAATACCATGAAATAGTGACCTTGTGTAACAACAAGGTTTATAACAAAAGAGTTTATAAAATCATTTATTTAAAAGTGTTTATCCTTCATAAATACATTTGAGTAAATCTGTTACAAAACAGTTCGAAGATCCTTTATAAAACCTTTTTAGTGAAAAGAGTTTAATAGTTGATAATTCCTTTAAGACAGTTGATGAATCCCTTGGATTCGTGCGATTGAACCTGAAATGTTTATAAGAATACACACATCCTGTGTAATGAATTACCATTGTAAATAGCGGGTTTGATCACGTGTTCCACCCCAAAACAGTTATAAAACAGTAAAAGAGGGGCTAAAGTTCTCACCTGTCTGCAGTAGACTCTGAATTAAAACAGATAGCAAGTAGCAAACAGGACTTCTAATTGTTTCCTATAACATTGTAATCATACATAAGATATAGGATTTATAATTGTATAGACTTTGATTCATTGATTGACTTGTGTTCTCTTGAAATTGATTAACACTTGGTTACTTGATCATGACTATGATTGTTGTGTAAACTTGAAAATCATGCTTTGAATCACTTGATTGATCATGGGTCCAAGAAACGAATATGAAATGATCTTTTGCACAAATTCTTATGCATAAAATGATAAATGTTCTAGAATTTGATAACCATTGATTAACATGTATTGTGATAAGATGTTCAATTGCGTTAAGTCTTGTGATTGTGAATTGATCTTCATGATTATTGTTAAGTTACAAAGTTAACCCATTTATGATCAATTCACAATTGTCATAATCGAGGGCCTCACATTGGGCCTTAAGCCCATGAAACCATGATGGTCCTTAAACCGAGTCCATGGGCCACTTAGGTTAACAATGGGCCAATTGTATGTGAGGTTGGGCCAATTAGGATAATAGTGAGCCTAATGGGCTTGGATTAGACCTAAAGAATTTAATTGGGTCCACTAATGTGTATGTAAACCACACAAGTTTCTAAGACAATATTGGGCCAATTAAACCATAATGGGCCAATCTAACTCTATTGTGCTTAGTTTAAACCTATGGGCCAAGTTGTTAATGGAATTGGGCCTTGAAGCATTGAGTTGGGCCGAATGGGTTTGGGCGACCACCTTAGGCAGCGAACCTCCTTGGTTCATGCCTAAGGTTCGGCTGCTTTGAGACACCACCAATGTTCGGCCTAAAGTTAAATGGTTCGGTCCCATGGTTGCATGCAAGGTTCGTGAAGAACGAAGGGTGTATGGTTCGTGCATGGCTACTAAGGTTCGTGATCTTATAGGCTTTGGCTCATGTGGGTTCGTTTCTCATGAGAAAACATCAAGGTTCGGCCAAAGAACCTTACAAAGTTCGGCTGACATAGCTTCTGCCACACGAGCTAGGGTTCGTCAAGATGTATAAGGGTTCGCTGCATGTTGATAAAGGTTCGTGAAAGCAAAGGTTCGTTCATGATCACCGAATGTTCACAGCAACAAGGAGGGTTCGCTCATGCTAGGGAGATTCATTAGGGTTCGGCTGATCCTGAAACGAACTATGCAGGTTCATGAGGCTTCGCCATGGACCAAGGGTTCGTGATGGTTAATGTAGCACCTCAGGGTTCGGCCAGCTGCAGTTGAGGGTTCGTTGGACACCAATTGGTTCGGTGAAGGCTCGTGGGGATGCCTAGGGTTCGGCTGGTTGCTGAAGAGGCTTCGACAGCCCCTTTCTTCCAACGAACCTGTAACAACTTCGCATCCCACTTGAGCTATGGCCGTCCCTGATGAAGTCTCCACATCCTCGATGCACAAGAACCACATTTCGAAGGTCTAGGGTTGGTCTACGTGGGCTTTTATTACCGATTATATGAGTCGGTCGAGCAACAAAACGAAAACCCTATTTTCGTGATTTTCAATCGATCATACCTCGTCTTTGGCCGGCTGATCTCGCTGATTTCTTGTACTTTCGTGTAGATAATGTTGAGAGCTACGCGTGGACACCAAGAATGACGAAATCCGTTGAGAAATAAGCGAGTTACGAACGTTTAAAGTTGGTTTTCTTAGAGAGAGAGAGGGTAGACGAAAATTTAGAGAGAGAAAGTGTTGTAGGTGAATTAAATGAGATAAATGATCTCATTCAAGGCTTTTATAGCCCGTGTGGTATTCGGGTCCGTTTCGGTCGCTCGGTTCGCGTTTCCGGAACGTAACGCGTATTTTACGCGGTTTTAAATAAAAAGAGTTGTTAAACTCAAATAAATGATGAGTTTCAAAATTGTAAAAATATAAAATAATTAATTTAATTATTTTTACTCTTCGTGTGTTGACAGATCGTTAAACACTCACGATTTACGTGTATACCCGCAATCACGTACGTTTTCCGATCGTATTAATTATTTAAAGTCGTTTAATCATAATTATAAGTTCAACATTCGTATCATTATGGATCGTCACCCATAACTATACTCAGTCTCGCTTACGTATTACGATTCTTGTTGAATTTAATTGTCATAATATTCGTCTTAACACTACACACTAACACTATCCTGTTACACCGAACGCAGTATATATATAGGGCTCACTCTCGCTGCCCACCACTGTTTCGATATAACAAGATACTGTTCTTGCCTAGTGAACTCGACTGTAAATAAGTAATACATACTTGTTCCTGAATAATAAGATCCTGTAGCACACAAGCACATTATGAACATATGAATCACGTTGATAGACTGAACATGAAACCACACTGTTCTAACACTGTTTACCACTATCATGACTAAATGCACAAATGTTACAATACCTTCATCCCCTTATCCCTTTCTAAATTAGTAAATAAATAATGTATCTACAGACAACCCATAAAATAAGGTAATCCGAAGTTTAAAACTATAAAATTAAGCCACTGAATATGGCTCAGATTAACAAGATCATATGACTCTACTAAATACTTCCAGGAACACCTTCAGCCATTAAAACACATGTTTCATATGTTTCAAAAGCAGCAAAAAAAGTCCTCAATCACATGCATATAATTACTAATAAATCAAATACTAAGCACTAAAGTAGCCCTAAATCAAATCATATAACACAATGATATGTGCAGCGGAATGAAACATTCATAAAGTGTTCATAATTAGGCATTACATCGAACAACTTGTGTGCAGTTTTAGAACAACATTAACATGCTTATTATAATGAACTAAATTCTATGATTCTTTAAATTTTTAATTGTGAATGTTCAGTTTCTTCAATTTTTCCAATTACCAGGTACCAAAATTTTAAGAAATCAAAAAATGTTAAAACTTCGATCAATGAAAAAACGGTTCAGCAATCTCATACCAATATTCAAGCATTCAGATCAATAATTAGATGAATACATACGATATGGAGATATTAGTTAGTACCTGGTATTTCAAACGAACCAAACATATACTGGCTGATGATGTCGATGGGCAGAGAAGAGAGAAAAATGTTACAACTTGTGAAATGTTAAAGACCTGGTTGATGATGCTGTTGGGTCGATATCGATGTAGAAGACGAGAGCATATGGAGAGAACGAGAGCATTAAGTTGACAGGGATGAGGAGTAGATGGTGTGCTGTCATATTAAACCCTAATTTGTTTGTGATCACAGCAATAATTGGGGGGAAAGATATATATATTTAGCGGGAAACTTTAAATCCTAAAATTTTCAGTTTGGTCTATAATTTTAACAAAAGAAAACTATTTCCGCCACAAAAATTTTTTATATTATTAAAGTGTGTTAAAAAAGTACGAAATACATAAAAATGCCACTAAAAATTTGTATTGTTATTATAAACTAGTTTTAAAACAATTATGGCACGTATAAAGTGCCATTAAAACCTTTAATTAGTGGTAGAAAAGTTAAATGACACTAAAACATGTGTCAATCTAATATGGCATACGCAAAGTGCCATAAAAACCCCTTATTAGTGACACAAAAATTAAATGTCACTAATAACTTGTGCCACTATATGGCATTTTTTTTGTACTGTTATGATCAAAAAATTTCTACCGGTTTTTCTGAAAATCTTTTTGGGAAGTTTATGGCAATCAGACATGTTATCCAGATCTTTATGAAACCAATCAATTTTGCGAAATCTTTTGTTTCAAAACTCGATTGTGTTTCAATGAACTTAATACGTTTTGACAGTGTTTTAATGTCTGAAAAGAAAGAACCGATCCATTAGATTAGAATCAAGAATAAGAAAGGGTTCTATCATCTTATTGCTCATTGGCATCTTTTATTTTATTGATCTGCAGACACATTGGTCTTAACGTCACACATTCAAGTCTTTTCTTACACAAAACAGAGGATGCTTCAGTAAGTATTTTCCGCTCCTTATTTCCACAAAACCTAGAAAATACCCGAGTTTTCTAGTAAACGATTTCAAGGTTATCAAAACACAATCTCACTTTTACTTAGGGATTTCTACAAAATATCAAATCGTTATTACATTTGTCTGGTTTATCTGATTTTCCAATACTGCTCACTTATTTATAGTTTAATATTTTTGAATGATAAAGTCTAATCTTCTTATTGGAAAATGTGCTTTATTCCTTCGTGATTTATACTTATCTAAAGTTATTCCTAAGAAATTATACTAAGGTAGTGAATTTTTGAGTGTCAAAAATCATTTCACTTCCCATTGAACCACTTTACCTGACTGTCCAATTAAATCTTTTTCTATTTTTTTTAATATTTGAAAAGACAGAATCTTTTTGTAATTTTCTTAAACTTCACTCCACCGTAAACTTATAGATCGTCTTAAAAACCAAAAATCATTTTGTTCTTTTCTTAAATATTAACCCCCTAAATTTGTTATCTAAAAATTAAAGTAAAAATAAAACAAAAATTTTAATGTATTTACAAAAATTGTTTTAATCAAAACTTATTAGTTTGAGTGAGGCAAGCAAATGGTTGAAGCAAGCTGTATCGAACGGTTTGGTGAAAACATCCGCAAGATTGTCATCAATGGAGAACTTTTCAAGATGGATCAGCTTACGTTCGAAATAGTCCCGGATATAGTGAATCCGGATGTCAATATGTTTAGTTTTGGAATGTTGTACCGGAATCTTGACGGTCTAAAGAGCTTCTTCGTTATCACGGTAAATAGGAGAGTCAAGAAAGTTTAAACTGTAATCGAGAAGTTGTTGTTGCATCAAGATGACTTGAGAGAAATAGCTAGAAGCAACAACATACTCAGCTTCTGCAGTAGAGGTAGATACGGTAGTCTGTTTCTTACACTGCCATGGTGCAAGGCGATCTCCCGGATACTGACATCTACCTGTGGTTGACTTCCTGTCAAAATTACAACCCCCACAATCACTGTTAGAGTAACCAAATAATTTGAACATAGAGTTCTTAGGAGACCACAAACCGAGACGAAGTTTCCCGACGAGATAGCGAAAGATCCTCTTGATAGCAGTCAGATTAGATACCTTCGGATTCGCCTGATATTTGGGACACTGACATACAGAGAACATGATGTCAGGTGTGCTGGAGGTGAGGTACATTAGAGAGCCAATCATCTATCTGTAAAGATGTTGATCAACATCGTCACCATCTGAATCCGAAGTCAAAATAGGATGAGCAGCCATAGGAGTGGAGGTGGGCTTGGAGTCCAACATATTGAACTTGGTAAGAATATTGGTCACATACTTGCGCTGATGAATCAGTACCCCCTTATGATCATCCTTTACATGGAGAACTAAGAAGAAGGCCATCTCCCCCATTGCACTCATCTCAAACTTCTTCTTCATTACGGCATCAAAATCCTTACAAAGCACCGAGCTCGTGTAACCGAAGATAGTATCATCCACATAGATCGAGATAAGAATCAAATCATCCTTCTCTATGCGAACGAACAGTGTTTGATCTATTTATCCACGGGTATAACCATTGGCTAGAAGATGATCAATGAGTGTAGCATACCATGCTCGGGGTTCTTGATGTAGATCGTACGGGGCTTTGTCTAGCTTGTAGACATGGTCGGGATACTGTGAATCCTCGAACCTAGGAGGTGGACATACATATATCTCTATCTTGACCTTTCCATACAAGAAAGTCGTATTCACATCCATCGGATAAACCGTGAAGTTCATGTAGGATGCGTAGGCCAAGAAGATGCGAATTGCCTCAAGTCTTGCAACCGGTGCAATGACTTCCTCGTAGTCAATACCCTCCTGTTGCTAGAAGCCCTGGACTACCAACGTTGCCTTATTTTGATGATAACGTCAGAGTCATCCCTTTTGGTTCCGAAGGCCCATCTAGTTCCAATTGGCAATTTTCCAATGGGCAATGGAACAAGATTCCATACTTGGAGCTTCTAAAACTGCATCAACTCTTCTTGCATCGCTTCAACCCATCTTGATTCCTTAAGAGCCATCTTGATGTTCTTCGGTTCTACTTGCGAGATTAAGCAAGAATATAAACAAGACATAATTGGACCTGATTGATTGCTTGTGATGGTCCCTTCAGATAAGGCGGTCTGAGCCAGAATAGATCTGCTCCGGGTGAGAACTCCTTTAGAAAGCGATCTGAGGGTTGTTTCCATCTTCTCGATCAATTGGATCAAGCCGACAGTTCCCTCACTACCACTGAGGCCAGGTGGCTTGCATCCTACAAAGCTTTTGTAGGAGTAGTCCTATTGAGTTCTACTGTTCCCAATGCCCTCACGAGATGAGTTTCTAGTATTGTTGTTGTTGTTGGAGTTAATTATGTTCATCATTTCAAGAATCACTTCCCTCAGTTGACTGTTCAGCATTGTGACCAGTGCGATAGTAGCAGGATCCAACTCTTGGTTGGGTGGTGGTTGATGAGGTGGAGTATATAGGGGAGGAGGTGGTGGTGATGGTGGTGGTGAGTGTGGGGGTGACTGCTGTGGAGATGATAGAGTAGGTGGAGGTCTTTTTGGCGGCAATCTGATAACAACCTAAAGAAAATCGTTTAGAGCAATGATCGAATGCAGAAGACACATACGAATAAAATCCTAAGTTTTATGTTCTCTACATGAGGGGTCCTTAGGTTATAGTCTAGGCCAAACCGCTTGAGTAATATGACATATTTAATAGTATTATATATAATTCTATTAAATATAATTATATTATATTTAATTCTATAATATTTAATTGTAATATATATAATTTTATTATATTTAATTGTAATATTTTTAATATATTTTATTAAAATGTATTTAATATAGACCATAATATGCATTTTATACTAAACGTTATGATTAATTATAGAAGGTTACAAAGTTTCGTTGAAAACAATGACAGATAAATACAAATTATTGTTGTCACAAAGTTTCGTTGTGATAATATACTTCTTTGTTTGCTTCTATAATCGATTGATACCGTTGGATTCATTCTTGATAAATCGTCTCCCACGCACCGGCGACATCATTTCATTAACGTTTCCACATCGCTTTTAGAGTTGGAATTGGATAATCCCGCTCCAACCTTATGTTGACGAAATGACTGGGCATATGAAGAAGACCAACCACATTATGTTGTGGTATTGCCGATGGAGCTAACCATAATGGGAAAAACGTGATACACCCTTCTCGACTGATAAGGTGAACTATCACGCCAAATCGTTGTGCAACAACAAGACCCGTATAAGGCATAAGCAACCAATGCTCTTCTGGTGCAGGTTTGATATCGAACCAGTTTATGCTATGACGTACCACGTCATATAAGGTTGGGTCCATCGAGTTAAAAACATATTTGTATGCTTCACTATTGGTGTCCACCTCTTGTAATAGTTGTTGGCGAATGAAACCCCATTGATTTTCATCAAACCCTAACCCAACGGCTACAGACCTGAATCCACAATTACCGTCTGGCATAACATCTTGTATGTTGCTTACATAGCAATTAAGCATTGAAGGAATGTAACGACCAAATCGTCTAAGATTGTTCATTCCTTCTTGTTTCACTGGCGAAGCAACTACCGAGTCAATTTGACTTGTCTCGAGCCCTGTTGTCTCTCTAGAAGACATTGAACGACTACGTTGGAGGGCGGGTCTTTGCTTGTTTGACATTGCTGGAGTGAATTAACTATGCCTTGGAAGTTGAAAACTACTCTCTTGTGAGTAGACAACTGTGCTTTGTCTAGATTCATTCCCTCTTTGTTGTTGAGTCTTCAATGTCGGACGTCCGCGTGTAACCTTCTGAACCAATGGTGTTTTCTTTTCACTTTTAAACAGAAACACTTGCGAAAGTATTTTTTTAACCATACTCTTTTTCACTGACTCAAGTTTTGAATTTATTTCCTGCGTCACTAGACCCATTTGTCCTTCGATGTCGATTTCTAAGTCTTCTAGAAGTGTCGGGTACCGAGTATCAAGTTTTGTCCAGAAGATGTCTATATCAGAAAGCGAGATAATCGTGTCTATATACAAATGAAAGGAAAATAATCATTTAACAACAAAAAAATGTAAAAAACAAACAAAGAGGAATTGGTTACAGTATTTTGATACCTGTATTTTCGTATGTTGAGATCCGACAAGCACATGGAAAGCCATAACTTGTCCACAACTGGTGGCCGCATGACATACTACCTTGACGCATAATCTTGATCTTATTTATTTAATCAAGTAATAAATCAAGAGTTTTATGTGAAACTGTCACACCCCAGGCCGGCGGGAACGGATCGTGTTTTCCCGTCGGGCGGAAAGTTCCCGGGGCGCGATATCTTTGAGTGATAATCAAATGATCAGATTGTTTACATAGCACATGAGATATAAATGAGAAATGCTAATCATGACATGAAATAGAATTACAAAGTTAAATTACATTGTACATCATAATTTAACTAAGTAAATCTAATCAAAAAGAATCAATGAGTTTATATCTTGAACTGTACAAGATATACAAAAGTGATTCACTGTTTTGTCAATTCAAAAGTATGCAATCAAAAGTAAGCTAGGTCTTCTAAGAGTCCACTAGCTTAGCACTTGCACATATGTATCTACACCTGTTCGTCACCTAAGAAAACATGTATTTTAAACAAAGTCAACACTAGGTTGGTGAGTTCATAAGTAAGTAAATTGAAAACCATTGATTTGATCATGCACACATCCACAATGTCATACTGATTACTTGTAAAACTTGTTTCACCTGTTCCACCCAATGGCCTCTCTTTAGTTATATGTACAAGTAATGTATCACCTGATTAAGTATGCTTATATATAGGGAATCACGAAAGGATCAAGCCCAGACGCTATCCCACCACATACGCAGCCAAGTTCCACACCACTTGCGATACAACTAAAGATATCCATTTCCCAATTCTCCAACTTGTCCGCTGTGTAATCATATGTAGAATAATATAATAAGAGGGGTTTAGTTATCAAACCGAAGTATTGATAGACCCTCGTTGAATTAAGGGATTTAGATTTATTAAATCTGATCCTCGTATTATTCTATCACTTGTGGGGTTAACTGTTATTCATTTTTATGTAATAAGAGTGTTAGTTAACTATTGGTAATGTAATCCCAAAGTCTCCATGTGGGATTGTCCTCATGTAATTAACAAAGTTGAATAAGAACTTGTCTTATTACATTATGTTAATTATGTGTAAATGATAAGAATCCCATGAAGTTACGTTATCATGATCATCATTTACTGTAAATGATAAGAATCCCATGAAGTTACGTTATCATGATCATCATTTACTGAAATCCGTGTGATCCCAAAGTCTCCGTGTGGGATTGTTCTCGTGTACTTAACAAAGTCGAATAAGAACTTGTCTTATTACATTATGTTAAATTATGTGTAAATGATAAGAATCCCATGAAGTTACGTTATCATGATCGTCATTTACTGCAAATGATAAGAATCCCATGAAGTTACGTTATCATGATCATCATTTACTGTAATCCGTGTGATCCCAAAGTCTCAATGTGGGATTGTTCTCGTTGTGTGATTAGGTGTAAACTATCTAGGTATTTGCTCATGTGGAAATAACTAAGTGTTATAAGCTATCATCTTATAACTAAGTTATTCTAATGTGTTGATGATTAAGAAATTACATTATCATAATCATCTGAGTTTCCCTGTTATCTCATAATCTTACAAGCATGCATACAATGATAAGCGATAATAAACAATTTGATATTACTTTTAAATAATAAAAAGTAAACATGTTTCTCAGCCCCGAAAGTTAAAATCAGTAATGATTAAAGTAAAAGGGGCATATGAACTCACCTTGTAGTTGTTGAGTTGACTTAGCTTAAACGAAAGAATGCACGCGCTCTGAGTTGTAATTGAGTTTGTTTTCACAATCCTGTATTGATTTCACGTTGTTTGTAAGTTGTAATTATGAGTCATGTTTATGTAAGTCCGTGTAGGTGTTAATCCCAAAGTTGGTTAACACGCGTGGGTCTCGGTCATCGTTCGACCCTTATTTCTCTTATTCACACTTATCCTAACTCTTAATCAAGTTAGGTTGAATTTAAGAGATGGTTCTTAATTGGTAACTAAAGAATTAATCTTTATAACTCTGGTTTGCCTTAACCCATTCTTGAAATCCCATAATTATTTCAAGATGTATTAGTTACTTGTGTTAATAGAGTTCTTTGTGGAGTCAAACTAAGATTAACTTAGGTTTATAGTTTAAAGCTTGAAATATTATTCTTGTTGAGCTTGACCCTGTCATTACCTAGCGATTAAACAATCTTGCAACAACTCCTTGAAATCTTGTGATTTTTGGTTTTATGAAATGTATTAAAAGTTTAATATTCTTTAATATAGGTTAGTGGTCTAAATTGTGGAGTTCTATAACTCAAACCTACCACTTTTACATTATTGGATTACCCATCCTTGCACATTATCCTTAACCTATTTAATTCACATATTAGTTCTATTTTGAACCAGTTGAGCCGAACCAATGCATTGTTGGGCCGGTTGTAATGTGGGCTACACAAGGTAACTATGGGCCGAGTAATTGGGCTGAAACAGTAGATGTGGACTGAATCAGTTGGCTGTTGGGCCAAAACAGAAGTTCTGGGCCCAACTCATAATTCTGGATCGCATAAATGGCCTGTGTTGGGCCTGACTAACTATAATGGGCCTAAATAGCTTCCTGAGTCAAACCACAAGCAACATGGGCCACCAGTGTAGTCTCTTGGACCAAGGTGGTTTACTGGTTTCGTGTCCTGGGCCGTCTAGGGTTTCCCGGCTGTAGGCGTGTTGACGAAATGGGTGGCCGAATAGATTCTAGGTCGAAGAATATGGAGTCAGCCGAAAGAAGGGTGGTTCCAGCGGTTGAGCGCCGAACGAGTGAAGGTGCTGGCCGAAAGACTCATTCGGCCTTAGGCATTTGGCTGGCCTGGCAAATGATGGCCGAGTGTGGTTGGTTCTAGTCGAATGTCTCCCAGACCTTGTGGGTCGAATGTGGCTGACGACTGAGCTTGGCTGGCGAATGTGGCTTTGACCAGCGAATGGAGAAGGTCGAATGAGAGTGGAGAATGAATGCCGAACGAAGGTGATGATGCTCGAATGACATGCCCAGCGAATGAACTCCGGCGAGTGACTGGCGAATGGTGGTGGTTCGGTCGGGAGGCTGTCATTCGGCCGTAGGTCATTCGACAGGCTGTGCCTCTCATTCAGCCGCCGTAGGGTTAGGCTCATAGTCACTCCTCATCTCAAGCTGTTGTGGTGTGATCGAAAAAACTGGTCATCGTGGTCCTAAGGTTCGAGGGGGAAGGGTTTAGAACCGGTTTTGTTGATGGTGTGAGAGAAAGCCAAAAACCCTAATTTTCGTGGATTTTGCAGCTCATTACCTCGTTTTTCAGTGGTCTTGGCTCTAGATCGGTTGTACTTTCGTGTAGAGGGTGATGAGAGCTTCGTGTAGGCGAAAGAATCACTCAATTTCGTTAAGAAATGAGTGAGATATAAGCTTTTGAAGTTTGAAAATGGTGGGTTTTTCTTGAAACCGGGATTCTAGGGTTTTGAGGAAGAAGATGGGATGAGAAATGGGAAAATGGACTCACTTATGGGTATTTATACCCCGAGTGAGTTCGGGTTCGTTTTTGTTGCTCGGTTCGTGCTTTCGTTACGTTTCCGGAAAATTACGCGTAATTTAAATGGAATTAAATAAAAGGAGTTAATTTAATTATTTTGATGAGTTTCAAAATTGTAAAATGTTATTTATTTTATTTTATTAAATTATTTTCGTTCGTGACGTGTTTTTATTTTTGTTTCGTCAGATCGCGTCACCTTCGCGCGTAATTCGTTCGAATCATCACCCGAACGAATACGACGATGGTTTTGCTTTCTGACTTTGTTTTCTACTTTTCAGTCATTATTTCAGAACTCTAAACTCACAGATATGTTTGTGTGAATCGTCACCCACGCAAACACACTGTCAGTTCGTTATTATGAAATAACATTGTATTTGTGTTTGAATTGTGTTTCCTCACTGTCGGACTCAACTAAAAATCCTATTTTTATATTGCTTCTTGTACTGATTCGTCGGCCATCTGATTCCTGTCATCTGTGGACATCAGATCGCAACCGATATGTTTTCGTTGTTCACTTGTAAACTGTTGTTTCTCGTGATTCGTTGTGTTAACTGTGTTTAAGTTTTCACGTAAACACGCACAACTATTGCTTCGAATGTATGTTGTACTTGTTGTATTTAAGTTTGCACTAAAATACGTACAACTGTGTATTGTATTCTGAATTCTGATAATACGATAACTGTTCATGTACATGTATTTACACATAGTATAAAGTGAAAGTACACATACCGTACGGACTTGCCGGACGATCTGGCACTTGATGTTACAGTCTCCCCTTGTTAAAGAAATTTCGTCCCGAAATTTAAGCATTAAAGTCGGGCTCTAGTTCTCGAACAGATGGGGATACTTTGCTTTCATGTTGTCCTCGCGCTCCCAGGTAAACTCTGGTCCACGCTTGGAGTTCCATCGAACCTTTACAATAGGGATACGGCTCCGTTTCAGTCTCTTGACTTCACATTCCATAATCTCTACAGGTTCTTCAATGAAGTGTAATTGCTCATCAATTTGTATCTATTCCAATGGTATGATCAATGTTTCGTCTGCTAGACACCTCTTGAGATTTGATACATGAAATACATCGTGTACTCCGCTGAGTTCATCAGGAAGTCTGAGTCTGTATGCCACAGGACCTATGCGTTGAGTAATCTCAAACGGTCTGACATACCGAGGTGCTAGCTTGCCTTTAGCCCCAAACCGAACTACGCCTTTCCATGGGGACACTTTCAACATGACTTGGTCACCCACATCGAATTCCAAAGGCTTGCGCCGTTTGTCTGCGTAACTCTTTTGGCGGCTACGTGTTGCTTGTAATCTCTGTTGTATCTGGGCTATCTTATCAGTAGTTTCCTGAATAAGTTCAGGCCCAGTGATTCTGTTGTCTCCCACTTCGGTCCAACAAATTGGAGACCGACATTTTCTACCATAGAGTGCCTCAAAAGGAGCACATCCGATGCTGCTGTGGTAGCTATTGTTGTAGGAGAACTCAATGAGTGGCAAATGTGTATCCCAACTTCCACCGAAGTCTAGGATGCATGTTCTCAACATATCCTCTAGGGTTTGAATGGTGCGCTCGCTTTGTCCATCCGTTTGTGGATGATAAGCAGTGCTCAAGTTAACACTTGTCCCTAAGGATTGTTGCAATGATTGCCAAAACCGCGAAGTAAATCGACTGTCCCGGTCTGAAATAATAGACAATGGCACACCGTGCCTCACTACTATTTCGTCAATGTATAGTCTTACGAGTTTCTCCATCTTGTACGTCTCTCTGATTGGTAAAAAGTGTGCGGACTTGGTCAATCTGTCAATGATGACCCAAATAGAATCGTATCCGCTAGAAGTGCGGGGTAGCTTGGTAATGAAATCCATAGCTATTTGTTCCCACTTCCATTGTGGTATCTCTAGTTGTTCCAGCAAACCCGAAGGTTTCTGGTGTTCAGCTTTGACTTTGGCACATGTGAGACATTTGCCAACATAAGCGGCAATGTCTTTCTTCATACCCGGCCACCAATAAAATGACCTAAGATCTTGGTACATCTTATCAGCACCAGGATGAACTGAATAACGTGTCTTGTGTGCCTCGTCAAGTATGAGTGTTCGAAGTTCATCTACTGCTGGAATCCAAACACGATCCAGATAGTAGATAACTCCATCTTGTTTTGTCTTGAAATGTTTCTCGGCTCCACAGTCGAGCTCGCGTTTCAAATTGTCTCTTGTCATTGCCGCTTGTTGTGCTTGTAAAATGTGATCTCTCAGACTTGTTTGCACTGTCATTCCCATGGCGCGAACGCGTAAGGGTTTGACTCTTTCCTTCCGACTCAAAGCATCTGCAACAACATTTGCTTTGCCCGGATGGTATTTGATCACACAATCGTAATCATTCAGGAGTTCAACCCAACGTCTCTGTCTCATGTTAAGCTCCTTCTGATAAAATATGTGTTGTAAACTCTTGTGATCTGTGAAGATAGTACATTTGGTACCATAAAGGTAGTGTCTCCAAATCTTTAGTGCAAAAACAACAGCTCCTAGTTCAAGATCGTGTGTTGTGTAATTCTTCTCATGTATCTTCAACTGTCGTGAGGCATAAGCAATGACTTTGTCTCGTTGCATCAAAACACATCCGAGTCCCTGATAGGAAGCATCACAATAAACTACAAAGTCATCGCTGCCTTCTGGGAGTGTTAAGATTGGAGCATTGCACAATCTTTGTTTCAGTGTCTGGAATGCCTCTTCTTGTTTCTGTGTCCACACAAAAGGTTCAGACTTCTGTGTGAGCTTGGTGAGAGGCAAGGCTATCTTAGAGAAATTCGAGATGAATCTCCGGTAATAACCTGCCAATCCCAAAAATGATCGGATCTCTGTCGGTGTTGTAGGCACATCCCAGTTTTTGATTGCTTCAATCTTGGCAGGATCCACGTGAATACCATCACTGTTAATCACGTGACCCAAAAACTGAACTTCTCTTAACCAAAATTCATACTTGGAGAATTTGGCATAGAGTCGTTCTTCTTTCAGAAAGCTCCAAAACTGTCCTGAGGTGTTGTTCATGTTCTTTCTCGTTCTTTGAATAAATCTGTATATCGTCAATGAAAACAATAACGAACTGATCAAGATACGGCTTGCACACCCGGTTCATCAAGTCCATGAACACAGCCGGTGCGTTCGTCAATCCGAATGGCATCACCATGAATTCGTAGTGTCCATATCGGGTACAAAAGGCCGTCTTGGGTATGTCTTCTTCTTGTATCCGGAGCTAGTGATAACCTGATCTCAGGTCTATCTTTGAAAAGTATTGTGCTCCCTGTAACTGATCAAACAAATCATCAATCCTCGGTAACGGGTACCGATTCTTGATGGTGAGTTTGTTGAGCTCTCGATAATCAATGCACATCCTGAAAGTTCCATCCTTCTTTTTAACGAAAAGAACCGGAGCTCCCCACGGGGAAAAGCTCGGTCGGATGAATCCTTTATCGAGAAGTTCTTGTAACTGGTTGGACAAATCTTGCATCTCCGATGGTGCCAGTCTGTAGGGAGACTTGGCTACAGGAGTTGCTCCCGGAATTAAATCGATTCGGAACTGTACCGATCTCTCGGGTGGCAGTCCCGGTAAGTCATCCGGAAATACTTCTGCAAAATCTCTCACAACTGGTACATCTTGGATCTTGATTGCTTTCTTGTCTTTCTGAATCACATGAGCTAGAAATGTACACATTGTTTCCGTAAGCACTTGCGAGCTTTCATGCACGAGATTATCTTGACACTGCGTTTCGCTTGGTCTCCACGAATCTCCAAGACCTCATTGTTCTCCATAGGAATGCGTAATAGTTTATCGGAACAGATGAACTCGACTCTGTTAAGAGATAGCCAATCCATTCCGATAATAATGTCGAAACTGCCCAGCTCCATCGGTATCAAGTCGATGGAAAATGTATGATCACTAAGTGTTAGTGGGCAATTCCTAAGTACTGTGTCAACTGTAATATGTTTGCCATTAGCTATCTCAATAGTGTAGGGGGAGTCTAACGATTCCTCAACATGATTAAGATGGCTAGCAAAATCGGATGAGATAAAACTCTGATCCGCACCAGTATCAAATAATATAGAGGCATAGAAATCAGATAGAAGAAATGTACCCGTAATGACATTCGGGTCCTGTCTGGCTGCAGCAGCTCCTATCTGAAAGGCTCGTCCTCTTGGTGCTTGAGCCCTTTGTTGATTTCTCTGGGGACAATCCCGAGAGAAGTGACCAGGTTCACCACAGTTGTAGCATTACCTGTGATCAGTAGCAGCAGTAGTAGTGGCTGCATGGTTGTTTCTGTTTTGAGTCCTCGGACTCCTGCAGTAATTTACTGTATGACCAAATCTCCCACAGTTGGTGTAGTGTCTGCACGGGACATTTGGCAGATGATGAAACTGACACGAATTGCACAAAGGTGTTGTTCCAGTGTATGGCTTCTTGACCTGCAGTGGTGGTGGCTGATTAAGCATTGGAGCTTGAGTAGTGGCAGCAAAGTTTCTGACCACTTTCTGTTTCTTTGCCGGCCTCTTGTCCGGCTTTCTTGAAGTTCCAGCCTTGGCTGGGTCAGTCTCTTTCTTGAGTGCCCCTGAGGCAACCATCATGTCTGTCAAAGATGCTGACAGAGTAACAGCCAATTCCATAGTAGTAGGATGGGCAGTAATCACATGCCCTCGGATGCATGTCGGTAATCCCCCAACGTACCGTTCAATTCTCTTCTCAAGTGTTGGCACCACATCTGGTGCCAATGTAGCAAGCTCGTGAAAACGGGTGGTATAAGCCAGATGCCCTCCACCAATCATCACTAGATTGAGCAACTCAGTCTCAACCTTCTTCAGTTCATTTCTTGGGCAAAACTCTGCCCGCAGCATGGCTTTGAAATCCTCCCAAGGCATGGCTTGGGCCTCATCCCGGCCTCTTATTGAAACTTGAGCGTTCCACCAAGTTAACGCTCTCTTGTGAAATGAACCCGCAGCATATTTCACTCTGTTCTGTTCAAGACAGCCACTGATGTCAAGCGTGGTTTCCATCTTCTCGATCCACTGGATCAATCCAACAGCACCCTCACTGCCACTGAAACTAGGTGGCTTGCAACCTACAAAGTTCTTGTAGGCAAAATCCTGATTCTGACGAGTGTTGCCGCTGCCTTCTCCAGACGAGTTGGCAACGTTGTTACTGTTGTTGGTGTTGATGCGGTTCATCATCTCCAGAATCACATCTCTCAGTTGACTGGTCAACAAAGTGGCCAGTGCAATAGTAGCAGGATCCAACTGATGGACTGGTGGAGGTGGAGGAGTAGGTGGTTGTGTTGGAGAGTCTGGAGGTGTCGGTGTAGAAGAATGAGGAGCAGAGTCCTGTGGTGGTGGCGGTAGTAGAGCTGGCTGTCTTCTCGGCGGCATTCTGATCATAACCGAAAGAAAATCGGTTAGTGCAGTGATCAGAAGCAGAAGACATATGCAAATAGAATCCTATATCACATAATTTCTACATGAGGGTCCCTAGGTTATAGTCTAGGCCAAACCATTTTAGTAATATGACCTATATTTCTCTATAACCATGGCTCTGATACCAATCTGTCACACCCCAGGCCGGCGGGAACTGATCGTGTTTTCCCGTCGGGCGGAAAGTTCCCGGGGTGCGATATCTTTGAGTGATAATCAAATGATCAGATTGTTTACATAACACATGAGATATAAATGAGAAATGCTAATCATGACATGAAATAGAATTACAAAGTTAAATTACATTGTACATCATAATTTAACTAAGTAAATCTAATAAAAAAGAATCAATGAGTTTATATCTTGAACTGTACAAGATATACAAAAGTGATTCACTGTTTTGTCAATTCAAAAGTATGCAATCAAAAGTAAGCTAGGTCTTCTAAGAGTCTACTAGCTTAGCACTTGCACATATGTATCTACACATGTTCGTCACCTAAGAAAACATGTATTTTAAACAAAGTCAACACTAGGTTGGTGAGTTCATAAGTAAGTAAATTGAAAACCATTGATTTGATCATGCACACATCCACAATGTCATACTGAGTACTTGTAAAACTTGTTTCACCTATTCCACCCAATGGCCTCTCTTTAGTTATATGTACAAGTAGTGTATCACCTGATTAAGTATGCTTATATATAGAGTATCACGAAAGGGTCAAGCCCAGACGCTATCCCACCACATACGCAGCCAAGTTCCACACCACTTGCGATACAACTAAAGATATCCATTTCCCAATTCTCCAACTTGTCCGCTGTGTAATCATATGTAGAATAATATAATAAGTGGGGTTTAGTTATCAAACCGAAGTATTGATAGACCCTCGTTGAATTAAGGGATTTAGATTTATTAAATCCGATCCTCGTATTATTCTATCACTTGTGGGGTTAACTGTTATTCATTTTTATGTAATAAGAGTGTTAGTTAACTATTGGTAATGTAATCCCAAAGTCTCCATGTGGGATTGTCCTCATGTAATTAACAAAGTTGAATAAGAACTTGTCTTATTACATTATGTTAATTATGTGTAAATGATAAGAATCCCATGAAGTTGCGTTATCATGATCATCATTTACTGAAATCCGTGTGATCCCAAAGTCTCCGTGTGGGATTGTTCTCGTGTACTTAACAAAGTCGAATAAGAACTTGTCTTATTACATGATGTTAAATTATGTGTAAATGATAAGAATCCCATGAAGTTACGTTATCATGATCGTCATTTACTGTAAATGATAAGAATTCCATGAAGTTACGTTATCATGATCATCATTTACTGTAATCTGTGTGATCCCAAAGTCTCAATGTGGGATTGTTCTCGTTGTGTGATTAGGTGTAAACTATCTAGGTATTTGCTCATGTGGAAATAACTAAGTGTTATAAGCTATCATCTTATAACTAAGTTATTCTAATGTGTTGATGATTAAGAAATTACATTATCATAATCATCTGAGTTTCCCTGTTATCTCATAATCTTACAAGCATGCATACAATGATAAGCGATAATAAACAATTTGATATTACTTTTAAATAATAAAAAGTAAACATGTTTCTCAGCCCCGAGAGTTAAAATCAGTAATGATTAAAGTAAAAGGGGCATATGAACTCACCTTGTAGTTGTTGAGTTGACTTAGCTTAAACAAAAGAATGCACGCGCTCTGAGTTGTAATTGAGTTTGTTTTCACAATCCTGTATTGATTTCACGTTGTTTGTAAGTTGTAATTATGAGTCATGTTTATGTAAGTTCGTGTAGGTGTTAATCCCAAAGTTGGTTAACACGCGTGGGTCTCGGTCATCGTTCGACCCTTATTTCTCTTATTCACACTTAGCCTAACTCTTAATCAAGTTAGGTTGAATTTAAGAGATGGTTCTAAATTGGTAACTAAAGAATTAATCTTTATAACTCTGGTTTGCCTTAACCCATTCTTGAAATCCCATAATTATTTCAAGATGTATTAGTTACTTGTGTTAATAGAGTTCTTTGTGGAGTCAAACTAAGATTAACTTAGGTTTATAGTTTAAAGCTTGAAATATTATTCTTGTTGAGCTTGACCCTGTCATTACCTAGCGATTAAACAATCTTGCAACAACTCCTTGAAATCTTGTGATTTTTGGTTTTATGAAATGTATTAAAAGTTTAATATTCTTTAATATAGGTTAGTGATCTAAATTGTGGAGTTCTATAACTCAAACCTACCACTTTTACATTATTGGATTACCCATCCATGCACATTATCCTTAACCTATTTAATTCACATATTAGTTCTATTTTGAACCAGTTGAGCCGAACCAATGCATTGTTGGGCCGGTTGTAATGTGGGCTACACAAGGTTGGTGAGTTCATAAGTAAGTAAATTGAAAACCATTGATTTGATCATGCACACATCCACAATGTCATACTGATTACTTGTAAAACTTGTTTCACCTGTTCCACCCAATGGCCTCTCTTTAGTTATATGTACAAGTAGTGTATCACCTGATTAAGTATGCTTATATATAGAGTATCATGAAAGGGTCAAGCCCAGACGCTATCCCACCACATACGCAGCCAAGTTCCACACCACTTGCGATACAACTAAAGATATCCATTTCCCAATTCTCCAACTTGTCCGCTGTGTAATCATATGTAGAATAATATAATAAGAGGGGTTTAGTTATCAAACCGAAGTATTGATAGACCCTCGTTGAATTAAGGGATTTAGATTTATTAAATCTGATCCTCGTATTATTCTATCACTTGTGGGGTTAACTGTTATTCATTTTTATGTAATAAGAGTGTTAGTTAACTATTGGTAATGTAATCTCGGTGCAACGTATAGAGCCCAAATGAAATCCATTGTAATCCTCACATAATCTGATTACAATGCATTCCATTCACCTCTATTCTGCCATGTGATCCCAAAGTCTCCATGTGGGATTGTCCTCATGTAATTAACAAAGTTGAATAAGAACTTGTCTTATTACATTATGTTAATTATGTGTAAATGATAAGAATCCCATGAAGTTACGTTATCATGATCATCATTTACTGTAAATGATAAGAATCCCATTAAGTTACGTTATCATGATCATCATTTACTGAAATCCGTGTGATCCCAAAGTCTCCGTGTGGGATTGTTCTCGTGTACTTAACGAAGTCGAATAAGAACTTGTCTTATTACATTATGTTAAATTATGTGTAAATGATAAGAATCCCATGAAGTTACGTTATCATGATCGTCATTTACTGTAATGATAAGAATTCCATGAAGTTACGTTATCATGATCATCATTTACTGTAATCCGTGTGATCCCAAAGTCTCAATGTGGGATTGTTCTCGTTGTGTGATTAGGTGTAAACTGTCTAGGTATTTGCTCATGTGGAAATAACTAAGTGTTATAAGCTATCATCTTATAACTAAGTTATTCTAATGTGTTGATGATTAAGAAATTACATTATCATAATCATCTGAGTTTCCCTGTTATCTCATAATCTTACAAGCATGCATACAATGATAAGCGATAATAAACAATTTGATATTATCAAAATCAAAGTATAATTAACATGTTAAGCAAAACTTTTAAATAATTAAAAGTAAACATGTTTCTCAGATAACTTTTTAAGTTTGAATGTTGACTCTCGACTCTGTTAGTTGTACGTTGACCAAAGTTTGGCGTTCTATTAGTCCATGCAGTGATAAACATGTCTTTGTATGGGTTTAACCAAGTTTATGTCACATAATTCAAAACCCCTGAAATAAAAAACAACTATGACATACAAAAATGTAATTTTAACAAAAATAATGATAATGATATTTAATGACCCTTACTTTGACGGTTATCTGCGACGAGTTGTTGGTACAGACGGTTATAGTTATAGTCGTAGATTTCTGGCGACAAAAAGTCACACAAATTCCCCCAACGACCCTTAAACTTTTTTCAATCATCGTCTGAAAAACTCGCCTTGCAGTGTTTTGAGATATTTTCGCTTATGTGCCACCTGCATAAATACCTGGAAGCGTGCAGAAAGACCTTATGACATGCATTCATCAGAGCAAGGTCTCTGTCGGTTATTATCACGCGGGGCTCCATACACTTATCTAGCATATCTTTTACCCGTTCTAGAACCCAATGATAATTTTCCTCTTTTTCTTTACTCACGAACGCGTGTGCAATACATAACGTATGGTGTGTTGAGGTAACACCAACTATCTGTACAAAAGGAAGTTTGTACATGTTAGTCTTGTAAGTCGTGTCGATCATAAGAACATGTGGGAACGCACGCCACCATGTATATGATTTTTTATGACAAAAGAAAATCTCCTCCACGACATTTGTTTCGGAGTTTTCGCGAGTATACTATACGTAATTCTTAGTATGCAGCAGGTTCTCTAAGACCTGCATTGGGGTTGATCCGACTTTTTGTTTATTTTTAAATTTTTGCTGCACATTGTATACGTCTCTACGGGATGGAGACGTTGTCGGGATTCTGCTTCTTTAGGCTGGAAAGTATGTTGCGTGACTCCATGTGTTGCTCAGTCAGATGATGTACCATGTTTTGTTCCTGCTCGGACATTCTTCTAATAAACAGGTGCTGTGACAATTCGACTTTTTACACTAACCTTGTTAACGAGAGTTGGTGATATCACAGGCCCAATAAGGCCAATGAAGGCCCAATAAGGCCAATGGAGGCCCAACAAGATCAATTAGGCCCAACATAGTCAATGTAGGCCCAATAAGCCAAGAGAGGCCCAGTAAGGCCCAATAAGGGGCAAGTGAGGCCCAATGTGAACAATGTAGGCCAGGGAAGGCCAAGGTAGGCCCAGGAAGGCCCAGTGAGGCCCAATTACAATTGAGAAGCCTAATTAGTTTAATTTAACTCTACAATGTTCTAATTGGCCCAATTAGTGATAATTTGGGATTATTAAAGTAACTTTATTGATCGAAATGATATGTTGTCGAGCCGGAATAACTTATAGGAGTTAGGAATTAAGAAAGATAAATTCCTAAGTGTTAAATTGTTGAAGATTAAGCTTGAAATTGATGTTAGTATCAATTTTGACTTCTAAAAGTCAAAATTCGTCCTTATGAAGTTGTAAAAATCAAAAATTGATCTTAAAACAAATTATGGGTGGATTGGATCAGTTGTAACAGTCATATTGATGATTACCATCATCAATTCGGAGTTTATTACATGATTTATGGTTGAATTAAACTAAGAATAACTCCTATAGTCGTAACCGCCACTTGAAATCATGGGGACTACATAATTTGATGATAAACGCCCAAATTGGAGTTACAGAACTCTAAATCGGCATAGTCAGAAGCTTTTCCCTACAGCAATTCGAATTATCAAGCAACCGAAAGAGGATTTTGAGTTGGAAGTCGATCGGGGTTCAAGTGCAAATTGGTTGCCGGCAAATCATTATCAAAACAAGTAAGTTTTTAATTCTTAACACTCTAAAAGATTCGACTAGAGACAAGCATATGTAAATTTCAGTTCATATAATCGGATTAATATGATTTGATATCTAGGGTTCATCTAAGAAACAACATTTGGGGGAAATGATCAATAGGTGTTTGAATATCAAATTGATTGATGCTCTTAGCTTCAGAAGAAACCGATTAAGATTAAACCTATACTAATTATAGAAAATCATAACGAATGATTGGAGTTTGATTCTAGGGTTCTAGGGAGATAATCGGTTTAATCGGGTTTGATACACATAAGATTTATAGTGGAATTAAACTATGCAGAAAGTTCAGAAATCATTTCTTTAATGATTCACCTATATTGATTTCATTAAACAACAACAATTTCTAAGAAGTCGATTTAAGCCTTCTTTGATCGAAAATGATGTGGGATTCTTAGATCATACGACAACAAGAATGGAATTAATTGTACAGAAAGGATCGAAAGATGTTGTAAAAGGTTAACCATATGAAATCAGAATCGGGTGATGGGTAATTAGAGTGATTGAATTGTAAATGGGTGAAGGGGAGTTCGAATATGGTCATGAACGAATTCCTACGGTTAAACTGATTAAGTTTAAAATTTAAACCACTGGCAGGATCGCCTGAAGATGTAGAACAATGATTTCATAGTTTTACGTTTGATTGAGTTTGAATCCATAACCAATTTTGAGGTTTATTGCTTCGGCTATAATATGGTATAGGAATTAGATTGGATGAAGATTTAAAAGAATTGATTTTCAGATAGTTAACGCGATACCTTAACGGGCGAGATGGTTAGAGGCTTGTGTGTTGGTGTTGAGGGTCGCGGGTTCGAGTCCCGGCCCAACCAATTTTTGGATGTTTTGAATCATTTTTGTATTTTGGTCATAACTTTCATATACGAAATCCGTTTTAATCCGTTCAAGTTGCGTTGGAACCGTAACGAGAATACGAACGTGCTGAAATGATAAAATCCATATTTTAATCCGAACACAAAATCGCGTATAACTACGATTGATTAAATAAAATCAAAGGTGATTTTATTTAATCGATTTCAATGGCACGCGTACTTCCGTATGCACAATTCTCACACTCTAACATACGTATGTTGATACGTATGTGATTTCAAGCACAAAACAACAATCCGAATAACTTTAGGTTATTGTTTAAATCACAGATTCTTCGTAGAGGATTTCTACGCAAGTTCACACGTATTTGATCATTCTGCTATCATCAAAGGTGCGTACACGGCCCCTTTCTTATTTTAAACCGTTTTGGGGGAGAAAACATGTGCAACAAACTATTTTTAGATACATATCACTTGCATGAGTTATCTGTTTACATTATGTGACAATATATCAACTTGAAAGTCCTTACACACCTCGAACCGTTTAGTTTGCTGTAATGCAAAGCGTGGTAGTTGGAAATAGATCTATTAGGTTTGACAAACCTCACCTGGTAGATGGGATCTACGCAGGTGTTTGACTGACCAAACACAATTTTTACTATTGTTGTGATAGACAATAGTGGCAAGGCGAAAACATGCTATAGCATGGCAACTAGTCAGCTTCGGTGTCGAACACGTATGTAAATAGTTTATATGACTAGCTATCATGACTGTGCATTTGTGATTATGTTATCTACAAACTTGTTATTCAAACTGATTTTTTGAACACTATGATTATTTAAAACCTGTGTTATGCACCAACCTTTGTGTTGACTTGATTTGCATGTTTTCTCAGGACGCTAAGGCGCGCGTTACAGCTGGCATGGACTAGGAAGATAGAGTCTCATGCATTTTAAACACTTTGAATTTGAATTTGAACATTTGAATATTTAAGTACTTTAATTTGTAATGTTTTACTTATCAACTGTTATTTGGTTTTGAAACGCTTCCGCAACTTTTTGTAAACTCTGAATGATATGTTTTAAAGACCAACGTATGTTTTGAAATTCATATAGAGGTCTTCGCTATGTCTAATGATCTGAGATCCTGGTTTGTCACGTTCCCAAACGGTATGATTCCGTTAGTTGAAATTGGGGGTGTGACAGATTGGTATCAGAGCCATTGGTTATAGCGAACTAGGTTTGCATTTGTAGGCCTAGACTATGACTGTTAGACATTAGACACATCTGTTTATACGTATTGCTTAGAAATTACATATGACATTATGTAATTGACTTGTTTACGTATTCCATGGCACTGTACTTACATATGGTATTATGTAACAGGCATGGCTTCATCATCAGTCCCTTATATTATCATTGATGATTCCGAGGACGAGGAGCCGATAGTTCCGGCACCACCATCATCACCACCACCACCTATTCCATCACCTCCACCGTATGAGCAGGATGACTCAGATCCGGAGGAGGATCCGGAGGAGGATCCGGACGAGGACCCGGAGGAGGATCCAGACGAGGATCCAGACGAGGATCCAGAGGAGGATCCAGATGAGGACCCGGATGAGGATCCGGAGGAGTCAGAGGAGGGCACTCAGCAGATCCCTGCTGAGGGACCTTCTACACACTCACCACCAGCACTAGATGCTCCTGAGCCTAAGAGGCGAAGGATGGACGCCGAGGAGATCGCCAAATTGCGCGAGGACGTGGATACAGCAGAAGAGAAGCTCATAGAGAGATCTCAGGAATTGTGGGATGCCATAGAGAGGCAAGAGGAACTTGCCCATCTAGTTCATGACATGAGGGATGAGATGGTGAACATGATTGGTCGTCTCGACGCTGCAGAGAACCGAGCTTTATTCTTGGAGGGTAGAGTGGAAGCCTTGGAGGACTTGGTGGCCTCTGAGAATGAGGAGGAGGATGAGGAGGAAGAAGGAGAGGAACCAGCACCAGTTGTTGAGTCCGATCCTGAATCCACCGTTGAGGACGATTGATTGTTTTCTTATTTTATTTCTGTTTTGTTTAAACTTATTAGGAACGGGTTGTGTTCCTACATTAGTAGTTTGAAATTTTGTATTTCATTTCAAAAGTATTGTACTCAAAGAAAGTTTCTATTTATGGAAGAATTATTGTTTGTTTCCAACAACTGTGTTGATTATATTACATGTTGTGTTTGTTGTTTTTACTTACACATGTCAAAATTGGATTTTGATTATGCGCTAACATTTCTTGTAAATAGGAAGGAAATGGCTGAAGGAAATGTTCATATGACAGTTGCTGAGCTCAACGAGCTAATTAACAACAGAGTTACGGAGGCAATAGCACAGTACGCACAGGCACACAACACGGGACCACATGGTCCAGCTGGGGGGTTGGTTAACCCACAAGTCTGCACGTTCAAGATGTTCTTGGACTGCAAACCTCACAATTTCAAAGGGTCGGAGGGGGCCATAGGACTTCTCCGATGGATTGAGAAGGCAGAGTCTGTGTTCGAAATGTGCAACTGCCCTGATGACAGCAAGGTGAAATTTGCTACTGGAACATTGGAGGGTCCAGCACTGACTTGGTGGAACTCCAATGTTCAGACTCTGGGGTTGGGAGAAGCAAATGCATTGACATGGAACAACTTCAAAACTTTGCTACAAGAGGAGTATTGTCCTCGTAGTGAAATGCAGAAGTTGGAGGAGGAGTATTGGCACCTCAAGATGGAGGGGTCAAATATTGAGGAGTACACGACCAGATCGCATGAACTGGCCAGACTGCTACCACACATGGCTACTCCAGTCAGTAAGTGGATCGAAAGGTACATTGGAGGACTAGTGCCTCAGATTCAGGGGATGGTTACTTCAGCAAATCCCACCACCATCCAACAAGCTGTTCGTCTAGCACATCAGCTTACTGATCAGGCAGTGTTACAGGGAACCCTGCCTAAGCGAACATCTGCTACCAAGGTAGGAGATCACAAGAGAAAGTGGGAAAGTAACAACTTCAAGGGTAACAACCAACAGCAGAACAGGAAGCAGGACTCAAACAAGTCCTATCATAATTCCAACAGTGGTCAGCAATCATCATCATCGGGGGGCTATATTGGTAAGCACCCCAAGTGCAACAGGTGTGGTTATCATCATGCGGGTAACCAATGTGACAGAGCCAAGTGCCAGAGGTGTGGCAAGATTGGGCATGCGGCTAAGGATTGTCGCGGAGAGCTGCAGAACAACAATAACAACCAGAATAACAGTCAGAACAACGCGTAGAAGGGTTGTTTTGAGTGCGGCAAGATGGGGCACTTCAAGAAAGATTGCCCACAACTTAAGAAAGGCGGGGACAATAATGCCAATGGTAATGGAAATGGCAACGGTAATGGAAATGGCACCAACAACAACAACAACAATAATAACAACAACAACAACAACAACGGTGCTAGAGGCAGGGCGTTTGTGATTGGAGGACGTCAAGCGCGGGAGGATCCCAACATTGTCACAGGTACGTTCCTCTTAAATAATCACTATGCCTCTATGTTATTTGACACTGGTGCCGATCGGAGTTTTGTATCTAGTTCACTTGCTAAGTTGCTAAATGTTAGTCCCACTGCCTTAGATAGTCCCTATACTGTGGAATTAGCTGATGGTAAGTTGATTGTAGTAGAAAACATTTATAAGGTATGTATTCTTGATTTGATGGGTCAAACATTAGAGATTGATTTGATGCCTATTGCCTTAGGCAGTTTTGATGTAGTCATTGGCATGGACTGGTTGTCCAAGAACCAGGCTGAAATCGTATGCCATGAAAAGATTGTTCGCATACCTCTTCCGCGGGGAGAGACATTATATGTACAAGGCGAGAAGAGCAGTACGCCACTGCGTCTCATATCTTGTATGAAAGCACACAAATGTCTGCGGAAAGGTCATACAGCAGTTATAGCACTTATAACTGAAAAGCCGGTAGCTGAGAAGAAGCTTGAAGATATACCTGTAGTTTGTGAGTTTTCGGAGGTATTTCCAGAAGACTTGCCGGGATTACCGCCTGTCAGACAGGTGGAATTCCGAATCGACCTTACACCAGACGCAGCACCGATAGCTAGGGCGCCTTATCGACTTGCACCGTCAGAGATGCAAGAGTTATCCACACAATTGCAAGAGTTGTTGGATAAGGGTTTCATACGACCTAGTTTTTCACCATGGGGAGCTCCAGTATTGTTTGTAAAGAAGAAGGACGGGACTTTCCGAATGTGTATCGATTACCGGGAATTGAATAAAGTTACTATCAAGAACCGGTATCCGTTACCCAGGATTGACGATCTGTTCGATCAATTGCAAGGTTCGAGTTACTACTCGAAGATTGATCTCAGGTCGGGTTATCATCAACTAAGAGTCCAGGAGGAGGATATTCCGAAGACAGCATTCAGGACACGATATGGCCATTATGAGTTCTTGGTCATGCCATTTGGGTTGACAAACGCTCCAGCTGTATTCATGGATCTCATGAATCGTGTTTGTAAACCTTATCTTGATAAGTTTGTCATTGTTTTCATTGATGACATTCTCATCTATTCACAGTCTGAGGAGGAACACGCTGAACATCTTCGATTACTGCTAGAGCTACTGAAACAAGAACAACTGTACGCTAAGTTCTCGAAATGTGATTTCTGGATGCGAGAAGTACAATTTCTGGGTCATATAGTTAATGAAAAGGGTATACATGTTGATCCAGCGAAGATTGAAGCGATTAAGAATTGGGAAGCACCAAAGACCCCTACCGAGGTACGACAATTCCTTGGTTTGGCGGGTTATTATCGACGATTCATTGAGGGTTTCTCAAAGATCGCTCAACCACTTACAGCTCTTACGCACAAGGGAACAAAGTATAACTGGACGGATAAACAGGAAACTGCGTTTCAGTTATTGAAACAGAAGCTTTGCAGTGCACCGATTCTGTCCTTACCGGAAGGAACGGAAGACTTTGCGGTGTATTGTGACGCATCTGGACAGGGTTTGGGATGTGTGTTGATGCAACGGGATAAAGTAATTGCTTATGCTTCCAGAAAACTAAGAACACACGAAAAGAATTACACTACTCATGACTTGGAGTTAGGAGCAGTGGTTTTTGCTTTAAAGATTTGGAGGCATTACTTGTATGGAACTAAGTGTACTATTTATACTGATCATAAGAGTTTGCAACATATCTTTGATCAGAAGGAGCTTAATATGAGGCAACGACGATGGGTTGAGTTGTTGAACGATTACGAGTGTGCGATTAAGTATCACCCGGGAAAGGCTAATGTAGTAGCTGACGCTCTGAGCAGAAAAGACACAACAGGAACAAGACGGGTTCGTGCACTTATGATGACAATACATACTGACTTACCTGACAAGGTGCACAGTGCTCAGATTGAGGCCTTGAAAAAGGAAAACTTAGTACCGGAATCTTTACGAGGAATGGAAGAACAATTGAATGTTAAATCTGATGGAATTCGTTATTTCATTGATCGAATGTGGATACCTTTGTATGGAGGTTTAAGGGAACTCGTGATGGACGAAGCGCACAAGTCCAGATATTCAGTCCATCCGGGATCAGACAAGATGTACCATGACTTGAAGGCACTATATTGGTGGCCTCACATGAAAGCTGATATTGCTAAGTACGTTAGCAAATGTTTGACTTGTTCGAAGGTCAAAGTTGAATATCAGAAGCCATCTGGTTTACTGCAACAACCAGAGATACCGATGTGGAAATGGGAACAGATTTCGATGGATTTCATTACTAAGTTACCCCGTACACCGAGTGGTTGTGATACGATATGGGTAATTGTCGATCGATTAACGAAATCTGCACACTTCTTAGCAATCAAAGAAACTGACAAGATGGAGAAATTGACTCGTATTTACATTAAGGAAGTAGTAGCACGGCATGGTGTGCCAATCTCTATCATATCAGATCGGGATGCCCGGTTTACTTCCAACTTTTGGAAATCTCTTCATAAGTCATTGGGGACTCGCTTGGATATGAGTACCGCCTATCATCCACAGACCGACGGTCAAAGTGAACGAACGATTCAAACGCTCGAGGATATGTTACGAGCTTGTGTAATTGATTTTGGTGATAGTTGGGAGAATCATTTACCGTTGGTGGAATTCTCTTACAATAATAGTTATCATACAAGTATTCAAGCAGCACCGTTTGAAGCTTTGTATGGTCGCAAATGTCGTTCACCAGTTTGCTGGGCTGAAATTGGTGACAGTCAGATAACAGGTCCTGAACTGGTGCACGAAACAACAGAGAAGATAGTTCAAATCCGGAACCGTATGGCAGCGGCTCGGGATCGACAGAAGAGTTATGCAGACAAACGTCGCAAGCCGTTGGAATTTCAAGTAGGAGACCGAGTTCTTCTAAAAGTATCACCTTGGAAAGGTGTGATACGATTCGGCAAGCGCGGGAAGCTTAGTCCACGTTACGTAGGACCTTTTGAGATTCTGAAAAGGATTGGTCCGGTTGCGTATCAACTCAAACTACCGGATGAACTCAGTGGAGTTCATGATGTGTTTCATGTGTCGAATTTAAAGAAATGTCTTTCTGACGAGACATTGATTGTACCATTGGAAGAAATACAAGTAGATGAACAGTTACGATTCATTGAAGAACCGGCGGAAATCATGGATCGAGAGGTCAAACAACTGAAGCAAAGCAAGATTCCAATAGTCAAAGTCCGATGGAATTCAAGACATGGTCCTGAATTCACATGGGAACGGGAAGATCAAATGATGAAGAAATATCCTCATCTATTCAAGACAGCTACTGCTAACACTGAGAGCGCACGTTAAATTTTCGGGACGAAAATTCCTTCAACAAGGGGATGACGTGATGCTTTCACACATCAACACTGCAAATTTCAAACTGTAAGCACAAACATTTTATTTATTCAATTGATTTTGTTACAAACATTTGTGCTACACTACATTACATTCTATATATTTTATGTGCTACATTTCATATGTTACATGTTATGGTAGTACATACACGATTAGTTACACACATTTTGCTATGAGCGGGGTTGCATAGTACAAACGGTTATAGACACTCATTATGTGTGAGGTTACATAGTACAAACAGTTTCAGACACTCACTATGTGTGAGGTTACACAACACAGTACGATCAAACACAAACAGTCACAGTTAGGTGAACTAACTAGTGTACACGCAAACAGTCACATTGAATGATCACAATTGAGTTGTGATGTTGCAAGCATTAGACTTTGTGTGTGAGTACACACAAGCACACAGAATGATCAAATCACACTAACACGTACGATTTAAACTCGTAAGTAGTTTCCTAACTACTCTTAACACTTACTAATTTTTGGGACGAAAATTTCTTCAACAAGGGGATGATGTGACAATTCGACTTTTTACACTAACCTTGTTAACGAGAGTTGGTGATATCACAGGCCCAATAAGGCCAATGAAGGCCCAATAAGGCCAATGGAGGCCCAACAAGATCAATTAGGCCCAACATAGTCAATGTAGGCCCAATAAGCCAAGAGAGGCCCAGTTGTCACACCCCGAGCCGGCGGGGTTGGATCGGAGTCCCCGCCGGGCGGAAGGTTCCCGGGGCGTGATATCGTGAATGATAATCATGATGATCAGATTGTTTACATAGCATCAACGTTTAAGAATATCTAAAGCACAATCAAATGATATATAGGATTACAAAGTTAAATTACAATAGCAATGTTCTGCAATTTAACTAAGTAAACCTAATCAAAAGAATAATGTTTATATCTTGTATATGTACAAGATATCAAAATAATGTTTATCATCAACAAAAGTTGTGCTTCCCAAAAGCCTACTAGGTCCTCTATCTGGGCAGCCTAGTATGTAAATCCATGAGCTTATGCTTAAACATGTCCTTCACCTGAGAAAGCATGTAAAAAGATCAAGTCAACACAACGGTTGGTGAGTTCATATAGTTTATAAGTTTAAAATAGTTTTCAACAAACCTCTTTCGGTAAAACCTTAACCTCATTAACTCCACATGTAATATCTAAATCGGTATGCTTATATATAGGGCATATGTAAGGGAACAAGCCCTAGCCAACATCCCACCACATACTAACCCGGATATGACATTGTTGTTAGTAATAATTAAGCATTTTACCTACCAATCAATTCAATCCTCATCAAAGCCTTTGTTATCTGTTTCAAAGTTTTCATGTCTATTGTATTCATAAGTGTTAGTTTCTCATTTCGTTTATCAAGCATCTTAGAATCACACGCCCATAGTTTAGCAATTACATATCTCCTATAAGCAGACAAAAGCTCTGGAATACCAGAAGTTTAGCAATTACATGTCTCTTATATAGATAATAGCTTAGCATTCAACAAGTTCATGATTAGCCTTTACATACCTCTTATAAGTCGACAAAAGCTCTGGAATACCAGACGTTTAGCAATTATATGTCCCTTATAACCAGGTAATAGCTTAGAATCGATACTTTTATGTTTAGCCTTTACATACCTCATATAAGCTGACAAAAGCTCTGGAATACCAGACGTTTAGCAATTATATGTCCCTTATAACCAGGTAATAGCTGAGTATCATTATGTTTATGTTATTACATGTATCTCACCCCATAGGTACAAGCTCTGGAATACCAGACGTTTAGCAATTACGTAGCCTATGGTTAGATACATGTATGATGGCCTAGGAGCAAGTAATAGTTTCCAAACATCATATCTCATGTAATAGTATCAAGTCTCATGTAATTGAATCAAGTCTCATGTAATTGAATCTAGTTTCATGTAATTGTATCAAGTCTCATGTAATTGAATCAAGTATCATGTATTTGTATCATGCCTCATGTAATTGAATCAAGTCTCATGTAATTGTATCAAGTATCATGTAATTGTATCAAGTAACCAACAATTGATTTTAAGCATCAAGCTTAAAGTAAAAGTTTCAATCATAAGTAATCATGTTTATGTTTTAAAGCATTAAATAACATTTCAATAAAAATGTTTAACATGCTTCTCAGTCCCGAAGTAAAACAAATAAGTTTGAAAAGGGGACAATGAACTCACCTTGTTGTTGAAGTGGTTGACTAAGACTTGATTGAATGGACGCGCTCACTTGTTCTTGATGTTGTATTCAAGATCCTGTGTTTAATTTGTTTGTGTTCATATCATTAACATTAGTATATGTTTAATAGTTGTGACGAGAACTGTGCAATCCGACTAAGTGTCCTAAAATCTCACTAATGAGTTACTAAGTTTATTATTATAAAGTTTTATGACATTATCTCTAATAAACCCTTAATCATTAGCTTACTTGATGTGACTAAAATTTGTTTTACCAGAAAACATATATATATATATTTCTAGTTATTAGAAAACATTAAACCTTCAAACTTTCACATTTAACATAAAGCGGTTCATATATTTTATACCAATTATGTTTCATTAATAACCTATGTTTATTTTGTAAAAGAACTTATCTATATAGTATTAGTTAAAATGTTCAATTACATGTCCATGTTTACATTATTAAAATATTTAATTTATGTTTATGAAAATCCTTCATTCTTATAAACCTTGAAAATTTACAATTTAACATAAGCAAAATCTCCTTAACAGAAATGTTGTGTTTACCTTGAATTGATTACCATTACATGTTATCACTACTTATCATGGTCATCTTGTTCTTTTTAACCGATTGTCACGGTTCGATTTTTATCCCTATGTTTTGAGTTCGAGTTTATTTTACTTGAATGGATAATTTGTATTCAAGTATATATATATGGTTCGGTTGTCTGATGCTAAGATACAAGATCCCACCAACACAATGATCCTATTTCGAATTTATTCATTGTTTCCCTTAAATGATTTATGCTTATCATCGATGGGCTCATTGTCCACACACTTGGATCTCATGGAAAGTTTAATATTGATGGCTGGGAAAAATTAATATTGAGGTATTAAACTCAACAGGTTCTTACTTCCTTCCATCGTTATTTTGGTGAGTAGATATTGCTAACATCAACCGGTGTGGTCCCTACACCCATGTGGGTGTCGAACTTACCCAATTTAATAAACAGCAAGTTTGAAGATGGTCCACCAACCCAACAATATTGATGATGAATATGTTCTCCCACAACTATCGTTATTAATTTTCTTGGCTTCTTTGTGCATCGACACAACTTCCGGCTACTTCCACAAGTATCCTAACCCTTTCCTAACTTCATTCTAGCATAAAACAAGTATTCCTATCATATTTTCAGGCCCATCGTGACTGATTTCACAGGTCAAAACCGTTTGCAAAATAAAAGTGCTGAAATAAAAGATATTTCAAAAAAAGTCGAACCTTCTCGTGTACTTTTCCACCCAGACTAATGTTTTCAACTGATCTAGCCATCCTCGATCCTTATATACATAACTCTAATATGTTTTTGATGTTACTAAACCATTTTTGTGCATAATCTATGTGTTTTGAAGGCTGAAAACCGATTACCAGCTCAAACAACAAAACAGTGAAAAACTCACCTTTTCTGCAGAAACTTCTCTCTAAGATTCCAGCCAAAATACTTCGAAATAGCTCCGATCCCTTGTACTTTCAGCTTCCTCTCGTAGATACGGTCGTTTCGATATATTATTTGCGCGATTTGGTCAAGGAACGAAGAAGTTATGAAGTTTTCTTTGTTTGATTTCTAGTTCAAAATCCAAAACCGGGATTCTTTTGGTTTGAGAGAGAGAGGGTTATGGATGCTGTCAAAATGAAGGGGATGAAGGGAATAAATGGGTTTTTATACCCGAGTGTTTACCCGCGTGATCGGTCTCGTTTGGTGTCGGTTTCGCGTATTTTTACGCGCGTTTTAATTACGGTTGCGTAATTAAACTTTTAGATTGAAATATAGATTTCTTTGATCATTTTTTTTTTTTAATGAGTTTCAAAATTGTATAACGTAAAATATTATATTTTACATATTTTTTTTTTTACGGTTTCGTTCGGGATCAGACTGTTAAACCTCGTTATTTCGTTATTTAAAGTTTATTGCGCGTAGTTTTATAAAATAGTTTAACTTAAATCTTTTTAAGTGGGATTTACTAATAAATATTATTTTTAATTTATTTTTATTATTTCAACGTTCGTAATCGTTTTCGTTTTCGTTTCGTTAGAATGCGTCGCCATCACGCGTATTCGTTCGAATCGTCATTCGAACGAACACGACGATGGTTTGGCTTTCCAACTTTTGTTTTCTACTTTTCAGTCATTATTTCAGAACGTTAAACTCTTAGAATCATTCGTATAGATCGTCACCTATACGAATAATTCGTCTGTTTAACATTCCGTCACAATAACCGTTATAGTTTCGTTTTGTTTAACCTCACATACGTATATACACAATAGTATCAAATCAAGTTTCTGTGTTTCAACACTGTGTTGTCTGACATGTTTCTGACTGTTAAACCCTAAGGTTTCAGTCAGATTCAGACAATCGTTTAATAGTCTAGTATAAAGCATAATGTTCCAATAAAATAAGCATAATTTCACGTAATGTGTACCTGATTTACTGTACGGTTTACTGTTGCGATCACTGTTCCGGCACGCGTCCGGCACTGATGTTACACCAGTAAGGCCCAATAAGGGGCAAGTGAGGCCCAATGTGAACAATGTAGGCCAGGGAAGGCCAAGGTAGGCCCAGGAAGGCCCAGTGAGGCCCAATTACAATTGAGAAGCCTAATTAGTTTAATTTAACTCTACAATGTTCTAATTGGCCCAATTAGTGATAATTTGGGATTATTAAAGTAACTTTATTGATCGAAATGATATGTTGTCGAGCCGGAATAACTTATAGGAGTTAGGAATTAAGAAAGATAAATTCCTAAGTGTTAAATTGTTGAAGATTAAGCTTGAAATTGATGTTAGTATCAATTTTGACTTCTAAAAGTCAAAATTCGTCCTTATGAAGTTGTAAAAATCAAAAATTGATCTTAAAACAAATTATGGGTGGATTGGATCAGTTGTAACAGTCATATTGATGATTACCATCATCAATTCGGAGTTTATTACATGATTTATGGTTGAATTAAACTAAGAATAACTCCTATAGTCGTAACCGCCACTTGAAATCATGGGGACTACATAATTTGATGATAAACGCCCAAATTGGAGTTACAGAACTCTAAATCGGCATAGTCAGAAGCTTTTCCCTACAGCAATTCGAATTATCAAGCAACCGAAAGAGGATTTTGAGTTGGAAGTCGATCGGGGTTCAAGTGCAAATTGGTTGCCGGCAAATCATTATCAAAACAAGTAAGTTTTTAATTCTTAACACTCTAAAAGATTCGACTAGAGACAACCATATGTAAATTTCAGTTCATATAATCGGATTAATATGATTTGATATCTAGGGTTCATCTAAGAAACAACATTTGGGGGAAATGATCAATAGGTGTTTGAATATCAAATTGATTGATGCTCTTAGCTTCAGAAGAAACCGATTAAGATTAAACCTATACTAATTATAGAAAATCATAACGAATGATTGGAGTTTGATTCTAGGGTTCTAGGGAGATAATCGGTTTAATCGGGTTTGATACACATAAGATTTATAGTGGAATTAAACTATGCAGAAAGTTCAGAAATCATTTCTTTAATGATTCACCTATATTGATTTCATTAAACAACAACAATTTCTAAGAAGTCGATTTAAGCCTTCTTTGATCGAAAATGATGTGGGATTCTTAGATCATACGACAACAAGAATGGAATTAATTGTACAGAAAGGATCGAAAGATGTTGTAAAAGGTTAACTATATGAAATCAGAATCGGGTGATGGGTAATTAGAGTGATTGAATTGTAAATGGGTGAAGGGGAGTTCGAATATGGTCATGAACGAATTCCTACAGTTAAACTGATTAAGTTTAAAATTAAAACCACTGGCAGGATCGCCTGAAGATGTAGAACAATGATTTCATAGTTTTAGGTTTGATTGAGTTTGAATCCATAACCAATTTTGAGGTTTATTGCTTCGGCTATAATATGGTATAGGAATTAGATTGGATGAAGATTTAAAAGAATTGATTTTCAGATAGTTAACGCGATACCCTAGCGGGCGAGATGGTCAGAGGCTTGTGTGTTGGTGTTGAGGGTCGCGGGTTCGAGTCCCGGCCCAACCAATTTTTGGATGTTTTGAATCATTTTTGTATTTTGGTCATAACTTTCATATACGAAATCCGTTTTAATCCGTTCAAGTTGCGTTGGAACCGTAGCGAGAATACGAACGTGTTGAAATGATAAAATCCATATTTTAATCCGAACACGAAATCGCGTATAACTACGATTGATTAAATAAAATCAAAGGTGATTTTATTTAATCGATTTCAATGGCACGCGTACTTCCGTATGCACAATTCTCACACTCTAACATACGTATGTTGATACGTATGTGATTTCAAGCACAAAACGACAATCCGAATAACTTTAGGTTATTGTTTAAATCACAGATTCTTCGTAGAGGATTTCTACGCAAGTTCACACGTATTTGATCATTCTGCTATCATCAAAGGTGCGTACACGGCCCCTTTCTTATTTTAAACCATTTTGGGGGAGAAAACATGTGCAACAAACTATTTTTAGATACATATCACTTGCATGAGTTATCTGTTTACATTATGTGACAATATATCAACTTGAAAGTCCTTACACACCTCGAACCGTTTAGTTTGCTGTAATGCAAAGCGTGGTAGTTGGAAATAGATCTATTAGGTTTGACAAACCTCACCTGGTAGATGGGATCTACGCAGGTGTTTGACTGACCAAACACAATTTTTACTATTGTTGTGATAGACAATAGTGGCAAGGCGAAAACATGCTATAGCATGGCAACTAGTCAGCTTCGGTGTCGAACACGTATGTAAATAGTTTATATGACTAGCTATCATGACTGTGCATTTGTGATTATGTTATCTACAAACTTGTTATTCAAACTGATGTTTTGAACACTATGATTATTTAAAACCTGTGTTATGCACCAACCTTTGTGTTGACTTGATTTGCATGTTTTCTCAGGACGCTAAGGCGCGCGTTACAGCTGGCATGGACTAGGAAGATAGAGTCTCATGAATTTTAAACACTTTGAATTTGAATTTGAACATTTGAATATTTAAGTACTTTAATTTGTAATGTTTTACTTATCAACTGTTATTTGGTTTTGAAACGCTTCCGCAACTTTTTGTAAACTCTGAATGATATGTTTTAAAGACCAACGTATGTTTTGAAATTCATATAGAGGTCTTCGCTATGTCTAATGATCTGAGATCCTGGTTTGTCACGTTCCCAAACGGTATGATTCCGTTAGTTGAAATTGAGGGTGTGACAGGTGCCCCTCAAGATTTTGAACAGATTCATGGTTGTGTTTGTCGTTTATGACCTGAAGCTTCCAACCATAAGAATTAGTGTCGTATATCCCTACTAATTTAAAAGGACAGCCGATTTTTTTGCTATCGGTACGCCTTAAGACGGCCGTACTATTGTGTTCACCACCACGATCACACACAAGCCATATTTTGTTGACCTCATCGGTCCCCTTCTTTTTCTTAGATCGTCCGGTAACTACGACGTATCAATTATCAAGGGCTCTACTTTTCACCCATACCATCAGCTCCTTCACAGAAATGAATATCTGAAAAAATGTTGTCATTAAACTAATGTCCATATAACTAAAAACAAGTGAAAAATATATTACCTCATTGGTATTCCAGTCAATATTTTGGTATACAACGTCAGCTTCTTCCTCTTTAACCGCAACTTGGGGTGAGTGTGATTGTTCACCAGCGTAACATTCCCTGTTAACGTCTTCATCAAATCAAAGTTCTTGGTTCAAATCAAACTATCAGTACGAAGTTTGACCCACAACCTCTTCATTGAGATCTGGCAATACTGGTGTATTTGTGGCCTCAGACGATTGCACACCAGTCTCCTCCTTAAAAACATTATGATTAGTTTGTCATTTGATTAACAATAGAAACAACTAAATACAGTTTCATACCTGATAAGTTTCAGCCACACGCGAAACGTCGGAATATTGACCGAAGAAAAAGTCTCCATCCCACCAAGACATCTTTCAAATAAAAAATATGAGTGTAAAATGTAGATATTCTAATAAACGAAACAAGATAAACTCGTTCAACTATTTGAAAAGTGATTCGAGAGAATGTGTGATATTGTAACGCAGTATGTGTGTATATATGGACGATGAATTTGTAAGTTATAAACTATTTATCACATATTAAACATCAAACGCCACGTAGTGGTCACTATGGGGCATTTAGGGACAACCCTAAACCCCCCGTAGAGACCACTACGTGGCGTTTGGTCAACATCAACTGACATTGTCGAAACTTTTGCAGAACATACAAGGCGTTTAGGTATAATCATAGCCCCTGTCGTTTGACCAAGATAGTACAAGCCGTACTAAAACGCCCCGTAGTGGTCACTACGGGGCGTATGAGGGTGTGCACAGTAGAATTTGAGGTGTAAGTTTAACACCACCCTAAAAAAGGAGCTCTTTTATTTAGACACCCCACTTTTATTTTAACACCTCTGCGAGCCAAGACGGGCAGTACGGCACGTATTGAGTACAGACAAACATTCCAGGGAATTCCTTAGAATTAGTGAAACATTCTGTTGGACGGGTCGTACTGGTCAGTATGGCCCGTCTTGACCCAAGCCTATTTTTCCAAGCCATTTTGGGTGTCAACCAGTTTTGCTAACTTGATACGGCCCGTACTAACCATTACGGGCCGTCTTGAATTAATTTAGTTTATTTAAACTTAGTTTGTGCTTTTAAATAATTTTTAAGATATACGTTTAATACGTGAATTATTTGAACGATATGAGTTATTTATTTTATTTAAACTTAAAATACGTAATTAAATTTAATTTTTTAATGATATACGTTTATTATGTAAGTTATTTTACCGATATACGGCTATTATGTTAATTAAACGTCATAGTGTCGTTTTAACTAAATATTTCATTTTATAATTAGTTTGTTTGCGCTTTTAAATAAAGTTGGTATATTCACAATAAACTATGACATACATAATAAAACACTAACACATAATTTGAAATTATCTAAAGAAAATACTACACATAGAATATTATGTTAAGACTGGTAAAGTTTTTTATAAGATTATAAAAATTATTTTACAACAAAAAAAGGGAAAAGAAAATTTAGCCTAAAAGTCTTTTTAAAGTCTCCTATCCACAAAACTACCACCCACGTGATTTAGGTCCCACAGAAATTATTAATGTGATATGACACAAATAATTAGCACATGAAGATAAAAAAAGTCTCTTTTATTTACACATCCAACTTTTTTATTTTAACACTCCTGCGAGCTAAGATGGGTCGTACTGGCCAGTACGACACGCATTGAGTACCGATAAACATTTCAGGGAATTCTTTGAAATCAATGAAACATTTTATTAGACGGGCCGTACTGGTCAGTACAGCCCGTCTTGGCCAAGCTTGTTTTCCAAGCCATTTTGTGTGTCAACCAATTTTGCTAACTTGATACGGCCCTACTAAGCAGTACGGGCCATCTTGAATTAATTTGTTTTATTTAAACTTAGTTTGCGCTTTTAAATAATTTTTAATATATACGTTTAATACGTGAATTATTTGAACGATTTGAGTTATTTATTTTATTTAAACTTAAATTACGTAATTAAATTTAATTTTTAACGATATATGTTTATTATGTAAGTTATTTGAACGATATACGGCTATTATGTTAATTAAACGTCATAATGTCGTTTTAACTAAATATTTCATTTTATAATTAGTTTGTTTGCGCTTTCAAATAAAGTTGGTATATTGACACACCGGTGTACGAATTACAATACTTTTTGAATTTTTTAATATTAAAAAATATGTATAAGTAAAAGTTGTGTGAGTGTGATGAGATTGATTTGACCTAAGTATTTTGTATAAATGATGGGTGGCGTATGAATATTAGAAACATAAAAATTGACTTTCCTTTTTTCTTTTTTAAATAAATAATAATTAAGAGTAAATTACGGTTTGGCTCATGTGGTTTAAGAGTATTAATTATTTCAGATCAAAATATAATCGTATATCAATTCAGTCAATTTGATTTAGACAAGTAACATTTTTGGCCCACAATCATATTTAAGTTTTGGGTCAAAACAATTATAATAGTTAAGTTTGATGGGTCAAAATCATTATTTGATTAAATCACAGTTTCAAAATTGTTAAAAGATTTCATTTTAAAACGAAATAGTTAAACACTGACATGTGCTAAAACCGTTGGTCAATAATTAAGTATAGCTACATTTACTCATCCACCTATTGGCGTAGCATATATTTTAGAATTTTACATAGGTTTGATAAGATCTTAGGTAGCGTTTGGTATGCATGAATGAAAGATGGAATGGAATGAGTCATTACGTTTGAATGAAAAGAAACGTGTTTGGTTACCACATAGGAATGGAATGCACCATTCCATAAGGAATGCGATTCCTTTACTTTTGATGATTTTCATTCCTTGGAGTATAGGTGTTTTTTTTTTCATTCCTTCTCTTGAGAGAATGACCCGACCCATGACCCGACCCACGACCGAAACCATGAGCCGACCCTTTACCTGACCCATGACCCAAACCATGATGCTAACCATGACTCGACCCATGACCTGAACCATGACGCGAACCACGATTCGAACCATGACCCGACCCATCATCTGAACCATGACACGAACAATGACCAAACCATGACTCAAAAAATTGCCCGACCCTTGACTCAAACAATGACATGACCCATGAACCAGATCACGACCCGACCCATGACCCAATCCACAAATCAAATGATGACCCGATCCATGAAATGCCCCATGATCGAACCATTAGCTAAACAATAACCGACCAATGAACCGACCGATGGTCCGAACCATGAATCGACCCATGACCCGACCCACAACCCGATGCATGATTCGAACAATGATTAAAACCATGACTCGTATTCCATTCCTTCATCTTCTCATGTAATAGATAAAATTCTTTATCCTCCGACCAAAGTCACAATCCAAATCATTCTAACAACCTGTAACACCTTCACTTCTTTTGATTTACTTTTGCATATAACTCAATATTTATTTAATAATCTATAAAATTTAAATCTTTTTAAAAATTAATCATCCAATATATATTTTTTAAATATCCCGTTATAATTTTTTATCAAAAATCGGAGTTATTTACAAAAAAAAAGTTATTTAATATAAACACTTATGAGTTTATCTTGTTCAAACAAATGTTTTTTTTCCTTATTTTTTATAAAATAATAAGTATATTTATTTAAGATAAAGTAATTTTATAATCTTTTTAAAACAACCATAAATCATATTTATATAATAAATATATAATAAAACTTAAGTTGGGTTGGTTGCGAATGCGTGTGAAAATTAAGTTAGGTTGAGTTGTGTAAGTGAAAGAAAAATATTGCTTTTTAATAATAAGTTGGGTTGAATTAGATCACCAATGTGAGTAATCTTATGGCTTAGGAGGCTAGGAGGATACTCACAGTAAGTGTTATAAAAATCGGCATAGGCGGCTACTAGACACCTTCCATCTGTGTCGATTTGGCTTTATGCGATGCCTAGGCGGATTAGTCAGTCATTTTTACTTTTTTTCGTTTAAAAAGGACCAGATTCATGATTATTCGAGACATTTCTCAACCAAAAATTGTTAATATTTCTCTAAAACATCGAATCCAACATTTGAAACATTAAATCCAAGGACTTAACATTGAAATTCATATATATTGAATTTTGAAGTATTTGAGTTAGAATGTTTAAGTTTATTTTTTAAATTATTTGAAATATTATATTGAATTATCGATATTGATGTGTGTATATAATATATATTTGTAAAATTACTTATAAAAATTAAAATACGTCTAGCACCGATCAAATTTGTTTAATAAAAAGAAACCTTTAATAATGAGGAAGAAAAAAACGAGCCAGAAAAAAACGTATGAAAATAAAGGGTAATTACTACATGCTTCTACACATATTTCATCTTGAGTTTTTGTCACCCCTGAACCGGCGGGCTGGATTTACTTTCCCGTCATGCGAAAAGGTCTCGGGGCGTGATATCGTGTGATAATCGAAATGATCAGATTGTTTACCATGCACATGATATATAATTAGAAATGCTAAAATGACATTAACATAGAATTACAAAGTTAAATTACATAAGTCATTTTCAATTAATTTAAAAATGTAAATCTAGCGAAAAATAATCATAAAGTTGCTATCTTATATCTGCACAAGATGTACGGAAGTGATTCACATAAATTTAACCAAAATATACACAACGAAAAGAAACTAGGTCCGCTATACAGGCCCACTAGCATGTCCTGAAATCTGGTGACTAAACATGTTCCTCACCTGAGAAAACATGCAATAAAAATAGTCAACATTATGTTGGTGAGTTCATAAGATTAGTATTTTAGAAACATTTGAAGATGTTATTCTCATTTTTTATGTCATTCACAAGTCTTATTGTAACTCACATTGAGTTATTAGCCAGCAATGTTCTCTCCATAGTTCCACAAACAGATAGTATTTCACTCAGTCAAGCATGCTTATATATAAGGCAAACGTATCACAAGTGAAGCTGCCAGCCCATCACACACTTAACTGAATTTAATCCCACCTGTAGCACAACTAAGGATACCCATTTTATTCCCACATTAGTTATTCTCAATTAATATTCTCACATGATCTTATCCCATAATTATATATATATATATATATATATATATATATGTATGTATATATGGAAGTAATGTTTTGTAGGATATGTATTACCTTAACATAAGTGATGGTAAACCTTTAATGTTTTAAAGATATAGATTTTAACAATCTTAATCTTCTAATTGTCTTATCAATCAAGAGTTTACTGTTATTCACTTCTTAAATAGTAGTGACAGTCAACTCCTTGTTATGTTATCACCCATTTGATGAATAGACATAAATGGGACCACATTGTGGTCAACACTAACTCAAACCACAATGTATCCAGTTTATCCCTATCCATTTGTAATTCACTTGTCTTCACAACGATTTGTCACCAGCTTTTGACATGGGTGATGTCAGTCGTCCAGTCTGCCAGTCTACAGAGTCGAGGTGGTACAATTACTAATAGTTTATGTTGATTAATATCACCCATGTGGCCGTTTACTAAACCTGACTGTTTGTCAAACCTATGGTACCATTAATTACTGTCGACTTAGCCTCTGCTACTTAATGGTAAATGATATAAAACGGGACTTAATGCACATGAAATGAATACTGGACACATGAATACAGTGATATAATACAAGCAGTCTTACTAGTAATCAATTAGAATGTTGTCATGTCATTGTTTTTGTCTCATTGTTATTGTCTCATTGTTATATCAACTCAATTTTATCATCACAATGTTATAAGCACTTGTCTTCTCACACAATGTTATCATAAAATGTTTGATGATATCATGAAGTTATATTATCATGATGTCATCTTTAATATCTCAAAATACTTGTTATCATCATCTATTCCTTCTTGAGTTTTAGAATCTGAAATGCTTTCATCCTCTGAGCATGATGAATCATCCATTCTTGCATTTCTATCTTTTGGATCAGTATCCATTCCAGCTTCAGCTTCCTCCTCTATCGCAGCAATGCAAGCTTTATCATTATTCACTTTATCAGAATTTAATCTGAATTCCCAGTTCTCACCTTCATCATTTTGAATCATAAGAGCCTTGTTTGCATTCGAAGACTTTGCTGAGAAGGTGTTTCAATGGGAACTAAACATCTCTCAGCATTCGAAGTAAATGATCTTTTATTTTGTAAAGGATTTTTATTTTCCATCTTCTTAGGCTTGTTCCGTTGTCTAGCAAAATGTCTTTTATCTACACGGTTGTAACAAGTAATAGAGGAGATGTCAAAGACAAACTCAGAATCCTTGCTGAGCTTGATATCCTTCCCTGTTCTTCTAACGAATTCCTTGGCCCTTCTAACTGCACTAGCCAAAGCCCACATAATATCAATTCTTTCCATATCATCTTAATCAATCTGTGAGTAGTCTTCATTTGTCAAGTGAGGATTTCCAATTTGACCAGCAAGCAATCCATCATATGAACTCACAAGAGTTGATAACAGACCCATGTGTTCCTTGGTTATTTCCACTATCACTTTATCAAAATTTTATGTTTTCTAGTTGACAACTGAATGATTATCCTCTAAGTGAGATATAGAGGCAGAAGTTGCAGCATGTTGATTACAGTGAACATGACTTGAACTAGGAGCCTCAGTGGTTTGAGAGACAAAGGCAGTTTTTAATGGAGCATGAGAGGTGGTTCTATCTATAGTTGGAGTAGAGTGGGAGAAGGATCTTGAACTTCAACCACTCGTTTTGCTTTCCATTTGTTCTCTATCTCCTGTTCCTTCAGCTTTTGTATGAAGTCATTTATGTCCATGGTGGCAAGCATCTCACTCTTCTTCAACACCATAAGGAAAGATTCCCAATTTGGAGGTACAACATTAGCAAGACATTGGATCTTTTCCTGAGTTGTTGTCTTGACTTGATGATTGTAAAGCTCACTTAGAAGATCATAAAATCTAGCTGTAAGCTCATCCAATGACTCATTTCCCACATACATAAAGTTGTTGAACAGATGAAATATGTCATCTCTTTGTTAAATATCATACCATAGAAATTTTGAAGAAGTAAACTGTCTGAACAGATGAAATATGTCAGTAACAATAAATTGAGACAATATAGCATAAGCCTTCTTCTTAAATTATAGGCTTTTCTTTGAGGTTCAGTCATCAGAGTAACAAGCACTGGAGTTCCATCTTCATTCAGTGGTTTTAAGTACCCACCATCAATCATCATCCAAAGATTATTATCCACCCCATTGATGTGGATCTCAAACCGATACTTCCAATGTTGATAGTCATCTAATGATAGTAACTTTGGAGCTTTATTTGAGTTTCCTGTCTTTGTCTCAGTAAGCAAAAGGTTCTGAATACTTTGGTTTTGATTGGCCATCAAAGCAAACTCATCCATTTTAGTGAAACCAAGTTAATTTGACACTTAGACAAATTGCAGATCCCTAGTACAAATGAAAATGATTAGTACGAATGACAGGTGTAACATCAGTGCCGGAAACGTAACCGGAACAGTGATCTGCACAGTAACTTGCACAGTAACTCAGATACAAGCTACGTGTAATATTTGTATGCTATTATCATGTAATGCTTGACACAAAACTATTATGCAATTGTTTCAGTAACATGATTCAAACGCACGGTTTACCAGTCAGAAACATATCAGACAATACAAGGTTATCACATGAATGCTTGTTAGGACATTATTACGTATAAATGTATGTGAGGATTTACAAAACAAAACAACAACGGATGTCGTTACGTGAATGTTAAATTGACAGATTATTCGTAAAGGTGACGATCTGTATGAATATATCTGAAAGTTTAACGTTCTGAATGATGTCCAATAATTAGAAAACCAAATTGGAAAGTGTAGTTATCCTCGTGTTCGTACGGGTGACGATTCGAACGAATACGCGCGACGATTGTACGATTCGATTCAAACTATAAATTTATAATTTCTGAAAATTTTAAATAAACGAAAGATATTTAGTTAATTTATTTGGAATCACAACCTATAATAAATTTATAAACTTTACTTTTAAAAACCATAACGTTTCGTTACGAAAACAACGAAAACCGACGATTTTACGGGAAACCTGTCACACCCCTGCGCCGCGTACGGAATCCACGGCGCGGTGATGTATGAACAGTTGAATCATGCACAAGTATTGAATAAGAACAACAACAATGGATTACTACATTTCATAATGTTAAGATAGTTGTTTAGTTACAAACAATCTATCTACCAAAATAATGACAACTACAGACCCAAAATATAGTATACAAAATAAGACTTCAAACAATACAATTAAACAATTAGGATTTAATGTGTTTCTATTCCATCCTAGCATGTTTCTTTATCTTGTTCTATCTTAATCGGTCTCTTTAGTTGTCCTTAAAATGCTTTAAACCTGATTACCTGAAACACGTGAAAAGTAACTGTCAACTACAGAAGTAGTTGGTGAGAACAATAGGTTTAACATTTGTAAACATGAATTTGTAATATAAGGCATAGGTATGTTAAAGCAATAATTGAATTACATGGATGAGCTGCAACCCAAACTAAAATCAAGTATGTCAAATGTGATAAACAGTCCAAAGACTATTTACTAAAGAAGCCAACATATAATCAAGTCCCAAACTACGATTAGAGTTATATAATATATCAACAGTTTTGATAAAACCATAATGAAACCAAACCTGCAGTTAGCTTATAAAACAAATTTAAAAGCTAACACCATTTTGGTATGAACCCGTGTGTCCGCTTTCCCTTGTTGTGATCACCCAGTACTAACGCTAATGAATATGAAACTTGATGCGTTTATAAGTTTGTTTACAACAATGGACACCATGTTGTTGAACCTTGCTTTAAACTAGCGTGTTAATGCCTTATTTGATAACATGATTTGAAAACCTTGATTTAATACCATGAGTTGAATCCTTTGTTTTGAATACCATGAAATGAATCCTTTGATTTGAATACCATGAAATGAATCCTTTGATTTGAATACTGAGAATGGTGACCTTGTATAGTAACAAGGTTTATAACATATTACTTTCGAAAACACGGGTTTATAACAAAAGAGTTTATAAAAAATCCATTATTTAAGAGTGCTTATCATTTTTATATCCATTTGAGTAAATCTGCTATAAAACAGTTCAAATATCCTTTATAAAACCTTTTTAGAAGAAAAGTTTAATAGTTGATAAATCCTTTAAAACAGTTGATGAATTCCTTGAAACAGTTGATGAATCCCTTGGATTTGTAAATTGAACCTGTAATGTTTGTAAGAATACACACATCTTGTATAATGAAATACGACTGTAAATAAAGGGTTTGATCACGTGTTCCACCCCAAAACAGTTATAAAACAGTAAAAGAGGGGCTAATGTTCTCACCTGTCTGCAGTAGACTCCGAACTATAACAAATAGCAAGTAGCAAACAGGACTTCTAACTGGTTCCTATATCATTGTAATCATACATAAGATATAATATTTATGATTGTATAGGCTTTGATTCATTGATTGACTTGTGTTATCATGATTTGTGATCAACATCTTGATTAACTTGTTCCCATGTTTGAAAATGTTATGTGATCCTTGAAAGTCATGATTTGGTTACTTGATTACTAATTGAAAATGAATTGAATGTGTCATAATCTTTTACGCACAAACTTGTTTGCACAACATCACATGTGTTTATGAGTTTGATAAACCATTGTTTAACCTGTATTTTGAAATCGATGTTGATTTGTGATATCTTTGGAATTATGAATTGATCTCATGATTATGTTAAGTTACAACTTAACCTATTCCTGATCAATTCACAATTATCATAAGTCGAGGGCCACACAATTGGGCCTTAAGCCCATGAACCCATGAAGGCTTAATCTAAGGCCATGGGCCATTTAGGTTAACAATGAGCCAATTGAATGTGGTTTTGGGCCAACCAATATGTATATGGGCCATGTAAGGTTCCAAAGATAACATTGGGCCAATTGCTAAGTATTGGGCCGAAATGGATCTCGTGGGACAAGTGGATGAATTGTTAGGCCAAGATTCCTATTGTCTTATTCTAATGTGGGCCGAGGTTTACCAATCAATTGGGCCAAGTATACATGGGTTGGGCCGAAAGAATCATGGGTTGCAACCTTAGGCAGCGAACCTTTGAAGTTCAGAGGCCTAGGTTCGTGAAGAATGAAGGGTTGTGGTTCTTGATTGCTGACAGATTCGCTAAGGTTCGTGGGGCTGGTGATGGTCAATGGTTCGGCCAAGGTGTTCCCATAGGTTCGGTCCCCTTGTGAAACACTAGTTCGTTACACGACCAGCGAACCATGCAAGGTTCGTTGGTGACATTTTCAATCCAAGGTTCGCTAGAGGTGTTTAGGGTTCCTTGTGCATGCAAGTAGGTTCGTTGGCAGAGGGTTTGTCTGATAAAGCTACCAGGCTGATGGTTCGTGGCATCAGAAGGGTTTGTCGGATGCATGAAGGCTTGGTGCAGGCTCGTGAGGTCCCGTAAGGGTTCGGTTGATGACCTACGAACCATTAGGGTTCGTGGAGCCTCCTTAAGGTTCGGCCAACTGAAGATGAAGGTTCGGCCGTCGAACCTGTTACCAACACCATTCATCCAAACTTGCTTCCTTCGATCCAATCACTTCTATGCCCTGTCTACTTGCAAAACCATCCTCGGAATGTTGCAGGACAGATTGAGAAAGCTTAGAACCCGCTAGAACTTAGGTTTAAACAACACACAATAGAAAACCCTATTTTCATGACTCTTCTTTCGATCATACCTCGTTTTTGGCCAGACAAATCCACAGATCTCTTGTACTTTCGTGTAGGGAATGTCGAGAGCTACGCGTGGGTTCAAGAATCACCGAAATCCGTTGAGAAACGAAGAAGATACACGCGATTGAAGCTTGGATTTTTAGAGAGAGGATAGGTTCGTGAATTGTAGAGAGAAGGAGGTTGTTGGCTGCAATAAATGAGAAAAATGGCCATCTTCATGGCTTTTATAGTCCGGGTGGTATTCGGGTTCGTTCCGGTTGCTCGGTTCGCGGTTTCGTCGCGTAACGCGTATTTTACGCGATTTTAAATAAAGAATTATTATTTTCATTATTTTGATGAGTTTCAAAATTGTAAAAATGTAAAATAATATATTTTACTTATTTTTATTCTTCGTGCGTTGTCAGATCGTTAAACACATACAATTACGTGTATACCCGCAATCGCGTACGTTTTTCGATCGTATTAATTATTTAAAGTCGTTCAATCATAATTATAAGTTCAACATTCGTATTATTATGGATCGTCACCCATAACCATACTCAGTCTCGCCTACGTATTACGATTCTTGTTGCATAAATTAATTGTCATAATATTCGTCTCAACACTACGCACTAACACTATCCTATTACACCGAACACAGTATATATATAGGGCATACCCCAGATTCCAGCTACCTGCCGTACCTGACGCCGTCCCACCACTGTTTCGATATAATACGATATTGTTCTTGCCTAGCGAACTCGACTGTAAATAAATAATACATACTTGTTCCTTAATAATAAAGATCCTAACACACAAGCACATTATGAACACATGAATCACATTGACTGATTTGATATGAAAACACATTTGTTCTAACACTGTTTACAACTACCATGACTAAATGTACAAATGTTACAGTCTCCCCTAGTTAAGGGAATTTCGTCCCGAAATTAACTAGCCGAAGGTACTGTAAAAAGATGAGGGTACTTAAGCTTCATCTGGTCTTCACACTCCCAGGTGAACTCAGCACCGCGTTTGCCCTCCCATCGTACCTTTACGATCGGGATACGGCTGCGTTTAAGTTTCTTGACCCCATGATCCATGATTTCAACTGGACGTTCTATGAATTGCATGTTGTTTTGAATCTGTATGTCTTCCAATGGAATCTGAACATCATGATCTGCCATGCATTTCTTAAGATTCGATACATGAAATGTATCGTGAATATTGCTTAGTTCCACCGGAAGTTTGAGTTTGTAGGCTACGGGACCAATCCTTCCCAGGATCTCAAAAGGTCCAACGTACCTTGGTGCAAGTTTCCCTTTCTTCCCGAATCGGACAACGCCTTTCCAGGGAGAAACTTTGAGTAAGACTCGGTCACCGACTTGAAACTCAAGCGGTTTCCGACGTCGATCATCATAACTCTTTTGCCGATCTCATGCGGCCTTAAGCCTTGATTGAATGATTGTGATTTTGTATGATGTTTCCTGAATGAGTTCTGGTCCTACGACCTGTGAGTCACCAACCTCGGCCCAGCAGACCGGTGATCGGCACTTCCTACCATATAAAGCTTCGAATGGTGCACATTGAATGCTTGTATGGTAGCTGTTGTTATACGAAAACTTGATAAGTGGAAGATGAGTGTCCCAACTTCCACCGATGTCAATGACACAAGAACGAAGCATGTCCTTGAGTGTTTGGATAGTCCTTTCGCTTTGACCGTGGGTTTGGGGATGATAAGCCGTGCTAAGGTTAACACGAGTTCCCAAAGCCTTTTGCAATGATTGCCAAAAGCGAGAAGTGAAATGACTATCACGATCAGAAATGATTGATGTTGGTGTACCAAGACGTGCAATGATTTCGTTGATGTACATAGTGGATAGCTTCTCCATTTTGTAATCCTCTCGGATAGGGATAAAATGAGCAGATTTGGTGAGTCGATCAACGATCACCCAAATCGAATCGAAACCTCTCGGAGTTCTCGGCAACTTAGTTATGAAATCCATGGAAATTTGTTCCCACTTCCATTGAGGAATTTCAGGTTGCTGCAGAAGTCCCGAAGGCTTTTGATGTTCTGCTTTGACTTTTGAACATGTTAGACACTTTCCCACGTACAGTGCTATGTCTTTCTTCATTCCCGGCCACCAGTAAGATTCCCGTAAGTCTTGGTACATCTTATCTGCTCCAGGATGAACCGAGTATCGCGACTTATGAGCCTCATCACAGATGAGTGTGCGCAATTCTTCAGACTTTGGAATCCAAATGCAGCCGTTGAGATATAACACCCCATCTGATCGAGGTTCCAGTTTCTTCTCAATTCTGCAATCTAAGTCTGTTTTCAGCTGATTATCTGTTACTACTTGTTGTTGTGCAATACGAATCAAGTCTTTCAAGTTTAGTTGTGTGTTGATCTCCATGGCTCTTACAAGAATTGGTTTGACTGGTTCCTTGCGACTAATAGCATCCGCCACCACATTGGCTTTACCCGGATGGTAACGAATCTCACAGTCGTAATCAGTTAAAAGCTCAACCCAACGTCGTTGTCTCATGTTGAGTTTTTTCTGATTGAGAATGTGTTGCAGGCTCTTGTGGTCCGTATAGATGACACATTTAGTACCATAAAGGTAGTGCCTCCAAATATTTAATGCAAAGACCACAGCCCCTAGCTCAAGGTCATGAGTAGTGTAATTCTTCTCGTGCACCTTAAGCTGTCTTGAAGCATACTGAATCACCTTGTCTCGTTGCATAAGTACACAACCGAGACCAAGGTTTGAAGCATCACAGTAGACAATGAAATCATCACTGCCTTCTGGAAGGCTAAGGATAGGGGAATTGCATAACTTCTGTTTAAGAAGTTGAAATGCATCTTCTTGTTTATGTCCCCATATAAAGGCTTGACTTTTCTGAGTCAAAGTGGTAAGCGGCAAGGAAATCTTGGAAAAATTCGCGATGAATCTCTTGTAATAGCCCGCCAGGCCCAGAAATGAACGAATCTCTGTTGGAGTAGATGGAGTAGTCCAGTTCTTAATCGCCTCAATCTTTGCTGGATCTACATGTATTCCATCCTTGTTTATGACATGTCCTAAGAAGTGAACTTCCTTTAGCCAAAATTCACATTTTGAGAATTTAGCATAAAGTTGTTCAGCTCTTACTAACTCTAAGACTTTCCTCAAATGATCTTCATGTTCTTGTTCCGACTTGGAATAAATCAGTATATCATCAATAAAGACAATAACAAACTGATCTAAATAAGACCTACAGACTCGATTCATCAAGTCCATGAACACTGCTAGTGCATTGGTCAGCCCAAATGGCATAACCACGAACTCGTAGTGTCCATATCGAGTCCTAAACGCAGTCTTTGGTATATCCTCATCATTTACTCTTAACTGATGATACCCGGATCGTAAATCAATCTTAGAGAAGCAAGTTGCTCCCTGTAATTGATCGAACAGATCATCGATCCTAGGTAGAGGATATTTGTTCTTGATTGTCAACTTGTTTAGCTCACGATAATCGATGCACATGCGAAACGAACCGTCCTTCTTCTTGACAAAGAGAACCGGAGCTCCCCATGCAGAGAAACTCGGTCTTATGAAACCTTTGTCTAGAAGTTCTTGAAGTTGACTAGACATTTCTTGCATCTCAGATGGTGCTAATCGATACGGTGATTTCGCCACTGGGTTTGCTCCAGGGACGAGATCAATTCTAAACTCCACTTGCCGGACTGGCGGTAGTCCAGGCAAGTCTTCTGGAAATACATCGGGATAATCTCTGATGACTGGAACGTCTCTAACTGCTTTCTTATCAGGTTTCTTTTCTACCACGTGAGCTAGGAATGCATAATATTTCTTCTTCAGGTACTTCCTCGCCTTGATGCACGATACAATCTTCAATCCGCGGCAGGGTTTCTCGCCGTAAACTAACATCGTTTCGCCAGACAGTAGAGGAATTCGAATAAGTTTCTCCGAGCATACAATTTCAACATTGTTTTTGGATAACCAATCCATTCCTACTACAATTTCGAAGCTTCCGAGAGTCATAGGAATGAGATCGATGGAGAAAAGATGGTCATTTAATCTTCATTCATAACCATGTATTATGGAATCTACAACTATAGTCTTACCATTGGCTACTTCTACGGTATAGGGAGCAGTAAGTATAGATAGTTGCATATTAAGCAGAGAAGCAGTATGAGCATAGATAAAGCTTTTATCAGCACCAGTGTCAAATATGATAGAAACGTAGTGATCATTGATAAGAAAGTACCCGTGATGACTGTCAGATCCTCGCGTGCTTCGGCAGTTCCGATAACAAAAGCACGAGCTGCAGCAGTATTGTTGTTAAGACGTGGACATTGGTTCCTGAAATGCCACTCTGCTCCACAATTATAACATGCTCTTCCACCTGTAGCAGTAGGAGTAGCAGTGGTAGTTGTTGCAGCAGCAAGATGAGTAGATCGACATGTAGCTGCTAAGTGTCCCATACGCCCACACTTGAGACACTTTTTGCATGCAGTGTTAGGTAGGTGATGATATTGGCATTTGGAGGAAAGTGGAAACGGGCCAGTACAAGGCTTTCTGGTAGTAACCGGTTGTGGCATAGCAGTAATGGGTGTAGCATGAGTGGGTGTTGCTGCCGTCAGTGCCGCAAAGTTCTTGATCGTCTTTTGGTTCTTCTTCTTGTGATGGTGCTGTTCAGGCTTCTTGCCTTCATCAATCTGTGCTCTCTTGTACCCCTTTCGGGTGAGCACCCTAGACTTTACATACTCTTCAGTAAGAGTAGCACCAAGTTGGATTGCTGCCTCCAAAGTAGTGGGGTTATTCCCCATAACAGTTCCTCTGACAACTAGAGGCAAGCCTTCAATGTATTTCTCTATCCTGCAGGATAGAGGAGTAACCAGATGTGGTACCAGAATGCACAACTCATGGAAACGAGTTGTATACTTCGCGTTCTCTCCACTGTCTTGCACCAGATTCCACATCTCCACCTCAAGTTTCTTCAGCTCGTGTCGTGGACAAAACTTTTCCACAAGAAGATTCTTGAAACTGTCCCATGGTAAGGCTAAAGCGACTTCACGTCCTCTGGTGTTCTTCTCAGAATTCCACCAGGTGAGTGCGCCTTTATGAAAAGCGCTTGAAGCCATTTTGACTTTCAGATTCTCAGGACATCCTGTGAAATCAAGAATATCCTCGATGCTTTCCAGCCACTGCAGTAGACCGGTAGCTCCCTCCGTACCAGAGTACTTGGGAGGCTTAGCATCGTTGAACTGCTTGAAAGTGAAGTTAGCAGTTCCAGTGTGGTTAGTGTTGGAGTTGTTTGCTGAGTCACTGGTACTCCCCCGAAGATTCTGGGTGATATCAGTGACCATGCCCGGAATGACATCTCTCATATGCAAAGCGATGGCTTGGGAAATCTTTTTGATCTCATCATCATTGCCACTTGTTGAACCCCCTCCGTTAGGATCACGTCGGGGAGGCATTCTACGAATAGAAGCCACAAGTGGGTCAGTAATGAGGAAGGATACAATTGAATTTGCATGATAAAGTTAGTAATATATCCATACTACCAATATTATCATTCAATTGTAATATGATCCAGTACACGTATAAGTTATCAACTTATTTGCATACTTATCATGTGAATATGTACGATGTCTCATGATCTCTCCACCAAACCTACACACTGACACTTTCCCGATATACCGAAGATAGCATATATATAGGGCATACGAAAGGGTCAAGCAAACTGCCAGCCCATACGCCATCCCACCACCACTTCGATATACCACGATCATGTCCTTGTTAGCATTTGGCAACATGTTTGTACTGAGTTCCAAGTATGTTCCATTGATTAAGAATCCCATGATCTTTGATCAACTTGAACTATGATTGAATTCATGATTGAATTATGATTATGTTATGTGTGCACCTACTAACAATTGTTAACATGTTGAACTAAATCATACGTGTGCTCTACACTTTACAGTTAACCTATGTTAGTAAGTACTAGTCATGTAACCACTTAAGAATTTCACTTAAGATTTACATTGAAAGAATGTTCACAACTTGATTGATTCACCACACTGTTTGGCTCATCCAAATTTGAATAGCACTATGATTTGATTCACCAATGATTGTATCTCATGTGTTTGACTAATGTTCAATGATCCAGTTGCTCCCGAATCTTCACTTGAAACACGAACGCCGGATTCCCCCTGACATACCGAAATAAGCTTATATATAGGGTAAGCTCTCACCGACCCACCACTTACCTCAGCACGTCAGCGTTAATCCGCCGTTTGTATTTGGAGCTAAGATTCCAACTCTTGATTGATTATGATTGATTCATGATTGTCTCTTGTTCTTTGATTATGATTATGAACATGTAAACCACGGTTCTTAATTTACTAGAAATTAAAACCTTAGGTTTCTGTATATGTGTCCTAGGTTGATTTAACCTAGGTTCCCAATACTTACAGTATTGAGTATAATGATACCCATGTGTGAACTTCAACTAAAGAATACTGTTACACAGATTCTAAGTTATAAAGTTCCTATGATAATGAACACTTGATAATGATAACATGACAAGGATTTCAAATCAAGATTCTAAATTAATTGGTCTTGACCTCTGAATTCCTATGATAAACATGACAAGGATTTTAGATCAAAGATACTAAGAATAAAAATCTTTGCCTCTAATTTCCTATAATGAACATGATACGGATTTTAGATCAAAGATACTAAGAATACAGATCTTTGCCTCCAAATTCCTCTGATAAACACTGATTGAGAATTCCAGATCAAGGATACTAAGAATACAGATCCTTGCCTCTGGAATCCTTTAATGAACTCTACGTGAGAATTTCAATTCGGTTTCTAAAATTATAGAATTCCGATTCAAATTCCTTGACTCGATATCTAATCTTAGAAAAATATCCCTAAGATCTTTCAAGCTTAATGTAGACTTAATGCTCACTTAAGTTACTTAGATCCTAAGTATCCTCAAGCCTATAGCACTTAGTCCTATTGGGTAGCTTAGGTTATAGTCTAGGTCATTAAACATTGGGTTTTTCCTAGTTCTATACAACCTTGGCTCTGATACCAACCTGTCACACACCTACGCCGCGTGCGGAATCCACGGCGCGATGACATATGAACAGTTGAATCATGCACAAGTATTGAATAAGAACAACCACAATGGATTACTACATTTCATAATGTTAAGATAGTTGTTTAGTTACAGACAATCTATCTACCAAAATAATGACAACTACAGACCCAAAATATAGTTTACAAAATAAGACTTCAAACAAGACAATTAAACAATTAGGATTTAATGTGTTTCTATTCCATCCTAGCATGTTTCTTTATCTTGTTCTATCTTAATCGGTCTCCTTAGTTGTCCTTAAAATGCTTTAAACCTGATTACCTGAAACACGTGAAAAGTAACTGTCAACTACATAAGTAGTTGGTGAGAACAATAGGTTTAACATTTGTAAACATGAATTTGTAATATAACGCATAGGTATGTTAAAGCAATAATTGAATTACATGGATGAGCTGCAACCCAAAGTAACATCAAGTATGTCAAATGTGATAAATAGTCCAAAGACTATTTACTAAAGAAGCCAACATATAATCAAGTCCCAAACTACGTTTGGAGTTAGATAATATATCAACAGTTTTGATAAAACCATAATGAAACCAAACCTGCAGTTAGCTTATAAAACAAATTTAAAAGCTAACTCCATTTTGGTATGAACCCGTGTGTCCGCTTTCCCTTGTTGTGATCACCCTATACTAACACTAATGTATATGAAACTTGATGCGTTTATAAGTTTGTTTACAACAATGGACACCATGCTTTTGAACCTTGCTTTAAACTAGCGTGTTAATGCCTTATTTGATAACATGATTTGAAAACCTTGATTTAATACCATGAGTTGAATCCTTTGTTTTGAATACCGTGAAATGAATCCTTTGATTTGAATACCATGAAATGAATCCTCTGATTTGAATACCGAGAATGGTGACCTTGTATAGTAACAAGGTTTATAACATATTACTTTCGAATACACGGGTTTATAACAAAAGAGTTTATAAAAAATCCATTATTTAAAAGTGCTTATCATTTATAAATCCCTTTGAGTAAATCTGCTATAAAACAATTCAAATATCCTTTATAAAACCTTTTTAGAAGAAAAGTTTAATAGTTGATAAATCCTTTAAAACAGTTGATGAATTCCTTGAAACAGTTGATGAATCCCTTGGATTTGTAAATTGAACCTGTAATGTTTGTAAGAATACACACATCTTGTATAATGAAATACGATTGTAAATAAAGGGTTTGATCACGTGTTCCACCCCAAAACAGTTATAAAACAGTAAAAGAGGGGCTAATGTTCTCACCTGTCTGCAATAGACTCTGAACTATAACAAATAGCAAGTAGCAAACAGGACTTCTAACTGGTTCCTATATCATTGTAATCATACATAAGATATAAGATTTACGATTGTATAGGCTTTGATTCATTGATTGACTTGTGTTATCATGATTTGTGATCAACATCTTGATTAACTTGTTCCCATGTTTGAAAATGTTATGTGATCCTTGAAAGTCATGATTTGGTTACTTGATTACTAATTGAAAATGAATTGAATGTGTCATGTTCTTTTACGCACAAACTTGTTTGCACAACATCACATGTGTTTATGAGTTTGATAAACCATTGTTTAACCTGTATTTTGAAATCGATGTTGATTAGTTATGTCTTTGGAATTATGAATTGATCTCATGATTATGTTAAGTTACAACTTAACCTATTCCTGATCAATTCACAATTATCATAAGTCGAGGGCCACACAATTGGGCCTTAAGCCCATGAACCCATGAAGGCTTAATCTAAGGCCATTGGGCCGAAATGGATCTCGTGGGACAAGTGGATGAATTGCTGGGCCAAGAGTCCTATTGTCTTTTTCTAATGTGGGCCGAGGTTTACCAATCAATTGGGCCAAGTATACTTGGGTTGGGCCGAAAGAATCATGGGCTGCAACCTTAGGCAGCGAACCTTTGAAGTTCAGAGGCCTAGGTTCGTGAAGAATGAAGGGTTGTGGTTCTTGATTGCTGACAGATTCGCTAAGGTTCGTGGGGCTAGTGATGGTCAATGGTTCGGCCAAGGTGTTCCCATAGGTTCGGTCCCCTTGTGAAACACAGGTTCGTTACACGACCAGCGAACCATGCAAGGTTCGTTGGTGACATTTTCAATCCAAGGTTCGCTGGAGGTGTTTAGGGTTCGTTGTGCATGCAAGTAGGTTCGTTGGCAGAGGGTTCGTCTGATAAAGCTACCAGGCCGATGGTTCGTGGCATCAGAAGGGTTCGTCAGATGCATGAAGGCTTGGTGCAGGCTCGTGAGGTCCCCTAAGGGTTCGGTTGATGACCTACGTACCATTAGGGTTCGTGGAGCCTCCTTATGGTTCGGCCAACTGAAGATGAAAGTTCGGCCGTCGAACCTGTTACCAACACCATTCATCCAAACTTGCTTCCTTCGACCCAATCACTTCTATTCCCTGTCTACTTGTAAATCCATCCTCGGAATGTTGCAGGACAAATTGAGAAAGCTTAGAACCTGCTAGAACTTAGGTTTAAACATCACACAATAGAAAACCCTATTTTCGTGACTCTTCTTTCGATCATACCACGTTTTTGGCCGGACAAATCCACAGATCTCTTGTACTTTCATGTAGGGAATGTCAGAGCTATGCGTGGGTTCAAGAATCACCGAAATCCGTTGAGAAACGAAGAAGATACACGCGATTGAAGCTTGGATTTTTAGAGAGAGGATAGGTTCGCGAAATGTAGAGAGAAGGAGGTTGTTGGCTGCAATAAATGAGAAAAATGGCCATCTTCATGGCTTTTATAGTCCGGGTGGTATTCGGGTTCATTCCGGTTGCTCGGTTCGCGGTTTCGTCGCGTAACGCGTATTTTACGTGATTTTAAATAAAGAGTTATTATTTTCATCATTTTGATGAGTTTCAAAATTGTAAAAATGTAAAATAATATATTTTACTTATTTTTATTCTTAATGCGTTGTCATATCGTTAAACACATACAATTACGTGTATACCCGCAATCGCGTATGTTTTTCGATCGTATTAATTATTTAAAGTCGTTCAATAATAATTATAAGTTCAACATTCGTATTATTATGGATCGTCACCCATAACCATACTCAGTCTCGCCTACGTATTACGATTCTTGTTGCATAAATTAATTGTCATAATATTCGTCTCAACACTACGCACTAACTCTATCCTATTACACCGAACGCAGTATATATATAGGGCATACCCCAGATTCCAGCTACCTGCCGTACCTGACGCCGTCCCACCACTATTTCGATATAATACGATACTATTCTTGCCTAGCGAACTTGACTGTAAATAAATAATACATAGTTGTTCCTAAATAATAAAGATCCTAACACACAAGCACATTATGAACACATGAATCACATTGACTGATTTGATATGAAAACACATTTGTTCTAACATTGTTTACAGCTACCATGACTAAATGTACAAATGTTACAAAACCAAACGAGGCCGAACACGCGGGTAAGTTGAAAGCTTTTAATGAGGCATTAAATGCCTCATCTTCCCCACAACTACCACCTCTCTCTCCTCATTACCGTCACTTTCTCTCTATACATTCTCTCTCTAGAAACCCTCACTCTATCTCCTTTATTTCTCCACCAATCAAGCCATTTTGGTGTCTAAACGACCACCACATCACGTAGATCTTGAAAGTACAGTCAATCCAAGATTTGAACCGTCTGATTTGAGGTAAAAATGAGTTCTTTGTCACGGTTTTTAGGGTTTTCAAACCCCTTGGTTGACCCTCACTTCTAACCGGCTAAACCCACATGGAAATCTAGGGAAACACCACACAATCATGTAAGGATGATGTAGGAACCTTGATTGAGGCGTAGGTTAGTCGATTTGGTCGGGGATTAGAGGGCTGTACCCACAAGACCACGACTTGCCGAATGGCAGCAAAACAACAAAGCCGAAAGACTGCAAGGCCGAAGGGCCATTCATTCGGCCGAATGGCCTTAAAGCCGAGAGAACCCTCTTCCTTCGGTTGGTCCAGGCCCCATTCGGTCGGGATACCCCCATTCGCCCAAGCTTGGTTCGGTCAGCCACTCTATTCGGCCAAGACCATCATTCGGCCGCCTCTCTCATGCGGCCCAGCCCCTTCGCCCACAGCCTCATGCGGCCAAAACCTTTCGGCCAACTCATTCGCCGGCCATACTGATTTGGCCATGGCCCTTTCTGCCAAGTAACTCATTCGATCGTCCAAGGCTTTACGGATCAGTTTCATGCGGCTAACTTCCTCCGGCCATGACAACTTAGTCGGCCCAAACCTTTCGCATGGGTCTTCATTCGGTTGAGACCCTCATCACTTTGGGTAAACCAAACCAAGACCAAGGAATCTTGGTAGTGGAGAGAGAATTATAGTAAATGGGTAATACCTTAGGCTAGTTAGAGAGAATTATAGTAAAACATTAGTCACATCTAAGACACATAGTTGCACACCGAGACCAAAACCCTAGATACAGCTTTGATAAATACTTATAGTATTCAAATCTCTTAAAACAACTCAGGTGTTGAAGATACTTAAACTACAAATTCACGAGTGCGCATTATCTGTTGTAACCCATACTTAGCAACACAGGTGAGTTCATCGTCCTCTTTCAAACTATTTTGTTTTTACTTCGGGACTGAGAAACATGTTACACATTTTAAATAAATGTTCAAATGTTTATTAAACGCTTTTATACTTATTCAAAATGCTAAATGCTTATTACAGTTATCTTCAATGCTACTGCATTATACGCTCATTCTTAATGCTAATACTTCATAAACTATTACTAAGTTTGCTTAAAACTCTGGATGCTTTTAAATTGCTAAGAATGCAAAGGCTAAAACGCTGAAATGCTTTTATAAATTATACTTTGAAATCTTGAATACTCAAACTCAGAAAGGCTTATATGCTTGATGTGCTTGTTATGCTCGAATGCTCTAAATGCTTGGAATGCTTTAAACTCTTGTATGCTTGACATGCTTGAAATGCTAAGACAACAGGCTAGTACTTGTGTACAGGATACGTAAATGCCAAGCTATGTGAATGCTATAAACTTGTATGCTAAAGCTATCGGCTATTGTAGAACGAAGTAATTGGCCTCTTAGTGCTTGCCATACGGTGTTCTTTATAGTCAGGACCTTGAAGAGCAGACTGTTGGCCTCTCAGTGCTTGCCATACAGTGTTTCCTCATTGTCCACCCATGCTTTGTGATGAGCGACTCGGATGATTCTGGGTTCTTTAGTTGACTTTGTGTCATCTTGGGAAATCCTTTATCAAGACACCGATGTTTCAAATCACATCTAATACCGATAGGGGCTTATATTGGATTCCTTGGGGCATTCAGTAGTCCATAAAGGAACTCTTAAACTTGACCTCCAAATGCTATTGTGTGCGCGTTTGAAACTCTTAACCAGAATACTGAAAGTGTAGATACATGTAATGTCCCTAGTTCTATTTTGTAATACTCATCATGTAAAATTCAAGATATTAATGGAAGTTGTCTTTTTATATTGTTCTTCATGTTTATGTTTTAATTATTTGATTATATGATTGGGTGAATTGGTTTATTGTTTAATTGAGTATCAGTATTGCTCATTCGGCCGAATGACTCTAGAGTATGAAGTCATTCGGCGAATGGGAATAGAGTATGTCTACATTCGGCAAATGAGTAATTCGCCAAATGACTCATTCGATTGAATTACCTATTCGACAGGAGTCATTCGCCGAATGAGTTGTTTCGGCCTCTCATTCGGCCGAATGTCAACTGCCTATATATACAAGTTCAAAATCATTTCAACCCTAACTTAAGAGAGCACTCATTCGTCCCTAAACACTCAAGTGTCAAACCCTTGGAGATTTGTGCGTTCTCTAGCTGTCCAACTTCGTTTCTTAGCTCGTGGTGTTAGAACTTCAATCAAACGTCAATCTACAACCTTTGGATCACCACGGTTGCTGTCGGATTCGATTGGAAAACCCTAGAATAGGATTCCGCACTATTCTAGTGGCTGTTGAGCAGATTCCCTGTGAGATCAGATTGTTTCCGAGCTCGTCCTTGGTCCTACAAAGTGGTATCAGAGCCTTGGCTCTTGATTCTGCTCAATTTCCAATCCAAATCATCATATCTTTGATTGTATGTTCGAAATATCCAAAAACCCTAATCTTTTTGCCCTAAAAGTTACTGTTTCATTGCAAATCCGTGGATTTTTGTGGTTTTTTGTCAAATCTTTTGTCCCAATTTGTTCATTGTGATATCATGATGTTCTGTACTAAATTTGGTACTTAGATTTAGTCTAAATCTCAAGTTATCGCGATTTTTGTTGCAAAAACCTCAGATTGGCCGAATGAGCATGGCGGCCGAATAGGTTTGGCCGAATAACTCTCATTGGCCGAATAGCTCTCTTTCGTCAGGTTCATTCGCCGAATAGCCTCTTTCGCTCTACTCATTCGGCGAATAGCATCATTCGATAGTCTCATTCGGCGAATAGCTTCATTCGATCCTTCATTCTCCAAATAGGTTCATTTGCCCTAATTCCTTATACTCAGTCCTTCATTCGCCGAATAGGTCCATTCGGACCCCGACATTCGCCCTAAAAGTCTTCATTCGGCAGTTCCTTTGAAAATTTTTCTAAGTTTTGAATTTTATCGTTTCTGATTAAATGGAGGATTTAGCACTGATGGCAAACCAGAATCATCGTATTCAAACATTGTTATTGAAAGAGATTGAGACTGGAAACTCTAACAAGGCTCCCAAACTGTTATCTTTGGATGATTATCCTCATTGGAAGTATCGGTTTGAAATTCATATCAATGGGGTGGACACAAATCTATGGATGATGATTGAAGGTGGTTATCTTAGGCATCTTGATGAAGATGGAACTCCTATGCTCGTCACACGGATGACTGAGCCACAAAGGAAACTTTATGATTATGAGAAGAAGGCTTACTCTATCTTATCTCAGTCCATAGCTACTGATATCTTTCATCAGTTCAGACAGTTTACTTCTTCTAACTATTTGTGGGATGCCTTGCAACAGCGTTATGAGGGTAATGATGCCTTGAAAAACATCAAGTCTAAAGCATTGAGGAAGGAATTCAATAGCTTTATGTATGTGGGGAATGAATCTTTGGATGAGTTGATTGCAAGATTCTATCATCTTCTGAGTGAGCTATTCAATCATGAAGTTAAGACCACTACTCAAGAGAAGATCCAGTGTTTAGCTGATGCTTTACCTCCAAAATGGGAATCCTTCTTGATGGTTCTGATGCAGAATGAGATGATGGCTCACATGGATATCAATGATTTCATTCAAAAATTGAAAGAACAAGAGATATAGAACAAGTGGAAAGCAAAAAGGGTTGCACAAGTTCAGGATCCTTCATTGTACTATTCTACTCCCACTGTTGATAAATCAACTACTCATGCTCCTTTGAAGACTGCTTTTGTTTCTCAGACATCTGAAGCTCCATCTACTGCTCAGATTCATTTTAGTCAGTCATCTTCAACCAGTTCACAAAAGGAGCATCACCAGCCTTCTGCCAGCCTGAAAACAGACAACTTTGACAAGGTCACTGTGGAGATTGCTAAAGAACATATGGGTCTTTTGTCTACACTGGTTAGCTCATATGATGGTTTAGTTGCTGGTCAGATCGGCAATCCTTATTTGACCAATGATGACTATTCTCAGATAGATCCTGATGACATGGAAAGGATTTATGCGATGATTTCAAAAACCGTGACGTAAATTGACTTTCCTTGTCAGAAATAATGGACAATGGCACACCATGACGTACCACAATCTCATTTATGTATAATTTTTCCAACTTGTCCATTGTGAAGTTTTCAACCATCTGCAAGACATGAGCAGACTTGGTCAACCGATCAATGATGACCCAAATTATATCATACCCACTAGAAGTGCGGGGTAACATGGTAATGAAATTTATTGTTATTTGTTCCCACTTCCATTGGGGAATCTCAGGCTGTTCCAGTAAGCCAGACGGCTTGTGGTGTTCCGCTTTCACCTTCGCACATATCAGAAACCGACCGACGTATTCGGCTACGTCTTCTACATTCCCGGACACCAATAAAACTTACGAAGATCTTGGTACATTTTATCGGTGCATGGATGTAAAGAGTACCGCGTCTTATGCGCTTCATCAAGGATGAGTTTCTTAAGTTTGTCTACCACAGGAATCCACAAGCGATCCTAGTAGTATATCACTCCATCCTACTTGGTTTCAAATTGTCTATCAGCTCCGTAGTCGAGCTCCTTTTTCATATTCCCTTGTTCCACTGTCTGTTTTTGAGCTTGTATGATATGTCACATAAACTCGTCTGCACCATCATTCCCATTGCTCTTACGCACAAGATGTCACACCTGAGCCGGCGGACCGGATCGAATGTCCCCTCGGGCGGAATGGTCCCGGTGTAACATCAATTCCGGAACAGTATTTCAAAACAATAGGAAAGTACTGTAGATATTGGTATGGAAAGTGTTAGTATAATATTCTGTGTTAATATTGTATGAAACAATAGATGTTAACAGTGTACAAACTCAACATTTGCAAATAACACACGCAAACACAGTACTGATATGCTCAAACGTGTTAAACTATGACATGATACTGTATGTGCTTATTAGATAGGACTTTATTATGTATAAACGTATGTGAGAACGTATAAATCAAAATAACAACGGTCGTCATTATGTGAATATTAAACTGACGGAGTATTCGTGTGGGTGACGATTCGCACGAATATATATGTGGGTTTAACGTTCTGAATGATGTCTGATAAATAGAAAACCATATTGGAAAGTAACGTTGTCGTCGTCTTCAAACGAGTGACGATTCGTACGAAAACACGTGAAAATGATACGAACCGATTAAACAATTAAATTAAATGTTTTTAGAATTTTAAAAATAAGCGAAAGATATTAGATTAATTTATTAGGAATTATCACCTAAAATAAATTAGAAAACTATATTTTAAAATATCGTAACGTTTTGTTACGAGAAAAGCGAAAATTGACGCGTTTGCGTGAAACTGAGCGAAACCGAACGAACCCGAACACACCAGAACGTTAAAAACCATAAACATGTCATTAAATGACATTAAATACCATCACCAACCCACTTTTCTCTCTCTAGCCGAGCTCTCTCTCTCTACAAACCGTCTTTTTCTCTCTATACATCTCTCTCAAGAAAATATCACGTATCTTGCTCAAATCTCAACCAAATCGAGCAAATTTCATGTCAAAAAGACCATGGGAACGTGTAGATCGTGAAGATACGAAGAAATAGAGCTTGGACTTATCGAATTTGAGGTAAAAATGAGCTTGAACAAGCTGATGTTGTGCAGTTGCTATTTCCGGTAGTTGCACACATTTCAGCCGGAATTTGGCCTTCAAACCTGTAGGATCTTGCACCAAAACAGCGTAGGAACTTAAGGAATACATGAGATTGAAGTTAGAAACGATTGGGAGTGGGTAGAACCTGCATATCGGTTAGTATCAACACAAGAATGGGCTGCTAACTTAGTCTCGACGGACTGCAGGTTCATCCTGGTTCATATGTCGATATTACTAAATTCGACCAGCTAGAATCGACGAGCTTGCTTCGAAATTGTTAGTATCGACATCCTCTAAAGCTTCTAAGTCAAGGAACCATCGACACTAACAGTGTCGATGGTCAAGAGGCTGAGAGAATTGATGCTGTCGAAGATACAATATCGAAGGTGGTGCTGTATATGTTCACCGATATTAAAGGATAGTTTACCACCGGGATTTCCATTGACCACCGATATTACTTAGAATTATATCCCCCAAGTGGATTAAGTGTGGAACCAGCTCAAAATGTTTAAAAAATAAATACGTAGGACTGTTAGATCATGAAGGTAGTGGGTAACAAGTTAATGGGGTTGCTGAAAAATGTTAATCGTTTTTGGTGATATTAAGTTTTTCTCAAAATTAAAACATCCTCCACTCTTTTAAATTATAAACCCAATGTTTCATCTAGCAAATGGGATCGAAATACTTATAAATTTTAAAATCAAAAACCTTAACTATGATGATAGTATCGGTATTGGTCCAAGTGGAATAACTAAGTGTTCACCTAAAACTTGGAGTCATGAATATTAACTTAAGTGTTTTCTAAATTAATAACCTAGGTTTATGTAATAACATACATTAAGTTAGAAGGTTGTTATATGGCTAAGGGTTCGAAAGAACTAAGGAACAATAAGTTGAAAACAAAGAGAAATCAAGAAAAACAACTAAGTATGGGACAACGACATTAAGTTGTCACCACCCAACACTTAGAACTTTTCATCACAGCGGTATTCGACTTAGTTATTCAAAGGGGTAACTTTAGTTGATAATAGACTCGAGAACAAATGAGATCAATTTTAACAAAAAACTATTCAAGGACTAAATGTTTAACCTAGTTCGGTTAATCCAAGCTATAACAAGTTAAACTTATGTTTCATAAAATAACTTATAATTTTAAGAAGTAATTAAATTGTAAATTATCATAACTTAATAATTAAAATATTTTAAAATTCAAAGTACTTTCTAAATTTAAATTGTTGAAAATTAATAAGATTTTATAGATGACGATTTATTAAAGGGTCATGAATTTTATTTTATAAATCTTTTGTAAAAAAGATTGAGTGATAATTAGTCAGGGGATACTTAGCTAAGAATACTTAGTGAAATGCTAGTAACTCATTAGAAAACACCCACGACACATAGTTGCATACCGAGACCAAACCCCTATCTACGTCAATTATAAATACTTATCGTGTACAAATCACAAAAAATCAATTTAGGTATTGAAGCTACCTAATCTACAAAGTACGAGAACGCGCATAAAACTAATTGGTTCATTTGCATTGCAGCACAGGTGAGCTCATTTGTCCCTTTTTAAACTCTTTTGTTTTACTGCGGGACTGAGAAACATGTCAAATGTTTTATAACTGTTTTATACAATTGTTTTATATAAATGTTGTCATGTTTTATGAATTGTTTATTGTTTGCTGTTTATAAATTATTTATAAACTGTTAACTATTTAAACTATTTACTCATTATGTTGTGCTTAATTCTTTATGATTTCATCTATAAACTATCATGATTATATATCATGAATGTATACTTTCTTAAACATATACTTTGCTATGCTCAAAGCTATTGTTCAAAACTTATACTCAATACTTTAAATCAATATTCAATACTCAAATACTTTATGCTCAAATACTTTATGCTCAAACATTATATACTCAAATACTTTATACTCAAATACTTTATACTTTATACTCAAATACTTTATACTTAGAAACTTAAACTCTCAGAAACTTTTATGCTTGAAACTAAATGCTTGAAATGCTTGATATGCTTGAAACGCTTGAAATGCTCGAAATGCTATTATTTTCTATAACCTTGAGCTCTTATACCAATCTGTCACACCCCGAGCTGGCGGGCCGGATCATGTCTCCTATCGGGCGGAAAGGCCTCGGGGCGCGAGATGATCAGATTGTTTACATAACATCAGCACTGAGAATAACTAAAGCATAATGACATTAAACTAGGATTACAAAGTTAAATTACAATTTTCAATGTTTGATAATTTAACTAAGTAAACCTATCAAAAGAACCATAAGTTTACTATCTTGTAACAGTACAATATATCAAAAGCGATCCACAGAAATCAACAAATTATGTTCCTTCCTAAAAACTACTAGGTCTTCTAACTGGCATCCTAGTATGCAATCCTGAGCCTTAGCTTACTCCTGTACATGACTTGAGAAAGCATGTAAGAAAACAAAGTCAACAAAATGGTTGGTGAGTTCATATAGTTTAGTATTTCAAAATAGCTTTTCCAAACCTTTTCGATAACAACCTTAATCTCATTAACAACCACCTAAACTATCCAGCCAAGCATGTTTATATATAGGGCATACGTAGGGGAACAAGCCCCAGCCGCCATCCCACCACATACCGGACCACATAGCATATTGTTGTTAGTGATAATTAAGCATTTTACCAAACATCCAATCCGTTTCCATCATAGCTTTCTGTAGGACCAAGGACGAGCTCGGAAACAATCCGATCTCACAGGGAATCTACTCAACAGCCACTAGAGTAGTGCGGAATCCTATTCTAGGGTTTTCCAATCGAATCCGATAGCAACCGTGGTGATCCGAAGGTTGTAGATTGACGTTTGATTGAAGTTCGAACACCACGAGCTAAGAAACGAAGTTGGACAGCTAGAGAACGCACAAATCTCCAAGGGTTTGACACTTGAGTGTTTAGGGACGAATGAGTGCTCTCTGAAGTTAGGGTTGAAATGATTTTGAACTTGTATATATAGGCAGTTGATATTCGGCCGAATGAGAGGCCGAAACAACTCATTCGGCGAATGACTCCTGTGGAATAGGTAATTCAGTCGAATGAGTCATTCGGCGAATGACTCATTTGCCGAATGTAGACATACTCTATTCCCATTCGCCGAATGACTTCATACTCTAGAGTCATTCGGCCTAATGAGCAATACTCATACTCAATTAAACAATAAACCAATTCACCCAATCATATAATCAAATAATTAAAACATAAACATGAAGAACAATATAAAAAGACAACTTCCATTAATATCTTGAATTTTACATGATGAGTATTACAAAATAGAACTAGGGACATTACATGTATTTACAAACTCCCCCTTCGACCTAGTTCAACTCTTGGAAGCGTTTTTCTTGAAATACTTTGCCGAGATAGCTTTCCAATCAGCTCCAGCGTGGATCTTGAAAATGCTGCAGAGACGGATCACTCTCATAAACTGCAATGCTTGCACCATGTCTTGAACATCAAAGAAAATCTGGTGCCTAAACAGAGCTTGGACATCTTTGTGAGATAGGTTGGTCAACCACATAGGCTCAAATATCCTCACAGTCTCCCACTGCTTGTCCTTGCACAAAACAATCACATCCTCGCCAGTACGCCCATCATAATACCACCATCGGAAGCCATCCATAAAGTCTTGTCGCATTTTCTGTAAAGGAATCTTCTTCAAAACTTTAGGAGGAAGCCACTTCAGGATAACCTTATGCTCCCGGGTGTCTCCATCAATCTCTGGCAAATAATAACGTTCAGGCTGTTGGGGCTGAAAGTTCACCCATCTCTTTCTGTATTCATACTGGATTTGCCTAGAGAACCAGGAAGACATTCCTGAATCTTCACTGTATAGCAACTTCAGACGAGCTAATTGATTTACTTCAAAGCCTGGCAACATCTTAAAGTCATAAGGATGTTTGAAGTAATCTATCCCTCTTTCTCTTTTCACTGCATAGCATCCGAGGTCGTGAAAGTATGCCCAGCTCAAGATTTGACCTCTAGCCTTGTAGCCTTTGGTTCTGTAGACTTTCTTGTGTGTTGCTGGCATCTTCTCGGTGCTCTGTTTCTTTAAGGCCACCCAATAAGCCTCCCACTTTTCTTTTCTTTTTCTCTGTTCATTGGCTTCGGACTTGCTGGCTTCAACTTGTTCTTCCAAATATCTGACTAGAAGATCCTCTGTTTCTTGATCAAATGGTTCAGTAAATGTAGGCAACTCATCCTCAGCCGATGTGTACTTAGGATATTCCTCGTCCGTGATATCCTCCAAGATAACTTCATCAATATCATCAAAGAGTTCTGGCTCTGGCTCATCAACAATAGGAACAGAGGTATCGTCAGTGATCACCTAATCAGGATTTAACCTGAAAAGCTCAGCAATTTGTTCCTTTGTTAAGCAGTAAATAATTTCTCCCTCCTCCTTGTCATAGCTGACTAAGTGCTGTATGATGCCTTGAGCGTCCAAAATCATGGTAAGAGTCTCGTCTAACTGACGTCTCAAAGGTACAGCTTCTACTTCCTCAGTAGCTTCAGGATCAGCTGTCTTTGAAGGAGACGAAGGAGAAGGAGCCTGTGGCTTTTTGTCATTTGCTTTCTTGGATCGGATCTCCGAAGATGGAGGGGCTTGATCATCATCATCATCATCATCTTCAGCACTAGATGACTCAGAAGACCCACTCCTAGATCCGTCCTTATCTTCATCATCAGATTCATCTTCTTCGTCTGTACTTTCATAATCTACTTTTTCCTCTTCAGACTCTTCATCTTCTTCTTCCTCGTCCTCTTCTTCTTTCTTGTCTGAGTCTGAATCATCGGAGATTGCTGCAGAACCCTCAATTCTGGGTGTGCCTTCCTTGGAACTTTCAATCAGTTCAGCAAGTCGGGCGTTCTCGGCTTCCAGTGCAAGAATACGATCATTGAATTCAGTGGTAGTAAGAGCCAGCTGATTATGCTCATCAATGTACTTTAACAGCTGCTCCTCTTGATGAGCAGACCTAGCCCTGAGATCTGCCCGCTGATCTGTTGCTTGTAAAAGCAAGGCATCCTGCTCCTCTACCCTTTGAGTCAATTGAGCAATAATCAATTCTTGCTCCTTGCTCTTCCTTTCTTGTTCCAGGTTTCTCTCCATCAGTCTAAGAACCATACTGTTCAGTGTGCTCAGCTGATCAACAACTGAAACAGTAGGTATGAACATGTCAGCTCGAGATGTAGAGGGGCCAGCAGATGCAGTAGTGAATATGGGAGCCTGAATCATAGAGGTGGTCAGAGGGGCAGTAATAGAACTAACATGAATTGCCCTTGACCTGGCTAGTGAAGAAACTGAAACAGCTGCTACTGATGTAACAGTAGTTGTAGCAGCTGTTGTCAGTTCTGACCTCCTCTAAAACGAGAACCTCGATCTCTTCCCTCTCCCGGTTCTGTAAGATGTAGGCTGAGAAGTAGCAGCAGATACAACCACTGTAACCGGTGCAGAAGACCGAGGTGGAGGAGATAAATCAAACTCGGGAATAAACGAAGGATCAGTAATCTCCTCCATCTCTTCTTCACTCCTCTTTCTCTTTCTCACCACCATCTTTCCTCCTACCATCACTTTCTCAAACTCATCATCCTGAGTCTCTTCCGAATCAGAACCATCTTCATCACCATCACCTGCTTCACCTTCATCTTCGCTTGAGTCCTCTAACTCATCTTCACTTTCTGCAGAATGAGGAACTATAGCATCAAGAGGAGCAGTCACTGTGGAGGTGGTAGTAACCAAGAAATTCAGCTCCATCAGTGACTCTATATCAACCTCTTCTTCATCTGCATCTCTAGAGGTTCCAACTGCAGCACCAGCTGTCACATCAATGGTCACAACCTATGCAACAGAAGTGTCATCAACTGTGCTCATGACCACAGCACTCACACCTGCACCACCTGCATCACTTTCACCTGCACCTGCATCACTAGCACCAATCACACCTTCATCATCATCATTTCCTCCATCACTATCTCTGCCATCATCTGGCACAACAATATCTTCAACATCGGAGTCAGAATCATCGTGTCTCCATCTACGACCAGCAGGAGCTCGATAATCTGGCCTAGAGAGATGACCAAATAGAGATCGTGTAGCTGGCTTCCTCTCTTTCCCTCTGTAAGACATCACCCGGTTGAGAGTGAGATCATTCATGTGCTCGAGCTTGATGATGTCAGCATCAATCTTCGGTAGATCAGGTAACTGAGCGTCGATCAACTGTTGCAGGAACCTGGGATACATCAGGAACTTCTTGTCTCCCTTCAGTGTCACATTCTCCTTCATGTGAGAGAAAACCATCTCAGAGAAGTTGAATGGCCTGTTAAGCACCAATGCAACAAAGGCACACTGAATAGTCTCCCGCATGTCATCGAATCCTCCTCTCCTGGATCCAAGACAGTGAATTAGTACATGCGCGAGATACTTGAACTGTGGAGACATGTAGGCCTTGTTGAGTATCCGTGCTCCTAAATCTCCTTCATACATGCATCGCATGAAACATCCATGAACCAAGTAGCGGTCTAGCAAGTAAGGCTGATCAGGTAAATCCTAGAAACCACATACTCTCCTGATGTGCTCAGCTGAAATGACAACATCATGTCCGAGAACCTTTCCTCTGATCACAGTTGGTTCTGCCTCACAGTCAATAGCAGCAGAAGTCCAGAAATCTTGCTGATGTGAGCGATATGGCACATGTAAAGTGGAAATGGCAGTGTAAATCCTCGAACGCCTGAGAAATGTAATGATCTCAGTGTAGTGCTTGGCGTTCGGAGTGGTAAGATCTAAGTGTGCGCAGATGTTGTTCTTCGTCACCGATTTGTATCCAGCCATTCTGAAAATCAAATAAATATATGTTAGAACTATTCATATAACTTGAAAAGTTGAAATCAGATGAAAATCAGAAATTCAGAATCAAATCAAACTGTTTGGCCGAATGACAGTTAATTTTGGCGAATGAACACATTCGCCGAATGACAGTGATGGAAATAAGTCATTCTCCGAATAAGTCTCATTCACCGAATGAGTCTCATTCGCCGAATGAGACATTCGCCGAATGGCGTCATTCGGCTAGATTTGAAATTTAAACCCTTGATTGTCGAGAAATCAAATCAGTCCATAAAAATTGCACATCTACACTCAGAATCGACCGATTGACATGTTTACAAAATGACCAAGTTAGTTTTAATCCCATTTTGACCATTTATTTAAAGGGCGATTCAAGAAACCCTATATTCTAAAATTCGTTTTGTTCTTGATGATTACATGGTTGGAAATCAATGAAATTCGTTCCCTTAGTACCGAAATGAAATAGAATATAATGATCAGAGGCTGGGTGAGTAACAAACACTAGAAATCAATCTAGTGAGCAAGGTTGGGATTCGGGCGAATAACACACAGTTAAGGGGCGAAAGAGAGTATTTGGTCGAATGAGTTTCATTCGCCCGAAGAACTGTTTATAAAGGCCTTTCATTCGCCGAATGAGAAAGGCGAAAGGTCGGATGACATTCAAACACATTCGCCGAATGTGATTTGTCGAATGTGACATTCTGTAACATCTGTGCCGGAATCATTACCGGAACAGTAAACTGTACAGTAACTTGTACAGTAACTCAGATACACTTTACGTGAAAACTATATTATGCTATTGATATGTTTTGATTTAACATGAAACTATTGAACGATTGTCTGAGTCTGACTGAAACCTCAGGGTTTAACAGTCTGAAACATGTCAGACAACACAGTGTTGAAACACAAATACTTGATATGATACTATTGTGTATAAACGTATGTGAGGTTAACAAAACAAAACTTTAACGGTTATTGTTATGGACTGCTAAACAGACGAATTATTCGTATAGGTGACGATCTATACGAATGATTCTGATAGTTTAACGATCTGAAATGATGACTGATCAATAGAAAACAAAATCAGAAAGTGAAACGTACGATCGTGTTCGTACAGTTAGCGCTCTGTACGAAAACGCGCGTAAGTGACGTTTTCTGACGAAACGAAATGAACAACGAGTCGAACGATAATAAATTTAAGGAAATATAATATTTCCTGTTTTACAATTTTGAAACTCATCATAAATTTAAAACGAAAACTATTTTAAATTAATACGTGAAAAGCTTAAAAATACGCGAATAAATAACTAAAACGCGTAAAATTATAAATTACGACAAATTATTCAAGAATAATAATATTTAAAACATTTTTATAAATAATCACCCTTCTAATATTTAAAATAAAGTCTTTTATTTAATTATGTAATTACGCGCGCGTTACGATCCGGAAATTTAACGGAGGTGAAAACCGAGCAACAGAAACGAAACCAAATACTCTCGGAGTATTTAAAAGACCAAATTAACCCCTCATTTTCATTTTTCACCAACCTTCTTCTTCTTCTTGAATTTTCGGATTCCACCACCACCACCAATTACAAGCTTTAAACCTATATATCTCACTCGTTTGGAGACGAAATCGGGCGTTCTTGGTGTCCACGCGAAGCCCTTGACGAGCTCTACATTAAAGTACAACAGATCGGAGCGGTTGACCACTGAAATTTAAGGTATGAAGCGTTAAATTTACTGAAAAATAGGGTTTTCTAGTTTGAATAATCAACACCACACACAACCGGGTGTGGGCTTCACTTGCTCGAACTATCACCTCTCGAGAGTTAACATTTACACGTCTTAGCTCAGCATATACAGTCGAAGCTTCTACTCATGGCAGCCACCAACTCCGATCACGAACTTTATTTCCGGCGAGCCTTCCTGCTCAACGAACCATGCAAGGGTGGCGAACCCATGTATGCCGCCGAACCCTGCCTTGCACCACAGAACACCGAACCTTACTGTATGGGCGACGAACCTTGAGCCACAAATCTTTGGTAGTCGTTCCAGACGAACCTTAGTTCCCGAACCATGCATAGTACCAAGACCCACGAACCCTACCTGCACAAACAGCCGAACCATGGGGGGGGGGTTGGAGATTGGCCGAACCATTTCTGTAGAGGTGAACCCTAGCGTGAGCGAAGTTTCTTGCAGTTGAGCGCTCGAAAGGTTCGCTGGAAACCTTTTTGTTGCCTTGGGTTGGATTAACTAAACATTGTATTGATTTATTAATCTAGTCACGTGGCCCACGTATTTTTTTTCTTTGTTCCTTATTACGATTGGAGTCCACCAATTTCTCCAGCAGCCCAAAAAGCCTAATAAGGCCCATGTAATTATTGTGTAGGCCCAATTGATTTCGGCCTAAGAGAAACGGCCCATGTCTTTGTACTCGGTTCAACACACTATTTAATCCACGTAATCCTTGAAGCCCATTGATTCGGCCCGCATAACTCATGAAGCCCATTAGCTCCATTACAATCGGCCCAAACTATTATGGCCCAATCGAAAACATTAATAAATATCAAGAGGCCATTTCACTTTGTTGGGCCCAAATTATAACCGGCCCAAACACATTTCTTTCGGCCCAACCCCTTAACTTAAAACATGGATGTTTCTTGGGCCCAACAGTTCCGAAACAGGAGGCCCATATGAGATGTTGATGCAAGAAATGAATGGGCCCATGGTCGGCCCATGTGATCACTTTGGCCCATGGCCACTATTCGGCCCATATCACCTATGCGCGGCCTATATATAAATTTCCCATTTATTAGGTCCAAGAAACAGGCCCAAGCCCAAATCATTCGGCCCAACTTAATCTAATAATTCAATTATAACGATTTAGTTAATAAGTGTTGAATTGATTTTAGAACTTACTTCAAACATCGTGACATCTAAGATGTTACACTTTTCAAGGATAGCTTTAATGTTAATTACTAATAAGTTCTTACAAAGTGTTAAGAACTTATAACATTTAAACCAAAGACAGCAAAGTCCTTGTACATAGCATCTCATTGTGATGAAACTAAATCAAAATGTGGGTTAGATTAATAACAAGGTGTTAATTCAAGTAAGTTAAGTATTCTAAAGTCACTAACAAGTTAACGGAGCCGAATGACAACGGAGACACACAAGTGTTAGCCTATCTTAGAGCTAACACTAGCACCTGCATGCACCCAGATTAATACAATGAAAACTTATAAGTTACAAACCATATGAAATCAATACAGGATTGCAAACACAACAACAAATCCAGCAATAGAGAGCGCGTGCATTCTTGTTTAGAATTTAGTCAACCGCTTCAAACACAGGTGAGTTCATTTGTCCCTTTTCAAACTTATTTGTTTTACTTCGGGACTGAGAAGCATGTTAAACATTTTCACCAAAATCATTGAAATGTTATCTAATGCTTTAAACATAAACTTGATACTTATGTTGAAACTTATATGTGAAACTTGGTAATCATTGGAAAACAATAGACTTGAAACCATATGTTTGATTCTTACACTTGGGGAATCTTTATTCTTTAAACATGAGACTGGAGGTCTATACTTGTGATACTTTATTCTTTAAACATGAGACTGGAGGTCTATACTTGTGAAACTTGATTCTTTAAGCATGAGACTGGAGGTCTATACTTGTGAGACTATAAACTATACACATGAGACTGGAGGTCTATACTTGTGAGACTATATACTTTAAACATGAGACTGGAGGTCTATACTTGTGAAGCTTTATACTTTAAACATGAGACATGATGCAAACTTATGGGATTCATGGTGAAACAATGTGTGAAAACTTGAAACTAGATATTTGAGGCTTACAATATAGATTTGAAGCCTAAACCTTATAAACTTTTAGGTTATAAACTCTATGATTAACTATATACAAATCCTAAGGCCTTGATCATACTTTAAATAAACACTAATGCTCTATACAATTAGTTCATAAAGTTAAGGTTCTACACCTATAATAAAGTATTAAATTACTTTACAATTGAAATGATTAGCTTAAACTTAACTCGAAACTTATATGCTTAGAAATACTTATATACGTAAGATGCTTGAAATACTTGGATGTTTCATACACTTGAAATACTTGAAAATACGTGAATACTTATTATACTTAGAACACTTGAAATAAGTGAATGCTTGATACAATTGGATGCTTGAATACTTGAACGCTTGAAGCATTGAAATGCTTAGACAAAAGACTGATTGACCGCCGCGTGTTGACCTGTGTGTCAACCCCTACTAGTCATCAGTGAAACGATGTAAATACTTGAGACTTGTATGCATAAACATTTGGACATTGTAAGACAGATTGTTGGCCGCCGCGTGTTGACCTGTGTGTCAACCCCTACTAGTCATCAGTGTTCTTCTTTGTCAGAGTCATGTAAGACAGACTGATTGGCCGCCGCGTGTTGACCTGTGTGTCAACCCCTACTAGTCATTCAGTGTTCTTCTTGATTTAGCCATGGTTATGATAAGTGACTAGAATGATTGGGTTCTTCTAGTTGACTTTGTGTTAACTTGAAGGTTCCTTTATCAGAACATGTCACAAGTCATATTTATGATTATTATGGACCGATGTTGACTTCCTAAGGGTTTCGACTGTCCATAATGGTACCTCACAGACTTGATACTACTTTGTGCGTATTGAAGGATAGGTAAGACGCTTAACTATCATTAATAGCAATGTCCTATGTGACTTAGTATGTGGTGGGACGGCGTCTGGGCGGGTCGTAGGCTCGACTCAGGGGTATGCCCTATATATAAGCATACCGAGTTGGATGATACAGGTGGTGTTAATGAGGTTAAGGTCGTTACCCAGGGGGAAACATAGATGCTTTTGGGTAAATACATAAACTTGGGAACATGATACTTGATAAACTTATATTGAGACTAACATATACAAATGCTATAAACTTGTAATCTTTGAAACAGTAAACTAGAGTCATGATGAAGGATGAATCGAATGGTAGGTAAAAGGCTTAACTATCATTAATAACAATGTCCTATGTGACTTAGTATGTGGTGGGACGGCGTCTGGGCGGGTCGTAGGCTCGACTCAGGGGTATGCCCTATATATAAGCATACCGAGTTGGATAATACAGGTGTTGTTAATGAGGTTAAAGTTTTACCTAGGAGGTTTGCAAAAGCTATTTTACAAATCTAAAAACTATATGAACTCACCAACCTTTGTGTTGACTTTGTTTTTCTTACATGCTTTCTCAGGTAATGCACAGGAATAGGCTTAAACTTTTGGATGGCATATTAGGATGCCAAGTAGCTGACCTAGTAGACTGTGGGAGAAGCACATACTTTGCTATGGAAGCAATACACTTTTGATATCTTGTGCAGTTACAAGATATAAACTTGATATTCTTTTGATAGGTTTACCTAGTTAAATTGCAGAACATTGATAATGTAGTTTAACTTTGTAATCCTAATTATCATTTGATTGTGCTTTAGTTATTCTTAAACATTGATGCTATGTAAACAATCTGATCATCACGATTATTACTCACGATATCGCGCCCCGAGAACCTTCCGCCCGACGGGGACTCCGATCCAACCCCGCCGGCTCGGGGTGTGACAGATTGGTATCAGAGCTCAAGGTTATAGAGAATAATAGGTCATTTACTTAAACGGTTTGGCCTAGACTATAACTTAGGGACCCACATGTAGACAACATAAGACTTAAGTTGCATTATGCCTTCTGCATTCGATCACTGCACTAACCAAGTTCTTTTGGTTATGATCAGAATGCCTCCTCGAAGACAGCCGACTACACAGACTTCTGCTCCACATTCTTCTACACCCTCACCTGCAGATTCACCACCGCTGCCACCTCCTCCTCCACACTCTCCACCACCAGGCTCAAGCCACGTCCCAATAATAGATCCTGCCACTATCGCCTTGGCGACACTTCTGAGCACTCAGTTGACAAGTCAACTGAAGGACGTCATCCCTGAGATGATAAATCGGATTCAAGGACATGGCAACACTTCTGGCCATACTACTGGGGAAGCTAGTGGAAACACTAGTCATACTTCTGACTACTCCTACAAGTCTTTTGTAGGATGTAAACCCCCAGCCTTTACGGGAGTCGAAGGAGCTGTTGGACTGATTCAATGGCTCGAGAAGATGGAGAATACGTTGGACATAAGTAGTTGTCCGGAACATCACAAGGTGCGGTATGCAGCTGGATCTTTCAGCAAGCGAGCTTTGACATGGTGGAACGCACAGATTAGAGCCCGGGGAAGGGATGAAGCTATGGCGATGCCCTGGACAGAGTTTAAACTTCTTTTGAGGAGTGAGTTCTGTCCGAAACATGAACTGCAACAGCTAGAGATTGAGCTCTCGAACCACGTGATGAAGGGAGCCGACCATATGACTTACACCACCCGCTATCACGAACTGGTAGCTTTGGTGCCAGAGATGGTGCCAACTTTGGAAAAGTTGATTGACAGATATGTAGCTGGGCTACCCTCTTGTATTCAAAGTATCGTATTAGCTGCATATCCTGCTACTTTGGAGTCAGCCATCTCTCTTTCAGCTAAACTTACAGGGGTAATGGTGAAATCAGGAGTTCTGAAAGACGAAGTGGAAAAATCCAAGGAAGCAACAACTAAGAAACCAGAGTATCATCAAACGAAGAAACAAAAGATCGTTGAGAACTATGCGATGGCCACCTCTCTAGGACAAGCCCCTGCAGTACCTGCTAAAGCTGCACGCAAACCTTATACTGGTGTACATCCACAATGTGCACAATGTCAGTATCATCATGCTGCCACTATGTTGTGTAAGCAGTGTACAAATTGTGGCCGAAAAGGCCATATGGCTCAATACTGTCGAACATCACCTACAATGGTAGTAAACAGAGCTACCATGGCAACAACACCACAAAACCTTGGCAACTACAACAATAACAATCGAGGATGCTTTAACTGTGGAGAACTAGGTCACTTCTCCAGAAATTGCCCAAAGCGGGCACAACCGGGAGATCAAGTACCAAAGGGAAGAGCTTTCATGATAGGAGCTCCTGCTGCACGCCAAGACCCAGAAACGGGTACTGGTATGTGACACCCTAACTCATAAGACTTAATTCTATGTTGATACTGGTATGAATAAGAAATTTACCTTATTCCTATTAAGTATAACCACACACCTATTCTATGAAACCTAGAAATCCTTTTATTGTAATATAAACAATGAAAGAGTGCCTAGTTAATACACATAACATACGTAGAGAGCCATGACTAACACTAAAGTTGTGAAACAGTTGATGTTCATAACATCGGTTAGTTTGAACAATGAGGTGTTAGAGCCACACAGAGACTTAGCAAGCCGTAACAGTAAGACAATGATGCACAATAAGATTAGCGAAACTTCGAGGTCATACATAAGAACCCCAAACACAATCCAGATTTGAGTTGGGAGTGTAGGGACAACACACGAAACCAAGTCTTCCAACTTGTTTACAAAGAAAGTCGTACCCGATAATAACTTTTAAATTTCGGGACGAAATTTCTTTAACCAGGGGAGACTGTAACATCTGTGCCGGAATCATTACCGGAACAGTAAACTGTACAGTAACTTGTACAGTAACTCAGATACACTTTACGTGAAAACTATATTATGCTATTGATATGTTTTGATTTAACATGAAACTATTGAACGATTGTCTGAGTCTGACTGAAACCTCAGGGTTTAACAGTCTGAAACATGTCAGACAACACAGTGTTGAAACACAAATACTTGATATGATACTATTGTGTATAAACGTATGTGAGGTTAACAAAACAAAACTTTAACGGTTATTGTTATGGACTGCTAAACAGACGAATTATTCGTATAGGTGACGATCTATACGAATGATTCTGATAGTTTAACGATCTGAAATGATGACTGATCAATAGAAAACAAAATCAGAAAGTGAAACGTACGATCGTGTTCGTACAGTTAGCGCTCTGTACGAAAACGCGCGTAAGTGACGTTTTCTGACGAAACGAAATGAACAACGAGTCGAACGATAATAAATTTAAGGAAATATAATATTTCCTGTTTTACAATTTTGAAACTCATCATAAATTTAAAACGAAAACTATTTTAAATTAATACGTGAAAAGCTTAAAAATACGCGAATAAATAACTAAAACGCGTAAAATTATAAATTACGACAAATTATTCAAGAATAATAATATTTAAAACATTTTTATAAATAATCACCCTTCTAATATTTAAAATAAAGTCTTTTATTTAATTATGTAATTACGCGCGCGTTACGATCCGGAAATTTAACGGAGGTGAAAACCGAGCAACAGAAACGAAACCAAATACTCTCGGAGTATTTAAAAGACCAAATTAACCCCTCATTTTCATTTTTCACCAACCTTCTTCTTCTTCTTGAATTTTCGGATTCCACCACCACCACCAATTACAAGCTTTAAACCTATATATCTCACTCGTTTGGAGACGAAATCGGGCGTTCTTGGTGTCCACGCGAAGCCCTTGACGAGCTCTACATGAAAGTACAACAGATCGGAGCGGTTGACCACTGAAATTTAAGGTATGAAGCGTTAAATTTACTGAAAAATAGGGTTTTCTAGTTTGAATAATCAACACCACACACAACCGGGTGTGGGCTTCACTTGCTCGAACTATCACCTCTCGAGAGTTAACATTTACACGTCTTAGCTCAGCATATACAGTCGAAGCTTCTACTCATGGCAGCCACCAACTCCGATCACGAACTTTATTTCCGGCGAGCCTTCCTGCTCAACGAACCATGCAAGGGTGGCGAACCCATGTATGCCGCCGAACCCTGCCTTGCACCACAGAACACCGAACCTTACTGTATGGGCGACGAACCTTGAGCCACAAATCTTTGGTAGTCGTTCCAGACGAACCTTAGTTCCCGAACCATGCATAGTACCAAGACCCACGAACCCTACCTGCACAAACAGCCGAACCATGGGGGGGGGGGTTGGAGATTGGCCGAACCATTTCTGTAGAGGTGAACCCTAGCGTGAGCGAAGTTTCTTGCAGTTGAGCGCTCGAAAGGTTCGCTGGAAACCTTTTTGTTGCCTTGGGTTGGATTAACTAAACATTGTATTGATTTATTAATCTAGTCACGTGGCCCACGTATTTTTTTTCTTTGTTCCTTATTACGATTGGAGTCCACCAATTTCTCCAGCAGCCCAAAAAGCCTAATAAGGCCCATGTAATTATTGTGTAGGCCCAATTGATTTCGGCCTAAGAGAAACGGCCCATGTCTTTGTACTCGGTTTAACACACTAATTAATCCACGTAATCCTTGAAGCCCATTGATTCGGCCCGCATAACTCATGAAGCCCATTAGCTCCATTACAATCGGCCCAAACTATTATGGCCCAATCGAAAACATTAATAAATATCAAGAGGCCATTTCACTTTGTTGGGCCCAAATTATAACCGGCCCAAACACATTTCTTTCGGCCCAACCCCTTAACTTAAAACATGGATGTTTCTTGGGCCCAACAGTTCCGAAACAGGAGGCCCATATGAGATGTTGATGCAAGAAATGAATGGGCCCATGGTCGGCCCATGTGATCACTTTGGCCCATGGCCACTATTCGGCCCATATCACCTATGCGCGGCCTATATATAAATTTCCCATTTATTAGGTCCAAGAAACAGGCCCAAGCCCAAATCATTCGGCCCAACTTAATCTAATAATTCAATTATAACGATTTAGTTAATAAGTGTTGAATTGATTTTAGAACTTACTTCAAACATCGTGACATCTAAGATGTTACACTTTTCAAGGATAGCTTTAATGTTAATTACTAATAAGTTCTTACAAAGTGTTAAGAACTTATAACATTTAAACCAAAGACAGCAAAGTCCTTGTACATAGCATCTCATTGTGATGAAACTAAATCAAAATGTGGGTTAGATTAATAACAAGGTGTTAATTCAAGTAAGTTAAGTATTCTAAAGTCACTAACAAGTTAACGGAGCCGAATGACAACGGAGACACACAAGTGTTAGCCTATCTTAGAGCTAACACTAGCACCTGCATGCACCCAGATTAATACAATGAAAACTTATAAGTTACAAACCATATGAAATCAATACAGGATTGCAAACACAACAACAAATCCAGCAATAGAGAGCGCGTGCATTCTTGTTTAGAATTTAGTCAACCGCTTCAAACACAGGTGAGTTCATTTGTCCCTTTTCAAACTTATTTGTTTTACTTCGGGACTGAGAAGCATGTTAAACATTTTCACCAAAATCATTGAAATGTTATCTAATGCTTTAAACATAAACTTGATACTTATGTTGAAACTTATATGTGAAACTTGGTAATCATTGGAAAACAATAGACTTGAAACCATATGTTTGATTCTTACACTTGGGGAATCTTTATTCTTTAAACATGAGACTGGAGGTCTATACTTGTGATACTTTATTCTTTAAACATGAGACTGGAGGTCTATACTTGTGAAACTTGATTCTTTAAGCATGAGACTGGAGGTCTATACTTGTGAGACTATAAACTATACACATGAGACTGGAGGTCTATACTTGTGAGACTATATACTTTAAACATGAGACTGGAGGTCTATACTTGTGAAGCTTTATACTTTAAACATGAGACATGATGCAAACTTATGGGATTCATGGTGAAACAATGTGTGAAAACTTGAAACTAGATATTTGAGGCTTACAATATAGATTTGAAGCCTAAACCTTATAAACTTTTAGGTTATAAACTCTATGATTAACTATATACAAATCCTAAGGCCTTGATCATACTTTAAATAAACACTAATGCTCTATACAATTAGTTCATAAAGTTAAGGTTCTACACCTATAATAAAGTATTAAATTACTTTACAATTGAAATGATTAGCTTAAACTTAACTCGAAACTTATATGCTTAGAAATACTTATATACGTAAGATGCTTGAAATACTTGGATGTTTCATACACTTGAAATACTTGAAAATACGTGAATACTTATTATACTTAGAACACTTGAAATAAGTGAATGCTTGATACAATTGGATGCTTGAATACTTGAACGCTTGAAGCATTGAAATGCTTAGACAAAAGACTGATTGACCGCCGCGTGTTGACCTGTGTGTCAACCCCTACTAGTCATCAGTGAAACGATGTAAATACTTGAGACTTGTATGCATAAACATTTGGACATTGTAAGACAGATTGTTGGCCGCCGCGTGTTGACCTGTGTGTCAACCCCTACTAGTCATCAGTGTTCTTCTTTGTCAGAGTCATGTAAGACAGACTGATTGGCCGCCGCGTGTTGACCTGTGTGTCAACCCCTACTAGTCATTCAGTGTTCTTCTTGATTTAGCCATGGTTATGATAAGTGACTAGAATGATTGGGTTCTTCTAGTTGACTTTGTGTTAACTTGAAGGTTCCTTTATCAGAACATGTCACAAGTCATATTTATGATTATTATGGACCGATGTTGACTTCCTAAGGGTTTCGACTGTCCATAATGGTACCTCACAGACTTGATACTACTTTGTGCGTATTGAAGGATAGGTAAGACGCTTAACTATCATTAATAGCAATGTCCTATGTGACTTAGTATGTGGTGGGACGGCGTCTGGGCGGGTCGTAGGCTCGACTCAGGGGTATGCCCTATATATAAGCATACCGAGTTGGATGATACAGGTGGTGTTAATGAGGTTAAGGTCGTTACCCAGGGGGAAACATAGATGCTTTTGGGTAAATACATAAACTTGGGAACATGATACTTGATAAACTTATATTGAGACTAACATATACAAATGCTATAAACTTGTAATCTTTGAAACAGTAAACTAGAGTCATGATGAAGGATGAATCGAATGGTAGGTAAAAGGCTTAACTATCATTAATAACAATGTCCTATGTGACTTAGTATGTGGTGGGACGGCGTCTGGGCGGGTCGTAGGCTCGACTCAGGGGTATGCCCTATATATAAGCATACCGAGTTGGATAATACAGGTGTTGTTAATGAGGTTAAAGTTTTACCTAGGAGGTTTGCAAAAGCTATTTTACAAATCTAAAAACTATATGAACTCACCAACCTTTGTGTTGACTTTGTTTTTCTTACATGCTTTCTCAGGTAATGCACAGGAATAGGCTTAAACTTTTGGATGGCATATTAGGATGCCAAGTAGCTGACCTAGTAGACTGTGGGAGAAGCACATACTTTGCTATGGAAGCAATACACTTTTGATATCTTGTGCAGTTACAAGATATAAACTTGATATTCTTTTGATAGGTTTACCTAGTTAAATTGCAGAACATTGATAATGTAGTTTAACTTTGTAATCCTAATTATCATTTGATTGTGCTTTAGTTATTCTTAAACATTGATGCTATGTAAACAATCTGATCATCACGATTATTACTCATGATATCGCGCCCCGAGAACCTTCCGCCCGACGGGGACTCCGATCCAACCCCGCCGGCTCGGGGTGTGACACATTCGTTATCACTCATTCGCCGAATGAGAATGTCGAATGAGACATTCGTCACAACTCATTCGCCGAATGAGTCTTACTTTGTCTGATTGATTCGGTCGAATGACTCATTCGCAGAATGAGGTCATTCGGCCGAATAAATGAAGTTCACACCTCATTCGTGCAAATGGGATTTTTTTTTTAACACCCAAAGCAAAATTTTGTTTTTTTTTTTTAAGATTTTTCATTTTTAATCATTTAAAATTGTGACAGTTATGAAGATATGTCTGGATGGTTCAGGATTCAGATGTGACAAACATCCGAACATACAAATGATCATCTAAAATAAATTTGAAAATAGAAAATCTTTTTGTATTTTTCTGAAACACCAAATACAACTGTACAAATAGTAACTAAAGACAAATAAACACATATTTTTGTGAGATATCCATTAATAAAATAACACATATCTCTATTCACGTCACATCATCTTCAATGAATGCTTCACTTCAAACACAATTCTATTATGATACGATTACTGATATGTTTGTCCAATTTTGAGCCATACTATACACAACTTTCTAAACAACTTTATGATCACTCATATTTTCTGATTGAGTTCCCCATTTCATTTCACCATTAAAGATCAAAATCAGTTTAAAACTCATTTCTGCATATCTTAATACCAGTCATCATAAATTCAATAGGATTCTAACATTATTATCTTTTTGTATTTTTCTTGTTCTATCCAAATGGATGGCTTCAGCTAGGTCCGTCCCAGCAATATGGCACATGTATGGAATCGAACTTAATTTGTTTAAGTATTTCTCAAGCTTAATACCAGCTTGCATTTATTTTTCTTCAAGCTTAATACCAGCTTGTTTTTGTTTTTCTTCAAGCTTAATACCAGCTTGTATTTATTTTTCTTTGTTTGAAACCTCATTTGATTCCATGATGACAGGTGTATGCTTGATTTGAGTCAAAAACCATTTCTCACTCAAGTGGTTTTATAAAACAGATCCCACAGATCAAACTTTCTAAGTTATCATAAGTTGTTTATTCATTTTGTAGAGTTGGCCTATCAGTACATCCCATCACAATTCTCTTGTGATTTCAGCTTATACATTCACTTCTGCTTCTATGACATGATAAATTAATGCATTACTTTATAAAGCAAGACCATCTCAATTTTTAATTTTTCTATTGTTTTTGTATTTTCAATTTTTTAAATGTTTTTGGTTTTTCAAATAACAAAGATCTCCCCCTAAAAACCTAAAAACAGAAAATCTTTTTGATTTTTTGATGAAGAAAATAAACTATACAAGAAAAACTTAAAGACTATACCAAAAGAAACAAAAACAAAGACTAGCTAAGAAAAACGATGATCATTTGTTAGATTCAGATGAGGATTGGACTTCATCCTTTTGAAAAACACCATTAGCCGATAACAGATATAAAAATCTGGGTTTGTCAAATGCTTTTGTAAAAAGATCGGCTTTTTGGTGATCGGTGTGAATTTTCATAACATCGATTAATTTCTTTTCAAAACAATCACGTATGAAGTGATATTTAATGTCTATGTGTTTGGTTTTGGAGTGCTGAACAGGATTCTTAGTGACAGCTATGGCAGCAGTATTATCAACATATATAGGAGTGTTAGAAAAATGTAACCCATAGTCCCTGAGTTGCTGTTGAATCCAGATGATTTGAGAACAGCAACTAGCAGCAGCAATGTATTCAGCTTCACAGGTTGAAGTAGACATCGACGTCTGCTTCTTGCACTTCCAGGTAACTAATCGGGTTCCAAAGAACTGACATCCCGCAGATGTTGACTTGAATTCTCTTTTGCAGCCACCATAATCAGAGTCAGTGTATACAGTAAGCGCAAAGTTATCATCATTAGGGTACCATAATCCAAGATCCGGTGTACCCTTCAGATAACGCATAATCCTCTTGACAACAATGAGATGAGAGACTCTTGGTTTTGATTGATACCGTGCACACAAGCATGTGGCGAACATGATTTCTGGCCTAGAAGCAGTGAGATACATAAGAGATCCAATCATTCCTCGGTACAGAGTGGCATCAATTAACTCCCCCTTTTCATCTGGAGTAATCCCATGATTAACAGCCAGTGGGGTACCAGCAGGCTTTGCATCAGACATACAGAACCGGCTCAGAATGTCACCAACATATTTGGTTTGATGAATGAAAATCCCTGCCTCAGACTGATCCACCTGCAAACCTAAGATAAATTTCATCTCTCCCATAGAACTCATTTCAAATTTTTCTTTCATAACATTCTCGAATTCCTTGCACAGACTATCATTTGTTGAACCAAAGATTATGTCGTCCACATACACTTGTACCAAGAGCAAGTCACCATCCTTTTCACGAATGAATAATGTGCAGTCAATGACACCTCTTCTGAACCCGTTGTTCAGAAGGTGAGTAGAAAGTGTCTCATACCACGCTCGCGGAGCTTGATGCAATCCATATAAGGCCTTGTCTAGCTTGTAGACTTGATCTCGATGTAATGGATCCTCAAACCCGGGGGTTTGACTGACATATACTGTATCACTGATCACACCGTGAAGGAACGCACTCTTGACATCCATTTGATAAACCTTAAACTTCTTAAAAGATGCATATGCCAAGAAGATACGAATTGCTTCGAGTCGAGCAACCGGAGCAAACACCTCATTGTAGTCCAAACCCTCTATCTGTCTGAATCCTTGAACCACCAGACGTGCCTTGCTTCTGACATTGATCCCGTGATCATCTTTCTTGCATCGAAGAACCCATCTTGTGCCAATGACTTTTCCACCTTTGGGGTTGTCAACCAATTGCCAAACCCCTAACTTTTTGAACTGTAGAGTTCCTCTTGCATGGCATCAACCCATGATTCTTCTCTTAAAGCTTCAGTGACAGTACGTGGTTCAACTTGGGAGATAAAGCAGGAATGAGCACAAAAGTTTACATCTGCAAAATCAAGGATGTCAGCAAGACCTCCTGAAGAAATCTGATTTCGAGTCTTCTCTCCATCCAAAGGACTCCCAATAATGTTTTCTTGAGGATGAATGCGGTTAATTCTACCAACAGGATGAGCTGGAACCTCAACCTGAGGATCTAGATTGTTTAGATTCAAATCCTCAAGACCTGGTACAAGATTGTCAACAGCTGGTTCCGGAGCAGCAGGATGAGAATGATTGTCATCTGTGTCTGGGCTGTCATCGTTTATCTGTGTGTTTGGGACAGAGGTAGAGGAAGGTTGCAAAGGTTCATCAGGTGCATTCTGTGCATCATACAACATTTGAACTGCAACATCTTCATCTGAATACATGGGAAGCATATTGAATGAATCAAAAAGACCAGAATAATCAAACATCCAGTCTGGGCCTTTTCCAGGTGGGGGCATAGAATATTTCTGAACATCAACATGGTACCACTCTTCCACATTATGAGTTGAGATGTTGTAAACTCTTTTATTTGGAGTGTTGTACCCAAGAAAGTACCCTTCTTCCACCTTTTCATTGAACTTGCCCTGCTCCTGTTTCTTAAGCATAGTGCATGGTGCACCAAACGGTTCCAGATACTTAAGATTTGGCTTTCTGTTATGGAGCAGTTCAAAGCAAGTCTTCCCATGTCTTTTCACAATGAGAACCCGATTCAGTGTATAGCAAGCATTTGCTACAGCTTCATTCCAGAATTGAACTGGTAAAGATGAATCAGCAAGCATGGTTCTAGCAGCCTCAATCAATGTCCTATTTTTCCGTTCAGCAACACCATTCATTTGAGGAACATATGGAGCACTAAATTGTTGTATAATGCCTCTTGAATTACAGAAAGTCTCCATGTTGTGATTTTTAAACTCTGTTCCATTATCTGTGCGAAACTGACGAATCTTGAGCTTATAAAGTGATTCAAGTTTGGTAACCAACACTTGAATGCAATCAAACGTTTCAGATTTCTCCTTCAAAAAGAAAACCCAAGAATATCAGGAATACTCATCAGTGATGACAAGACAATATTGATCTACAGCTATACTTTTTCGATTCACAGGACCAAACAAATCCATATGGAGAAGCTCAAGAGGAACGTTGATTGAATGAAACTTTTTCGGCTTGTGAGACTGCTTAGTTTGCTTCCCCTTCTTGCGAGATACACAGATATCAGACAGCTTAAAATTCTTTAGGCTAACTCCCTCAACCAGATTATTATGAACCAAATGATTCATCTTTCGTAAACTCAAATGACCCATCCTCTTATGCCAAAGAATTGAATCTTTCTCAGTTGCCTTTGTCATAAAACATGAAGCTGTGGAGGATGTTGTTGAAGCTGTGGCCATGTTGAGAACATACAAATCTTGCTTTCTAGGAGCGGACATCAAAATCCATTCTTCAGGAATCTTAACACCTTGCTTAAGAATGTAGCATCTGGACTCATCAAATAAAACCTTGTACTCTTTGTCACAGATTTGTGAAACTGAAAGAAGATTATTTTCCAATTGCTTAACATATCTGACATTATCAAAAGACACTTGACCATTGGTCAGAATTCCTTCTCCCGTAATAAATCCACCTTTATCACCGGCAAATGCAACATATCCACCGCGAACTGCATTCACGTTGGTGAGCAAAGAAATATCACCAGTCATGTGCCTGGAAGCCCCACTATCAACTATCCAATTGCTGTTAACTCCAGCTTTTGGGGCAACCTGCACAATAATGAGACAATCAATTTACTTTGGGAACCCAAGTCTTTACAGTCTTGGGTTGACCCAGAGAGTCTCGGATCCATACATCAATCCATTTACCATCTGGAAGAGACTCATCTAAGATAGTTGGACCTGAATCCTCAGATGATTTAACTTTCCAGATTGCATTTTTATCAAAGGAATTTTTCAGATAAATGGATGATGGTTTTGCTTGTTTAACCTTAAGCACACTTGAAACATCCAAAGTTTCCAGTTTCTCTTTACCCTTGTCTAAAGATTTGATCTGTACTTGTTGTTTGAATTTTGTTTGAACAGGCTTAGTTACAGATTTTACAGGTTTAGTTAAAACTGGATTCAGTTTTCTAAATGGAACAACCTTTGGCCTGATCAAATGCGGGCAAAATCTAACAATGTGCCCATGTTCACCACATTCAAAGCAAACTTTTTCACCCTTTTTATGAAAATGTTTCAAATCAGAAAATGATCTGTTACATGATTTAAAAACATTTGTTTTCAGATTGTCTTGACTAAAACCCAACCCTTTTGTCCCTTTGTTACCAACAAAAACTGACTTGGTAACACACTTAGCTTCAGACTCTTTAGAAGCTTTGACAAAGCACAATTCTTTGTAAATTTTTGAATTGCAAATTGGGTCACCTTTCATGACAACAGGGGTTTGATTCTGATTAGTACCATACTTAGGTGAATCATCTGATTCATCCTCAGAATCTGAGACCCAATCTTCAACAATTCCATCCACCCTAGATCCCTCAGACTTTGATGAACTCTGATTAGTAATTAGTCCAGTTGGATCAATTACTAATGGAGTAGTGACTTGAAAATCTTTAACATCTTTGTCATTTGATGTATTGACAAAGGTGTTGAGGATAGGTGGAGGACAATTCTGATAGGTAACTTTTCCCTTTCCCTGTTTATCAGTGCCCCTACTGATCACGTGCTCAATAATATAAGATGAGCTCTCATAGCTCTTGAGCTTCTGTCCTAGGGTCTCATAGTCACACTCGACTATTGCTAACTTCTTCTTGATCTCATTGATGGTATTGAGAAAAGAAGTTATAGCATCTTGCTTATTCAGCACTGCGATCTCAGCCTCATGCAATTGTCTATTTAAAAGATCAATTTTAGCTTGAAAATCTTTTTCATTAGATTTTAAAATTTTGTTAGCCTCAATGCACAAGTCAAGATCGTTCATCAAATCACTATTATGCTTCTGATAAGCAAGAACCTTACTTCTAAGATCAATACAATTAAAACACTTAGAATGTGAAGATGAACAATCAGTGTATACCTGCTCGGACTCTGATGAAGCAGAAGAGTTTACCATCAAAGCAAACTGAGTAGTGGAATCATCATTTTCAGCATCAGAGTCTTGAGTGTCTGAATCCGTCACACTATCTGACTCTGAACTTGAGGCTTTATCATCACTCATCTTTGTTTCTTCCAGAGTGCTTTCCTCACTTTGATCTTCAACCTGTTGAATCTCAGCCACACATGCTTTATCATGTTCTCCTTGATCAGCATTGAATCTGAAATCCGAGTTTACCCCTTCATCTTGTTGTACCATAAAAGCTTTGCTTGCAGAAGATGAAGATCCAGCTTGAGTAGGAGAATCAATGGGAACCAATCTCCTTTCTGGATTTGCTGTAGAGGACTTCTGATGCTGAAATGGATTCTTGTTTCCAGCTTTCTTCGGTTGCTTGCACTGTCTAGCAAAATGACCTTTCTCTCCACAGTTGTAGCATGTCACCGATGCCATATCAAATCCAAATTTAGACTCCTTGTTTAAATTTATGTCTTTACCAGTTCTCTTCACAAACTCCTTAGCTCTCCTCACAGCACTTGCCAAAGCCCACATAATGTCAATCCTTTCCATGTCATCAGGATCTATCTGAGAATAGTCATCATTGGTCAAATAAGGATTGCCGATCTGACCAGCAACTAAACCATCATATGAGCTAACCAGTGTAGACAAAAGACCCATATGTTCTTTAGCAATCTCCAAAGTGACCTTGTCAAAGTTGTCTATTTTCAGGCTGGAAGAAGGCTGGTGATGCTCCTTTTGTGAACTGGTTGAAGATGACTGACTAAAATGAATCTGAGCAGTAGATGGAGCTTCAGATGTCTGAGAAACAAAAGCAGTCTTCAAAGGAGCATGAGTAGTTGATTCATCAACTGTGGGAGTAGAATAGTACAATGAAGGATCCTGAACTTGTGCAACCCTTTTTGCTTTCCACTTGTTCTCTATCTCTTGTTCTTTCAATTTTTGAATGAAATCATTGATATCCATGTGAGCCATCATCTCATTCTGCTTCAGAACCATCAAGAAGGATTCCCATTTTGGAGGTAAAGCATCAGCTAAACACTGGATCTTCTCTTGAGTAGTGGTCTTAACTTCATGATTGAATAGCTCACTCAGAAGATGATAGAATCTTGCAATCAACTCATCCAAAGATTCATTCCCCACATACATAAAGCTATTGAATTCCTTCCTCAATGCTTTAGACTTGATGTTTTTCAAGGCATCATTACCCTCATAACGCTGTTGCAAGGCATCCCACAAATAGTTAGAAGAAGTAAACTGTCTGAACTGATGAAAGATATCAGTAGCTATGGACTGAGATAAGATAGCGTAAGCCTTCTTCTCATAATCATAAAGTTTCCTTTGTGGCTCAGTCATCCGTGTGACGAGCATAGGAGTTCCATCTTCATTAAGAGGCCTAAGATAACCACCTTCAATCATCATCCATAGATTTGTGTCCACCCCATTGATATGAATTTCAAACCGATACTTCCAATGAGGATAATCATCCAAAGACAACAGTTTGGGAGCCTTGTTAGAGTTTCCAGTCTCAGTCTCTGTCAATAACAATGTTTGAATACGATGATTATGGTTTGCCATCAGTGCTAAATCCTCCATTTAATCAGAAACGATAAAATTCAACACTTAGAAAAATTTTCAAAGGAACTGCCGAATGAAGACTTTTAGGGTGAATGTCGGGGTCCGAATGGACCTATTCGGCGAATGAAGGACTGAGTATGAGGAATTAGGGCAAATGAACCTATTCGGCGAATGAAGGATCGAATGAAGCTATTCGCCGAATGAGACTATCGAATGATGCTATTCGCCGAATGAGTAGAGCGAAAGAGGCTATTCGGCGAATGAACCTGACGAAAGAGAGCTATTCGGCGAATGAGAGTTATTCGGCAAAACCTATTCGGCAGCCATGCTCATTCGGCCAATCTGAGGGTTTTTGCAACAAAAATCGAGATAACTTGAGATTTAGACTGAATCTAAGTACCAAATTTAGTACAGAACATCATGATATGACGATGAACAAATTGGGACAAAAGATTTGACAAAACACCACAAAAATCCACGGATTTGCAATGAAACAGTAACTTTTAGGGCAAAAAGATCAGGGTTTTTGGATATTTCGAACAGACAATCAAAGATATGATGATTTTGATTGGAAATTGAGCAGAATCAAGAGCCAAGGCTCTGATACCACTTTGTAGGACCAAGGACGAGCTCGGAAACAATCCGATCTCACAGGGAATCTGCTCAACAGCCACTAGAATAGTGCGGAATCATATTCTAGGGTTTTCCAATCGAATCCGATAGCAACCGTGGTGATCCAAAGGTTGTAGATTGACGTTTGATTGAAGTTCGAACACCACGAGCTAAGAAACGTAGTTGGACAGCTAGAGAACGCACAAATCTCCAAGGGTTTGACACTTGAGTGTTTAGGGACGAATGAGTGCTCTCTGAAGTTAGGGTTGAAATGATTTTGAACTTGTATATATAGGCAGTTGACATTCGGCCGAATGAGAGGCCGAAACAACTCATTCGGCGAATGACTCCTGTCGAATAGGTAATTCAGTCGAATGAGTCATTCGGCGAATTACTCATTTGCCGAATGTAGACATACTCTATTCCCATTCGCCGAATGACTTCATACTCTAGAGTCATTCGGCCGAATGAGCAATACTCATACTCAATTAAACAATAAACCAATTCACCCAATCAAATAATCAAATAATTAAAACATAAACATGAAGAACAATATAAAAAGACAACTTCCATTAATATCTTGAATTTTACATGATGAGTATTACAAAATAGAACTAGGGACATTACATGTATCTACACTTTCAGTATTCTGGTTAAGCATTTCAAACGCGCACACAATAGCATTTGGAGGTCAAGTTTAAGAGTTCCTTTATGGACTACTGAATGCCCCAAGGAATCCAATATAAGCCCATATCGGTATTAGATTTGATTCGAAACATCGGTGTCTTGATAAAGGATTTCCCCATATGACACAAAGTCAACTAAAGAACCCAGAATCATCCGAGTCGCTCATCACAAAGCATGGGTGGACAATGAGGAAACACTGTATGGCAAGCACTGAGAGGCCAACAGTCTACTCTTCAAGGTCCTGACTATAAAGAACACCTTATGGCAAGCACTGAGAGGCCAATTACTTCGTTCTACAATAGCCGATAGCTTTAGCATACAAGTTTATAGCATTCACATAGCTTGGCATTTACGTATCCTATACACAAGTACTAGCCTGTTGTCTTAGCATATCAAGCATACAAGAGTTTAAAGCATTCCAAGCATTTAGAGCATTCGAGCATAACAAGCACATCAAGCATATAAGCCTTTCCGAGTTTGAGTATTCAAGATTTCAAAGTATAATTTATAAAAGCATTTCAGCGTTTTAGCCTTTGCATTCTTAGCAATTTAAAAGCATCCAGAGTTTTAAGCAAACTTAGTAATAGTTTATGAAGTATTAGCATTAAGAATGAGCGTATAATGCATTAGCATTGAAGATAACTGTAATAAGCATTTAGCATTTTGAATAAGTATAAAAGCGTTTAAGAAACATTTGAACATTTATTTAAAATGTGTAACATGTTTCTCAGTCCCGAAGTAAAAACAAAATAGTTTGAAAGAGGACGATAAACTCACCTGTGTTGCTAAGTATGGGTTACAACAGATAATGCGCACTCGTGAATTTGTAGTTTAAGTATCTTCAACACCTGAGTTGTTTTAAGAGATTCGAATACTATAAGTATTTATCAAAGCTGTATCTAGGGTTTTGGTCTCGGTGTGCAACTATGTGTCTTAGATGTGACTAATGTTTTACTATAATTCTCTCTAACTAGCCTAAGGTATTACCCATTTGTATACCCTTATCCCATAGGTAATGACTATTAAACCTTAACTATGTAAGGTTTATGTTTATTACATTCAAAGTCTTTAATTCAAACATTTTAATTAATTCAACTTAAATTAAATCATTTTATCCATTTTAAAACATTTTAATTAAAGAAATTTTATAAGTCATTTTATTTAATGAAAACACAATTTAATTTAATTTGTTAGACTTAGGTTAATTTCATTCAATTAACTCTAAGTCCTTTGTTAGCTCATTTCTTTTCCATGGTTCTTGAATCAAACTTGTGTATAGCTTTGTTTAGAGGGTCCAACGGAACTCTCTAGCTTATTTATATGATTGCATAGAAACCACCAAGTATTGGGTGTTACAATTTACACCTACACTTAGCTTATTCTTCTTGCTTCCTACAGAATTCCCACTTTCTTGTTAAAACCCATGGTTGAATCTTAGACAATGCAAGTTGGTCTCATAATATGAAAACCCTAATAGGTTTCCCATGCACGCACACATACCATGCATGCATCAAGTGTGTGTGTGAGTGCCTAAACTTCCCATATGGGTCACATGGTTTAGTAACTCTCCACTACCAAGATTCCTTGGTCTTGGTTTGGTTTACCCAAAGTGATGAGGGTCTCAACCGAATAAAGACCCATGCGAAAGGTTTGGGCCGACTAAGTTGTCATGGCCGGAGGAAGTTAGCCGCATGAAACTGATCCGTAAAGCCTTGAAGATGGCCATTTTTCTCATTTATTGCAGCCAACAACCTCCTTCTCTCTACATTTCGCGAACCTATCCTCTCTCTAAAAATCCAAGCTTCAATCGCGTGTATCTTCTTCGTTTCTCAACGGATTTCGGTGATTCTTGAACCCACGCATAGCTCTCGACATTCCCTACACGAAAGTACAAGAGATCTGTGGATTTTTCCGGCCAAAAACGTGGTATGATCGAAAGAAGAGTCACGAAAATAGGGTTTTCTATTGTGTGATGTTTAAACCTAAGTTCTAGCCAGTTCTAAGCTTTCTCAATTTGTCCTGCAACATTCCGAGGATGGATTTGCAAGTAGACAGGACATAGAAGTGATTGGATCGAAGGAAGCAAGTTTGGATGAATGGTGTTGGTAACAGGTTCGACGGCCGAACCTTCATCTTCAGTTGGCCGAACCTTAAGGAGGCTCCACGAACCCTAATGGTACGTAGGTCATCAATCGAACCCTTAGGGGACCTCACGAGCCTGCACCAAGCCTTCATGCATCTGACGAACCCTTCTGATGCCACGAACCATCGGCCTGGTAGCTTTATCAGACGAACCCTCTGCCAACGAAACTACTTGCATGCACAACGAACCCTAAACACCTCCAGCGAACCTTGGATTGAAAATGTCACCAACGAACCTTGCATGGTTCGCTGGTCGTGTAACGAACCTGTGTTTCACAAGGGGACCGAACCTATGGGAACACCTTGGCCGAACCATTGACCATGACCAGCCCCACGAACCTTAGCGAATATGTCAGCAATCAAGAACCACAACCCTTCATTCTTCACGAACCTAGGCCTCTAAACTTCAAAGGTTCGCTGCCTAAGGTTGCAGCCCATGATTCTTTCGGCCCAACCCAAGTATACTTGGCCCAATTGATTGGTAAACCTTGGCCCACATTAGAATAAGACAATAGGACTCTTGGCCCAACAATTCATCCACTTGTCCCACGAGATCCATTTCGGCCCAATACTTAGCAATTGGCCCAATGTTATCTTTGGAACCTTACATGGCCCATATACATATTGGTTGGCCCAACACCACATTCAATTGGCTCATTGTTAACCTAAGTGGCCCATGGCCTTAGATTAAGCCTTCATGGGTTCATGGGCTTAAGGCCCAATTGTGTGGCCCTCGACTTATGATAATTGTGAATTGATCAGGAATAGGTTAAGTTGTAACTTAACATAATCATGAGATCAATTCATAATTCCAAAGACATAACAAATCAACATCGATTTCAAAATACAGGTTAAACAATGGTTTATCAAACTCATAAACACATGTGATGTTGTGCAAACAAGTTTGTGCGTAAAAGAACATGACACATTCAATTCATTTTCAATTAGTAATCAAGTAACCAAATCATGACATTCAAGGATCACATAACAATTTCAAACATGGGAACAAGTTAATCAAGATGTTGATCACAAATCATGATAACACAAGTCAATTAATGAATCAAAGCCTATACAATCGTAAATCTTATATCTTATGTATGATTACAATGATATAGGAACCAGCTAGAAGTCCTGTTTGCTACTTGCTATTTGTTATAGTTCAGAGTCTACTGCAGACAGGTGAGAACATTAGCCCCTCTTTTACTGTTTTATAACTGTTTTGGGGTGGAACACGTGATCAAACCCTTTATTTACAATCGTATTTCATTATACAAGATGTGTGTATTCTTACAAACATTACAGGTTCAATTTACAAATCCAAGGGATTCATCAACTGTTTTAAAGGATTTATCAACTATTAAACTTTTCTTCTAAAAAGGGTTTATAAAGGATATTTGAACTGTTTTATAGCAGATTTACTCAAAGGGATTTATAAATGATAAGCACTTTTAAATAATGGATTTTTTATAAACTCTTTTGTTATAAACCCATGTTTTCGAAAGTAATATGTTATAAACCTTGTTACTATACAAGGTCACCATTCTCGGTATTCAAATCAAAGGATTCATTTCATGGTATTCAAATCAAAGGATTCATTTCATGGTATTCAAAACAAAGGATTCAACTCATGGTATTAAATCAAGGTTTTCAAATCATGTTATCAAATAAGGCATTAACACGCTAGTTTAAAGCAAGGTTCAAAAGCATGGTGTCCATTGTTGTAAACAAACTTATAAACGCATCAAGTTTCATATTCATTAGCGTTAGTACTGGGTGATCACAACAAGGGAAAGCGGACACACGGGTTCATACCAAAATGGAGTTAGCTTTTAAATTTGTTTTATAAGCTAACTGCAGGTTTGGTTTCATTATGGTTTTATCAAAACTGTTGATATATTATCTAACTCCAAACGTAGTTTGGGACTTGATTATATGTTGGCTTATTTAGTAAATAGTCTTTGGACTGTTTATCACATTTGACATACTTGATGTTAGTTTGGGTTGCAGCTCATCCATGTAATTCAATTATTGCTTTAACATACCTATTCCTTATATTACAAATTCATGTTTACAAATGTTAAACCTATTGTTCTTACCAACTACTTATGTAGTTGACAGTTACTTTTCACGTGTTTCAGGTAATCAGGTTTAAAGCATTTTAAGGACAACTATGGAGACCGATTAAGATAGAACAAGATAAAGAAACATGCTAGGATGGAATAGAAACACATTAAATCCTAATTGTTTAATTGTCTTGTTTGAAGTCTTATTTTGTAAACTATATTTTGGGTCTGTAGTTGTCATTATTTTGGTAGATAGATTGTCTGTAACTAAACAACTATCTTAACATTATGAAATGTAGTAATCCATTGTGGTTGTTCTTATTCAATACTTGTGCATGATTCAACTGTTCATACGTCACCGCGCCGTGGATTCCGCACGCGGCGCAGGGGTGTGACAGGTTGGTATCAGAGCCAAGGTTGTATAGAACTAGGAAAAACCCAATGTTTAATGTCCTAAACTATAACCTAAGCTACCCAATAGGACTAAGTGCTATAGGCTTGAGGATACTTAGGATCTAAGTAACTTAAGTGAGCATTAAGTCTACATTAAGCTTGAAAGATCTTAGGGATATTTTTCTAAGATTAGATATTGAGTCAAAGAATTTGAATCGGAATTCTATAATTTTAGAAACCGAATTGAAATTCTCACGCATAGTTCATTAAAGGATTCCAGAGGCAAGGATCTGTATTCTTAGTATCCTTGATCTGGAATTCTCAATCAGTGTTTATCAGAGGAATTTAGAGGCAAAGATCTGTATTCTTAGTATCTTTGATCTAAAATCCTTATCATGTTCATTATAGGAAATTAGAGGCAAAGATCTGTATTCTTAGTATCTTTGATCTAAAGTCCTTGTCATGTTTATCATAGGAATTCAGAGGTCAAGACCTATTAATTTAGAATCTTGATTTGAAATCCTTGTCATGTTATCATTATCAGGTGTTCATTATCATAGGAACTTTATAACTTAGAATCTGTGTAACAGTATTCTTTAGTTGAAGTTCACACATGGGTATCATTTTACTCAATACTGTAAGTATTGGGAACCTAGGTTAAATCAACCTAGGACACATATACAGAAACCTAAGGTTTTAATTTCTAGTAAATTAAGAACCATGGTTTACACGTTCATAATCATAATCAAAGAACAAGAGACAATCATGAATCAATCATAATCAATCAAGAGTTGGAATCTTAGCTCCAAATACAAACGGCGGATTAACGCTGACGTGCTGAGGTAAGTGGTGGGTCGGTGAGAGCTTACCCTATACATAAGCTTATTTCGGTATGTCAGGGGGAATCCGGCGTTCGTGTTTGAAGTGAAGATTCGGGAGCAACTGGATCATTGAACATTAGTCAAACACATGAGATACAATCATTGGAGAATCAAATCATAGTGCTATTCAAATTTGGATGAGCCAAACAGTGTGGTGAATCAATCAAGTTGTGAACATTCTTTCAATGTAAACCATAAGTGAAATTCTTAAGTGGTTACATGACTAGTACTTACTAACATAGGTTAACGGGAAAGTGTAGAGCACACGTATGATTTAGTTCTACATGTTAACAACTGTTAGTAGGTGCTCACATAACATAATCATAATTCAATCATGGATTCAATCATAGTTCAAGTTGATCAAAGATCATGGGATTCTTAATCAATGGAACATACTTGGAACTCAGTACAAACATGTTGCCAAATGCTAACAAGGACATGATCGTGGTATATCGAAGTGGTGGTGGGATGGCGTATGGGCTGGCAGTTTGCTTGACCCTTTCGTATGCCCTATATATAAGCAATCTTCGGTATATCGGGAAAGTGTCAGTGTGTAGGTTTGGTGGAGAGATCATGAGACATCGTACATATTCACATGATAAGTATGCAAATAATTTGATAACTTATACGTGTACTGGATCATATTACAATTGAATGATAATATTGGTAGTATGGATATATTACTAACTTTATCATGCAAATTCAATTGTATCCTTCCTCATTACTGACCCGCTTGTGGCTTCTATTCGTAGAATGCCTCCCCGACGTGATCCTAACGGAGGGGGTTCAACAAGTGGCAACGATGATGAGATCAAAAAGATTTCCCGAGCCATCGCTTTGCATATGAGAGATGTCATTCCGGGCATGGTCACTGATATCACCCAGAATCTTCGGGGGAGTACCAGTGACTCAGCAAACAACTCCAACACTAACCACACTGGAACTGCTAACTTCACTTTCAAGCAGTTCAACGATGCTAAGCCTCCCAAGTACTCTGGTACGGAGGGAGCTACTGGTCTACTGCAGTGGCTGGAAAGCATCGAGGATATTCTTGATTTTACAGGATTACCTAAGAATCTGAAAGTCAAAATGGCTTCAAACGCTTTTCATAAAGGCGCACTCACCTGGTGGAATTCTGAGAAGAACACCAGAGGACGTGAAGTCGCTTTAGCCTTACCATGGGACAGTTTCAAGAATCTTCTTGTGGAAAAGTTTTGTCCACGACACGAGCTGAAGAAACTTGAGGTGGAGATGTGGAATCTGGTGCAAGACAGTGGAGAGAACGCGAAGTATACAACTCGTTTCCATGAGTTGTGCATTCTGGTGCCACATCTGGTTACTCCTCTATCCCGCAGGATAGAGAAATACATTGAAGGCTTGCCTCTAGTTGTCAGAGGAACTGTTATGGGGAATAACCCCACTACTTTGGAGGCAGCAATCCAACTTGGTGCTACTCTTACTGAAGAGTATGTAAAGTCTAGGGTGCTCACCCGAAAGCGGTACAAGAGAGCACAGATTGATGAAGGCAAGAAGCCTGAACAGCACCATCACAAGAAGAAGAAGCAAAAGACGATCAAGAACTTTGCGGCACTAACGGCAGCAACACCCACTCATGCTACACCCATTACTGCTATGCCACAACCAGTTACTACCAGAAAGCCTTATACTGGCCCGTTTCCACTTTGCTCCAAATGCCAATATCATCACCTACCTAACACTCCATGCATAAAGTGTCTCAAGTGTGGGCGTATGGGACACTTAGCCGCTACATGTCGATCTACTCATCTTGCTGCTGCAACAACTACCACTGCTACTCCTACTGCTACAGGTGGAAGAGCCTTTTATAATTATGGAGCAGAGTGGCATTTCAGGAACCAATGTCCACGTCTTAACAACAAAACTGCTGCTGCTCGTGCTTTTGTTATCGGAACTGCCGAAGCACGCGAGGATCCGGCAGTCATCACGGGTACATTTCTTATCAATGATCACTACGTTTCTATCATATTTGACACTGGTGCTGATAAAAGCTTTATCTCTGCTCATACTGCTTCTCTGCGTAATATGCAACTATCTATACTTACTGCTCCCTATACCGTAGAAGTAGCTAATGGTAAGACTATAGTTGTAGATTCCATAATACATGGTTGTGAATTAAGATTAAATGACCATCTTTTCTCCATCGATCTCATTCCTATGACTATCGGAAGCTTCGAAGTTGTAGTAGGAATGGATTGGTTATCCAAAAACAATGCTGAAATTGTATGCTCGGAGAAACTTATTTGAATTCCTCTACCGTCTGGCGAAACGATGTTAGTTTACGGCGAGAAACCCTGCCGCGGATTGAAGATTGTATCGTGCATCAAGGCGAGGAAGTACCTGAAGAAGAAATATTATGCATTCCTAGCTCACGTGGTAGAAAAGAAACCTGATAAGAAAGCAGTTGGAGACATTCCAGTCATCAGAGATTATCCCGATGTATTTCCAGAAGACTTGCCTGGACTACCGCCAGTCCGGCAAGTGGAGTTTAGAATTGATCTCGTCCCTAGAGCAAACCCAGTGGCGAAATCACCGTATCGATTAGCACCGTCTGAGATGCAAGAACTGTCTAGTCAACTTCAAGAACTTCTAGACAAAGGTTTCATAAGACCGAGTTTCTCTCCATGGGGAGCTCCGGTTCTCTTTGTCAAGAACAAGGACGGCTCGTTTCGCATGTGCATCGATTATCGTGAGCTAAACAAGTTGACAATCAAGAACAAATATCCTCTACCTAGGATCGATGATCTGTTCGATCAATTACAGGGAGCAACTTGCTTCTCTAAGATTGATTTACGATCCGGGTATCATCAGTTACGAGTAAATGATGAGGATATACCAAAGACTACGTTTAGTACTCGATATGGACACTACGAGTTCGTGGTTATGCCATTTGGGCTGACCAATGCACCAGCAGTGTTCATGGACTTGATGAATCGAGTCTGCAGGCCTTATTTAGATCAGTTTGTTATTGTCTTTATTGACGATATACTGATTTATTCCAAGTCGGAACAAGAACATGAAGATCATTTGAGGAAAGTCTTAGAGTTAGAAAGAGCTGAACAACTTTATGCTAAATTCTCAAAATGTGAATTTTGGCTAAAGGAAGTTCACTTCTTAGGACATGTCATAAACAAGGATGGAATACATGTAGATCCAGCAAAGATTGAGGCGATTAAGAACTGTACTACTCCATCTACCCCAACAGAGATTCGTTCATTTCTGGGCCTGGCGGGCTATTACAGGAGATTCATCGCGAATTTTTCCAAGATTGCCTTGCCGCTTACCACTTTGACTCAGAAAAGTCAAGCCTTTATATGGGGACAGAAACAAGAAGATGCATTTCAACTTCTTAAACAGAAGTTATGCAATTCCCCTATCCTTAGCCTTCCAGAAGGCTGTGATGATTTCATTGTCTACTGTGATGCTTCAAACCTTGGTCTCGGTTGTGTACTTATGCTGTGACAATCCGACTTTTTACACTAACCTAGTTAACGAGAGTTGGTGATATTACAGGCCCAATAGTGATAATGTAGGCCCATTGAGATATAGGGAGGCCCAATTACAAAATCAAGGCCCAACAAGGCCAATGAAGGCCCAATAAAGACAATGAAAGTCCAATAAGATCAATTAAGGCCCAACAAGACAAGTTAGGCCCAAAGGAAACCAAGGAAGGCCCAAGAAGGCCAAGGTAGGCCAGGAAGGCCCATTAAGGCCCAATGAGGCCCAGTAAGGCCCAATGAGGCCTAAGGTAGGCCCAATGGTATATTGTAAGGCCCAAGTGGTTAGAAGTAGGCCCAATTAGGATTTTTAGGCCAATTGAATTAATTGAGCCCAATAGTATTTAAATTGAACCAATTAGTGACAATTGGGATTTTTGGTGCAACTTTGTAAACCGAAATGTTCGGTAATCAAACAAAATCAGATTAAAGGGATTAGAGTTAAGTTAAATAATGTCTAGAATACCTAAATTATGAGATTTCTACTTGTAAAAGAATAGAAGTGTAAATTTTGACTTTTATGAGTCAAAATTCGGAATTAGTGACAATTGGATTCTAATTGGACATTAAAATCAAGTAATAACTGAAATTTATCAGTTATAATCATCGACTTAATGATCAGTAACTATTATCAGACGTTATGATCACAGTTATTGTCGAATTAATCACAATGTTAACTCAAAAGTCGAAACCGGTTGGGTATCATTATCAAATTCGCATCATTGGGTCATAATTCAAGAAATCGAAACTTCAGAACTTTAAATCGGCATAGTTAGAAGCTTTCCCATACATCAATTCGAAACAAGAAGACACGGAAGAAGGAAATTGATCGTGGGTCGGCCGAACATCAACACACAAATCGAACTACATCAATTGGGGATCAAATCAAGTAAGAAATCATTCCTACACCTTCTAATTATACCGACTAAGAATACCCATAACACAAACTCATTGAAAAATCTCGAATTGATAGTGTTTGAGATTCTAGGGTTCTTAGAGAAACCGAATTGGGGATTTCAACCCAAACGAGTTTGATATTCAAATTAAATTATATGGGTAGTCTCATAAGATGCCGACTAAAGAATACCATCTATCAATTTCGTGATTTAACAACGAATGGTGTGGATTCAATAACTAGGGTTCATGTAGAAGACGGATTTGGGGGTTTCCATGAAAAAGAGCTCTATAATCAAATTGAAATACTTAGGAACACTCAGAAGGTTTCGATTAAGCTAATATTTATGAGTATTTCAGATATAAACATCGAATTTATTGAATTCTAGTTTTAGGGTTCATAGGTATAACTATTTTGGGGGTTTCTGATCTAATTGGATTGATAATCGAATTAAACCTAATAGGAAGTGTCGGAATGTTGCGATTAAACTAAAGCCTGAGTTAATTTGATTTTATAATAGTGAATTATAAGATCTTGTGTTGAATGTGAGTTCGGTTCAAAACCGAACCTAGTTGGGATCAATTAGAACATTTTGATTAAGTTTGGATCAAATTAGAACCATCATTAGGAATGTATAAGGATCTGGAATCATACACCTATGGTTTTAGATTGAATCGGAATCGAATTCATGATCTATTGGAGTACACATGCTTCGGCTATAATATGGAAAGGGAATTTAACTGGAATAGGACTTAAAAGAATTAATTCCTGATGATTTTCGCGATACCCTAGCGGGCTTGACTGGAAAGGAGCGTGTGATTTGAACGGGGGGTCGCGGGTTCGAATCCGGGCAACACCATTTTTGGAGTTTTAAATCAATTTTAGTATTTTTAGCATAACTTTCGCATACGAACTCCGTTTTAATCCGTTCAAGTTGCGTTGGAACCGTAACGAGAATACGAACGTGTTGAAATGATAAAATTCATATTTTAGTCCGAATACGAAATCGCGTATAATTACGTTTAATTAAATAAAATCAAATGTGATTTTATTTAAACGATTTCAAAAGCACGCGTACTTCCGTATGCCTAATTCTCACACTTTAACATACGTATGTTGATACGTATATGATTTTAAGCACAAAACGATTATTCGAATAACAATAGGTTATTGTTTAAATCACAGATTCTTCGTAGAGGATTTCTACGCAAGTTCACACGTATTTGATCATTCTACTACTATCAAAGGTGCGTACACGGCCCCTTTCTTATTTTAAACTGTTTTGGGGGAGAAAACATGTGCAACAAACTGATTTTAGATACATAACACTTGCATAGTTATCTGTTTACATTATGTGAAAACATATCAACTTGAAAGTCCTTACACACCTCGAACCGTTTAGTTTGCTGTAATGCAAAGCGTGGTAGTTGGAAATAGATCTATTAGGTTTGACAAACCTCACCTGGTAGATGGGATCTACGCAGGTGTTTGACTGACCAAACACACATTTACTATTGTTGTGATAGACAATAGTGGCAAGGCGAAAACATGCTATAGCATGGCAACTAGTCAGCTTCGGTGTCGAACACGTATGTAAATAGTTATATGACTAGCTATCATGACTGTGCAATTGTGATTATGTTATCTACAAACTTGTTATTCAAACTGATGTTTTGAATACTATGATTACTTAAAACCTGTGTTATGCACCAACCTTTGTGTTGACTTGATTTGCATGTTTTCTCAGGACGCTAAGGCGCGCGTAACAGCTGGCATGGACTAGGAAGATAGAGTCTCATGCATTTCTTTTACTTTGATTATTTAAATCTGAATATTTAAGTACTTTGAATTGTAATGTTTGATTTACAACTGTTTATGGTTTTTAAACGCTTCCGCACTTTTTGTAAACTCTGGTTATTATGTTTGTTTTAAAGACCAACGTATGTTTTTGAAATTCATATAGAGGTCTTCGCTATGTCTAATGATCTGAGATCCTGGTTTGTCACGTTCCCAAACGTTATGATTCCGTTAGTTGAAATTGGGGGTGTGACAGATTGGTATCAGAGACATTGGTTATAGCGAACTAGGTTCGCATTTGTAGGCTTAGACTATGACTGTTAGACATTAGACACATCTGCTTATACACATTGCTTAGAAATTACATATGACATTATGTAATTGATTTGCTTACGTATTCCATGGCACTGCACTTACATATGATATTATGTAACAGGCATGGCTTCATCATCAGTTCCTTATGTTATCATTGATGATTCCGAGGGCGAGGAGCCGATGGTTCCGGCACCACCATCATCACCACCACCACCCATTCCATCACCTCCACCATATGAGATGGAGGACTCCGATCCAGAGGAGGATCCGGAGGAAGATCCGGAGGAAGACCCGGAGGAGGATCCAGACGAGGATCCTGATGAGGATCCAGAGGAGGATCCAGACGAGGATCCAGTTGAGGACCCGGATGAGGATCCGGAGGAGGCACCATGGGTGAATACCCAGGGACTCTATGCTGCAGGACCATCTACACATCCACCACCCGCACTAGATGCTCCTGAGCCTAAGCGGCGAAGGACAGACGCCGAGGAGAACGCCAAATTGCGCGAGGATCTGGATACAGCAGAAGACAAGCTCATACAGAGATCTCAGGAGTTATGGGATGCCATTGAGAGGCAAGATGAACTTGCCCATCTTGTTCACGATATGCGGGATGAGATGGTGAACATGATTGGTCGTTTAGAGGAGTCAGAGAACCGAGCCGAGATCTTGGAGGGCAGGATTGAAGCTTTGGAGGATTTAGTGGTAGTTGAGAATGAGGAACAGGATGAGGATGAGGATGAGGAGGAGGAACCAGCACCAGTTGCTGAGTCCGATCCTGAATCCACTGTTGAGGACGATTGATTCTCTTTCTTTTATTTCTGTTTTGTTTAAACTTATTAGGAACGGGTTGTGTTCCTACATTAGTAGTTTGAAATTTTGTATTTCATTTCAAAAGTATTGTACTCAAAGAAAGTTTCTATTTATGGAAGAATTATTGTTTGTTTCCAACAACTGTGTTGATTATATTACATGTTGTGTTTGTTGTTTTACTTACACATGTTACATTGGATTTTGACTTCGTGCTAACACTTCTTATAAATAGGAAACTGATGGCTGAGGGAAACGTACATATGACTGTTGCTGAGCTCAATGAGCTAATCAACAACAGAGTCGCAGAGGCTATTGCACAGTATGCTCAGACACACAACACAGGGCCACAGGGTCCAGCTGGGGGGTTGGTTAACCCACAAGTCTGCACGTTCAAGATGTTCTTGGACTGCAAACCACACAACTTCAAGGGGTCGGAGGGGGCCATAGGACTTCTCCGATGGATTGAAAAGGCAGAGTCTGTGTTCGAGATGTGCAACTGCCCTGATGACAGCAAGGTGAAATTTGCTACTGGAACGTTGGAGGGTCCAGCACTGACTTGGTGGAACTCCAATGTTCAGACTCTGGGGTTGGGAGAAGCAAATGCATTGACTTGGAACAACTTCAAAACTTTACTACAAGAGGAGTATTGTCCTCGTAGTGAAATGCAGAAGTTAGAAGAAGAGTATTGGCACCTCAAGATGGAGGGGTCAAATATTGAGGAATACACGACCAGATCGCATGAACTGGCCAGACTGTTACCACACATGGCTACTCCAGCCAGTAAGTGGATTGAAAGATACATTGGAGGACTAGTGCCTCAGATTCAAGGGTTGGTGACTTCAGCAAATCCCACCACTATCCAACAAGCTGTTCGTCTAGCACATCAGCTTACTGACCAGGCAGTGTTGCAAGGGACCCTGCCTAAGCGAACATCTGCTACCAAGGTAGGAGATCACAAGAGAAAGTGGGATAACAACTTCAAGGGTAACAACCAACAGCAGAACAGGAAGCAGGACTCAAACAAGTCCTATCATAATTCCAACAGTGGCCAACAATCATCATCATCGGGGGGCTATATTGGTAAGCACCCCAAATGTAACAAGTGTGGTTACCATCATGCGGGTAACCAATGTGACAGAGCTAAGTGCCAGAGGTGTGGCAAGATTGGGCACGCGGCTAAGGATTGTCGCGGAGAGCTGCAGAACAACAATAACAACCATAATAACAATCAGAACAACGCACAGAAAGGTTGTTTTGAGTGCGGCAAGATGGGTCATTTCAAGAAAGATTGCCCACAACTTAAGAAAGGCGGGGACAACAATGGTAATGGTAATGGAAATGGAAACGGTAATGGCAATGGCACCAACAACAACAACAACAATAATAATAACAACAATAACGGTGCTAGAGGCAGGGCGTTCGTGATTGGAGGACGTCAAGCGCGGGAGGATCCTAACATTGTTACGGGTACGTTCCTCTTAAATAATCACTATGCCTCTATGTTATTTGACACTGGTGCCGACCGGAGTTTTGTATCTAGTTCACTTGCTAAGTCATTAGATGTTAGTCCCACTGCCTTAGATAGTCCCTATACTGTGGAGTTAGCGGATGGTAAGTTGATTGTAGTAGAAAACATTTATAAGGGATGTATTCTTGATTTGATGGGTCAGATATTAGAGATTGATTTGATGCCTATTGCCTTAGGCAGTTTTGATGTAGTCATTGGCATGGACTGGTTGTCCAAGAACCAGGCTGAAATTATATGCCATGAAAAGATTGTTCGCATACCTCTTCCGCAGGGGGAGACATTATATGTACAAGGCGAGAAGAGCAGTACGCCACTGCGTCTCATATCTTGTATGAAAGCACACAAGTGTCTACGTAAGGGTCATACGGCAGTTATAGCACTTATAACTGAAAAGCCGGTAGCTGAGAAGAAACTTGAAGATATACCTATAGTTTGTGAGTTTCCGGAGGTATTTCCAGAAGACTTGCCGGGATTACCGCCTGTGAGACAGGTGGAATTCCGAATCGATCTTACACCAGACGCAGCACCGATAGCTAGGGCGCCTTATCGACTTGCACCGTCAGAGATGCAAGAGTTATCCACACAATTGCAAGAATTGTTGGATAAGGGTTTTATACGACCTAGTTTTTCACCATGGGGAGCTCCAGTATTGTTTGTAAAGAAGAAGGACGGAACTTTTCGTATGTGTATCGATTACCGGGAATTGAACAAGGTTACTATCAAGAATCGGTATCCGTTACCCAGGATTGACGATCTGTTCGATCAGTTGCAGGGTTCGAGTTACTACTCGAAGATTGATCTCAGGTCGGGTTATCATCAACTAAGAGTCCAGGAGGAGGATATTCCAAAGACAGCATTCAGAACACGCTATGGCCATTATGAGTTCTTGGTCATGCCATTTGGGTTGACAAACGCTCCAGCTGTATTCATGGATCTCATGAATCGTGTTTGTAAACCTTATCTGGATAAGTTTGTCATTGTTTTCATTGATGACATTCTCATTTATTCAAAGTCTGAGGAGGAACATGCGGAACATCTTCGATTACTACTAGAGCTGTTGAAACAGGAACAACTGTACGCTAAGTTCTCGAAATGTGATTTCTGGATGCGGGAAGTACAGTTCTTGGGTCATATAGTTAATGAAAAGGGTATACATGTGGATCCAGCGAAGATCGAAGCGATTAAGAATTGGGAAGCGCCAAAGACCCCTACCGAGGTACGACAATTCCTTGGTTTGGCGGGTTATTATCGACGATTCATTGAGGGTTTCTCAAAGATCGCTCAACCACTTACAGCTCTGACGCACAAGGGAACAAAGTATAACTGGACGGATAAACAGGAAGCTGCATTCCAGTTGTTGAAACAGAAACTCTGCAGTGCACCGATTCTGTCCTTACCGGAAGGAACGGAAGACTTTGCGGTGTATTGTGACGCATCTGGACAGGGTTTGGGATGTGTGTTGATGCAACGGGATAAAGTGATCGCTTATGCTTCCAGACAACTAAGAACACACGAAAAGAATTACACTACTCATGACCTGGAATTAGGAGCAGTGGTTTTTGCTTTGAAGATTTGGAGGCATTACTTGTATGGAACTAAATGTACCATTTACACTGATCATAAGAGTTTGCAGCATATCTTTGATCAGAAAGAGCTTAATATGAGGCAACGACGATGGGTTGAGTTGTTGAACGATTATGAGTGTGCGATTAAGTATCACCCGGGAAAAGCTAATGTGGTAGCCGATGCTTTGAGCAGAAAAGATACAACGGGAACAAGACGGGTTCGCGCACTTATGATGACAATACATACTGACTTACCTGACAAGGTACATAGTGCTCAGATTGAGGCTTTGAAAACGGAAAACTTAGTACCGGAATCTTTACGAGGAATGGAAGAACAATTGAATGTTAAACCTGATGGAATTCGTTATTTCATTGATCGAATGTGGATACCTTTGTATGGAGGTTTAAGGGAACTAGTGATGGACGAAGCACACAAGTCCAGATATTCAGTCCATCCGGGATCAGACAAGATGTACCATGACTTGAAGGCACTGTATTGGTGGCCTCACATGAAAGCTGATATTGCTAAGTACGTTAGCAAATGTTTGACTTGTTCGAAAGTCAAAGTTGAATATCAGAAACCATCTGGTTTATTGCAACAACCAGAGATACCGATGTGGAAATGGGAACAGATTTCGATGGATTTTATTACTAAGTTACCCCGTACACCAAGTGGTTGTGATACGATATGGGTAATTGTCGATCGATTAACGAAATCTGCACATTTCTTAGCAATCAAAGAAACTGATAAGATGGAGAAACTGACTCGCATTTACATCAAGGAAGTAGTAGCACGGCATGGTGTGCCAATATCTATCATATCAGATCGGGATGCCCGGTTTACTTCTAATTTTTGGAAATCTCTTCATAAGTCATTAGGGACTCGCTTGGATATGAGTACCGCTTATCACCCACAGACCGATGGTCAAAGTGAACGAACGATTCAAACGCTCGAGGATATGTTACGAGCTTGTGTAATTGACTTTGGTGATAGCTGGGAGAATCATTTACCGTTGGTGGAATTCTCTTACAACAATAGTTATCATACAAGTATTCAAGCAGCACCGTTTGAAGCTTTGTATGGTCGCAAATGTCGTTCACCAGTTTGCTGGGCTGAAATTGGGGACAGTCAGTTAACAGGTCCTGAACTGGTGCATGAGACAACAGAGAAGATAGTTCAAATCCGGAATCGTATGGCAGCGGCTAGGGATCGACAGAAGAGTTACGCAGACAAACGTCGCAAGCCGTTGGAATTTCAAGTAGGAGACCGAGTTCTTCTAAAGGTATCACCTTGGAAAGGTGTGATACGATTCGGCAAGCGCGGCAAGCTTAGTCCACGTTACGTAGGACCTTTTGAGATTCTGAAAAGGATTGGTCCGGTGGCGTATCAACTCAAACTACCGGAAGAACTCAGTGGAGTTCATGATGTTTTTCATGTGTCGAACTTAAAGAAATGTCTTTCTGATGAGACATTGATTGTACCATTGGAAGAAATACAGGTAGATGAACAGTTACGATTCATTGAAGAACCAGCAGAAATCATGGACCGAGAGGTCAAACAACTGAAGCAAAGCAAGATTCCGATAGTCAAAGCCCGATGGAATTCAAGACGGGGTCCTGAATTCACATGGGAACGGGAAGATCAAATGATGAAGCAATATCCTCATCTATTCAAGACAGCTATTGCTAACACTGAGAGCGCACGTTAAATTTCGGGACGAAATTTCCTTCAACAAGGGGATGACGTGATGCTTTCACACATCAACACTGCAAATTTCAAACTGTAAGCACAAACGTTTTATTTATTCAATTGATTTTGTTACAGATATTTGTGCTACATTACATTTTATATGTACATTACATTTTATATGTTTTATGTGCTACATTTCATATGTTACATGTTATGGTAGTACATACACGATTGGTTACATACATTTTGCTATGTGCGAGGTTGCATAGTACATTGGTTACATACACTTTGCTATGTGCGGGGTTGCATAGTACAAACAGTTTCAGACACTCATTATGTGTGAGGTTACACAACACAATATGATCAAACACAAATAGTCACAGTTAGGTGAACTAACTAGTGTACACGCAAACAGTCACATTGAATGATCACAATTGAGTTGTGATGTTGCAAGCATTAGACTTTGTGTGTGAGTACACACAAGCACACAGAATGATCAAATCACACTAACACGTACGATTTAAACTCGTAAGTAGTTTCCTAACTACTCTTAACACTTGCTAATTTTCGGGACGAAAATTCCTTCAACAAGGGTATGATGTGACAATCCGACTTTTTACACTAACCTAGTTAACGAGAGTTGGTGATATTACAGGCCCAATAGTGATAATGTAGGCCCATTGAGATATAGGGAGGCCCAATTACAAAATCAAGGCCCAACAAGGCCAATGAAGGCCCAATAAAGACAATGAAAGTCCAATAAGATCAATTAAGGCCCAACAAGACAAGTTAGGCCCAAAGGAAACCAAGGAAGGCCCAAGAAGGCCAAGGTAGGCCAGGAAGGCCCATTAAGGCCCAATGAGGCCCAGTAAGGCCCAATGAGGCCTAAGGTAGGCCCAATGGTATATTGTAAGGCCCAAGTGGTTAGAAGTAGGCCCAATTAGGATTTTTAGGCCAATTGAATTAATTGAGCCCAATAGTATTTAAATTGAACCAATTAGTGACAATTGGGATTTTTGGTGCAACTTTGTAAACCGAAATGTTCGGTAATCAAACAAAATCAGATTAAAGGGATTAGAATTAAGTTAAATAATGTCTAGAATACCTAAATTATGAGATTTCTACTTGTAAAAGAATAGAAGTGTAAATTTTGACTTTTATGAGTCAAAATTCGGAATTAGTGACAATTGGATTCTAATTGGACATTAAAATCAAGTAATAACTGAAATTTATCAGTTATAATCATCGACTTAATGATCAGTAACTATTATCAGACGTTATGATCACAGTTATTGTCGAATTAATCACAATGTTAACTCAAAAGTCGAAACCGGTTGGGTATCATTATCAAATTCGCATCATTGGGTCATAATTCAAGAAATCGAAACTTCAGAACTTTAAATCGGCATAGTTAGAAGCTTTCCCATACATCAATTCGAAACAAGAAGACACGGAAGAAGGAAATTGATCGTGGGTCGGCCGAACATCAACACACAAATCGAACTACATCAATTGGGGATCAAATCAAGTAAGAAATCATTCCTACACCTTCTAATTATACCGACTAAGAATACCCATAACACAAACTCATTGAAAAATCTCGAATTGATAGTGTTTGAGATTCTAGGGTTCTTAGAGAAACCGAATTGGGGATTTCAACCCAAACGAGTTTGATATTCAAATTAAATTATATGGGTAGTCTCATAAGATGCCGACTAAAGAATACCATCTATCAATTTCGTGATTTAACAACGAATGGTGTGGATTCAATAACTAGGGTTCATGTAGAAGACGGATTTGGGGGTTTCCATGAAAAAGAGCTCTATAATCAAATTGAAATACTTAGGAACACTCAGAAGGTTTCGATTAAGCTAATATTTATGAGTATTTCAGATATAAACATCGAATTTATTGAATTCTAGTTTTAGGGTTCATAGGTATAACTATTTTGGGGTTTCTGATCTAATTGGATTGATAATCGAATTAAACCTAATAGGAAGTGTCGGAATGTTGCGATTAAACTAAAGCCTGAGTTAATTTGATTTTATAATAGTGAATTATAAGATCTTGTGTTGAATGTGAGTTCGGTTCAAAACCGAACCTAGTTGGGATCAATTAGAACATTTTGATTAAGTTTGGATCAAATTAGAACCATCATTAGGAATGTATAAGGATCTGGAATCATACACCTATGGTTTTAGATTGAATCGGAATCGAATTCATGATCTATTGGAGTACACATGCTTCGGCTATAATATGGAAAGGGAATTTAACTGGAATAGGACTTAAAAGAATTAATTCCTGATGATTTTCGCGATACCCTAGCGGGCTTGACTGGAAAGGAGCGTGTGATTTGAACGGGGGGTCGCGGGTTCGAATCCGGGCAACACCATTTTTGGAGTTTTAAATCAATTTTAGTATTTTTAGCATAACTTTCGCATACGAACTCCGTTTTAATCCGTTCAAGTTGCGTTGGAACCGTAACGAGAATACGAACGTGTTGAAATGATAAAATTCATATTTTAGTCCGAATACGAAATCGCGTATAATTACGTTTAATTAAATAAAATCAAATGTGATTTTATTTAAACGATTTCAAAAGCACGCGTACTTCCGTATGCCTAATTCTCACACTTTAACATACGTATGTTGATACGTATATGATTTTAAGCACAAAACGATTATTCGAATAACAATAGGTTATTGTTTAAATCACAGATTCTTCGTAGAGGATTTCTACGCAAGTTCACACGTATTTGATCATTCTACTACTATCAAAGGTGCGTACACGGCCCCTTTCTTATTTTAAACTGTTTTGGGGGAGAAAACATGTGCAACAAACTGATTTTAGATACATAACACTTGCATAGTTATCTGTTTACATTATGTGAAAACATATCAACTTGAAAGTCCTTACACACCTCGAACCGTTTAGTTTGCTGTAATGCAAAGCGTGGTAGTTGGAAATAGATCTATTAGGTTTGACAAACCTCACCTGGTAGATGGGATCTACGCAGGTGTTTGACTGACCAAACACACATTTACTATTGTTGTGATAGACAATAGTGGCAAGGCGAAAACATGCTATAGCATGGCAACTAGTCAGCTTCGGTGTCGAACACGTATGTAAATAGTTATATGACTAGCTATCATGACTGTGCAATTGTGATTATGTTATCTACAAACTTGTTATTCAAACTGATGTTTTGAATACTATGATTACTTAAAACCTGTGTTATGCACCAACCTTTGTGTTGACTTGATTTGCATGTTTTCTCAGGACGCTAAGGCGCGCGTAACAGCTGGCATGGACTAGGAAGATAGAGTCTCATGCATTTCTTTTACTTTGATTATTTAAATCTGAATATTTAAGTACTTTGAATTGTAATGTTTGATTTACAACTGTTTATGGTTTTTAAACGCTTCCGCACTTTTTGTAAACTCTGGTTATTATGTTTGTTTTAAAGACCAACGTATGTTTTTGAAATTCATATAGAGGTCTTCGCTATGTCTAATGATCTGAGATCCTGGTTTGTCACGTTCCCAAACGTTATGATTCCGTTAGTTGAAATTGGGGGTGTGACATATGCAACGAGACAAGGTGATTGCGTATGCTTCAAGACAGCTTAAGGTGCACGAGAAGAATTACACTACTCATGACCTTGAGCTAGGGGCTGTGGTCTTTGCATTAAAGATTTGGAGGCACTACCTTTATGGTACTAAATGTGTCATCTATACGGACCACAAGATCCTGCAACACATTCTCAATCAGAAAAAACTCAACATGAGACAACGACGTTGGGTTGAGCTTTTAACTGATTACGACTGTGAGATTCGTTACCATCCGGGTAAAGCCAATGTGGTGGCGGATGCTCTTAGTCGCAAGGAACCAGTCAAACCAATTCGTGTAAGAGCCATGGAGATCAACACACAACCAAACTTGAAAGACTTGATTCGTATTGCACAACAACAAGTAGTAACAGATAATCAGCTGAAAACAGACATAGATTGCGGAATTGAGAAGAAACTGGAACCTCGATCAGATGGGGTGTTATATCTCAACGGCCGCATTTGGATTCCAAAGTCTGAAGAATTGCGCACACTCATCTGTGATGAGGCTCATAAGCCGCGATACTCAGTTCATCCTGGAGCAGATAAGATGTACCAAGACTTACGGGAATCTTACTGGTGGCCGGGAATGAAGAAAGACATAGCACTGTACGTGGGAAAGTGTCTAACATGTTCAAAAGTCAAAGCAGAACATCAAAAGCCTTCGGGACTTCTGCAGCAACCTGAAATTCCTCAATGGAAGTGGGAACAAATTTCCATTGATTTCATAACTAAGTTGCCGAGAACTCCGAGAGGTTTCGATTCGATTTGGGTGATCGTTGATCGACTCACCAAATCTACTCATTTTCTCCCTATCCGAGAGGATTACAAAATGGAGAAGCTATCCACTCTGTACATCAACGAAATCATTGCACGTCATGGTACACCAACATCAATCATTTCTGATCCTGATAGTCGTTTCACTTCTCGCTTTTGGCAATCATTGCAAAAGGCTTTGGGAACTCGTGTTAACCTTAGCACGGCTTATCATCCCCAAACCGACGGTCAAAGCGAAAGGACTATCCAAACACTCAAGGACATGCTTCGTTCTTGTGTCATTGACTTCGGTGGAAGTTGGGACACTCATCTTCCACTTATCGAGTTTTCGTATAACAACAGCAACCATACAAGCATTCAATGTGCACCATTCGAAGCTTTATATGGTAGGAAGTGCCGATCACCGGTCTGCTGGACCGAGGTTGGTGACTCACAGGTCGTAGGACCAGAACTCATTCAGGAAACATCAGACAAAATCACAATCATTCAATCAAGGCTTAAGGCCGCACGAGATCGGCAAAAGAGTTATGCTGATCGACGTCGGAAACCGCTTGAGTTTCAAGTCGGTGACCGAGTCTTACTCAAAGTTTCTCCCTGGAAAGGCATTGTCCGATTCGGGAAGAAAGGGAAACTTGCACCAAGGTACGTTGGACCTTTTGAGATCCTGGGAAGGATTGGTCCCATAACCTACAAACTCAAACTTCCGGTGGAGCTAAGCAATATTCACGATACATTTCATGTATCGAATCTTAAGAAATGCTTGGCAGATCATGATGTTCAGATTCCATTGGAAGACATACATATTCAAAACAACATGCAATTCATAGAACGTCCGGTTGAAATCATGGATCATGGGGTCAAGATACTTAAACAGAGCCGTATCCCAATCGTAAAGGTACGATGGGAGGGCAAACGCGGTGCTGAGTTCACCTGGGAGCGTGAAGACCAGATGAAGCTTAAGTACCCTCATCTTTTTACAGTACCTTCGGCTAGTTAATTTCAGGACGAAATTCCCTTAACTAGGGGAGACTGTAACATTTGTACATTTAGTCATGGTAGTTGTAAACAGTGTTTGAACAAATGTGTTTTCATATCAAATCAGTCAATGTGATTCATGTGTTCATAATGTGCTTGTGTGTTAGGATCTTTATTATTTAGGAACAAGTATGTATTATTTATTTACAGTCGAGTTCGCTAGGCAAGAACAGTATCGTATTATATCGAAACAGTGGTGGGACGGCGTCAGGTACGGCAGGTAGCTGGAATCTGGGGTATGCCCTATATATATACTGCGTTCGGTGTAATAGGATAGTGTTAGTGCGTAGTGTTGAGACGAATATTATGACAATTAATTTATGCAACAAGAATCATAATACGTAGGCGAGACTGAGTATGGTTATGGGTGACGATCCATAATAATACGAATGTTGAACTTATAATTATGATTGAACGACTTTAAATAATTAATACGATCGAAAAACGTACGCGATTGCGGGTATACACGTAATTGTATGCGTTTAACGATCTGACAACGCACGAAGAATAAAAATAAGTAAAATATATTATTTTACATTTTTACAATTTTGAAACTCATCAAAATAATGAAAATAATAACTCTTTATTTAAAATCGCGTAAAATACGCGTTACGCGACGAAACCGCGAACCGAGCAACCGGAACGAACCCGAATACCACCCGGACTATAAAAGCCATGAAGATGGCCATTTTTCTCATTTATTGCAGCCAACAACCTCCTTCTCTCTACAATTCGCGAACCTATCCTCTCTCTAAAAATCCAAGCTTCAATCGCGTGTATCTTCTTCGTTTCTCAACGGATTTCGTTGATTCTTGAACCCATGCGTAGCTCTCGACATTCCCTACACGAAAGTACAAGAGATCTGTGGATTTGTTTTAGGCCAAAAACGAGGTATGCTCGAAAGAAGAGTCATGAAAATAGGGTTTTCTATTGTGTGCTGTTTAAACCTAAGTTCTAGCCGGTTCTAAGCTTTCTCAATCTGTCCTGCAACATTCCAAGGATGGATTTGCAAGTTGACAGGGCATAGAAATGATTGGATCGAAGGAAGCAAGTTTGGATGAATGGTGTTGGTAACAGGTTCGACGGCCGAACCTTCATCTTCAGTTGGCCGAACCTTAAGGAGGCTCCATGAACCCTAATGGTTCGTAGGTCATCAATCGATCCCTTAGGGGACCTCACGAGCCTGCACCAAGCCTTCATGCATCCGACGAACCCTTCTGATGCCACGAACCATCGGCCTGGTAGCTTTATCAGACGAACCCTCTGCCAACGAACCTACTTGCATGCACAACGAACCCTAAACACCTCCAGCGAACCTTGGATTGAAAATGTCACCAACGAACCTTGCATGGCTCGCTGGTCGTGTAACGAACCTGTGTTTCACAAGGGGACCGAACCTATGGGAACACCTTGGCCGAACCATTGACCATCAGCAGCCCTACAAACCTTAGCGAATCTGTCAGCAATCAAGAACCACAACCCTTCATTCTTCACGAACCTAGGCCTCTGAACTTCAAAGGTTCGCTGCCTAAGGTTGTAGCCCATGATTCTTTCGGCCCAACCCATGTATACTTGGCCCAATTGATTGGTAAACCTTGGCCCACATTAGAATAAGACAATAGGACTCTTGGCCCAACAATTCATCCACTTGTCCCACGAGATCCATTTCGGCCCAATACTTAGCAATTGGCCCAATGTTATCTTTGGAACCTTACATGGCCCATATACATATTGGTTGGCCCAACACCACATTCAATTGGCTCATTGTTAACCTAAGTGGCCCATGGCCTTAGATTAAGCCTTCATGGGTTCATGGGCTTAAGGCCCAATTGTGTCGCCCTAAACTTATGATAATTTTGAATTGATCAGGAATAGGTTAAGTTGTAACTTAACATAATCATGAGATCAATTCATAATTCCAAAGACATAACAAATCAACATCGATTTCAAAATACAGGTTAAACAATGGTTTATCAAACTCATAAACACATGTGATGTTGTGCAAACAAGTTTGTGCGTAAAAGATTATGACACATTCAATTCATTTTCAATTAGTAATCAAGTAACCAAATCATGACTTTCAAGGATCACATAACATTTTCAAACATGGGAACAAGTTAATCAAGATGTTGATCACAAATCATGATAACACAAGTCAATCAATGAATCAAAGCCTATACAATCATAAATATTATATCTTATGTATGATTACAATGATATAGGAACCAGTTAGAAGTCCTGTTTGCTACTTGCTATTTGTTATAGTTCAGAGTCTTCTGCAGATAGGTGAGAACATTAGTCCCTCTTTTACTGTTTTATAACTGTTTTGGGGTGGAACACATGATCAAACCCTTTATTTACAATCGTATTTCATTATACAAGATGTGTGTATTCTTACAAACATTACAGGTTCAATTTACAAATCCAAGGGATTCATCAAATGTTTCAAGGAATTCATCAACTGTTTTAAAGGATTTATCAACTATTAAACTTTTCTTCTAAAAAGGTTTTATAAAGGATATTTGAACTGTTTTATAGCAGATTTACTCAAATGGATATATAAATGATAAGCACTCTTAAATAATGGATTTTTTATAAACTCTTTTGTTATAAACCCGTGTTTTCGAAAGTAATATGTTATAAACCTTGTTACTATACAAGGTCACCATTCTCGGTATTCAAATCAAAGGATTCATTTCATGGTATTCAAATCAAAGGATTCATTTCATGGTACTCAAAACAAAGGATTCAACTCATGGTATTAAATCAAGGTTTTCAAATCATGTTATCAAATAAGGCATTAACACGCTAGTTTAAAGCAAGGTTCAAAAGCATGGTGTCCATTGTTGTAAACAAACTTATAAACACATCAAGTTTCATATTCATTAGCGTTAGTACTGGGTGATCACAACAAGGGAAAGCGGACACACGGGTTCATACCAAAATGGAGTTAGCTTTTAAATTTGTTTTATAAGCTAACTGCAGGTTTGGTTTCATTATGGTTTTATCAAAACTGTTGATATATTATCTAACTCCAAACGTAGTTTGGGACTTGATTATATGTTGGCTTCTTTAGTAAATAGTCTTTGGACAATTTATCACATTTGACATACTTGATTTTAGTTTGGGTTGCAGCTCATCCATGTAATTCAATTATTGCTTTAACATACCTATGCCTTATATTACAAATTCATGTTTACAAATGTTAAACCTATTGTTCTCACCAACTACTTCTGTAGTTGGCAGTTACATTTCACGTGTTTCAAGTAATCAGGTTTAAAGCATTTTAAGGACAACTAAGGAGACCGATTAAGATAGAACAAGATAAAGAAACATGCTAGGATGGAATAGAAACACATTAAATCCAAATTATTTAATTGTATTGTTTGAAGTCTTATTTTGTAAACTATATTTTGGGTCTGTAGTTGTCATTATTTTGGTAGATAGATTGTCTGTAACTAAACAACTATCTTAACATTATGAAATGTAGTAATCCATTGTGGTTGTTCTTATTCAATACTTGTTCATGATTCAACTGTTCATACGTCACCGCGCCGTGGATTCCGCACGCGGCGCAGGGGTGTGACAGGTTTCGCGTAAAATCGTCGGTTTTCGTTGTTTTCGTAACGAAACGTTACGGTTTTTAAAAGTAAAGTTTATAAATTTATTATAGGTTGTGATTCCAAATAAATTAACTAAATATCTTTCGTTTATTTAAAATTTTCAGAAATTATCAATTTATAGTTTGAATCGAATCGTACAGTCGTCGCGCGTATTCGTTCGAATCGTCACCCGTACGAACACGAGGATAACTACACTTTCCAATTTGGTTTTCTAATTATTGGACATCATTCAGAACATTAAACTTTCAGATATATTCGTACAGATCGTCACCTTTACGAATAATCTGTCAATTTAACATTCACGTAACGACATCCGTTGTTGTTTTCTTTTGTAAATCCTCACTTACATTTATACGTAATAATGTCCTAACAAGCATTCATGTGATAACCTTGTATTGTCTGATATGTTTCTGACTGTTAAACCGTGCGTTTGAATCATGTTACTGAAACAATTGCATAATAGTTTTGTGTCAAGCATTACATGATAATAGCATACAAATAATACACATAGCTTGTATCTGAGTTACTGTGCAAGTTACTGTGCAGATCACTGTTCCGGTTACGTTTCCGGCACTGATGTTACACCTGTCATTCGTACTAATCATTTTCATTTGTACTAGGGATCTGCAATTTGTCTAAGTGTCAAATTAACTTGGTTTCACTAAAATGGATGAGTTTGCTTTGATAGCCAATCAAAACCAAAGTATTCAGAACCTTTTGCTTACTGAGACAAAGACAGGAAACTCAAATAAAGCTCCAAAGTTACTATCATTAGATGACTATCAACATTGGAAGTATCGGTTTGAGATCCACATCAATGGGGTGGATAATAATCTTTGGATGATGATTGATGGTGGGTACTTAAAACCACTGAATGAAGATGGAACTCCAGTGCTTGTTACTCTGATGACTGAACCTCAAAGAAAAGCCTATGATTTAAGAAGAAGGCTTATGCTATATTTTCTCAATTTATTGTTACTGACATATTTCATCTGTTCAGACAGTTTACTTCTTCAAAATTTCTATGGTATGATATTTAACAAAGAGATGACATATTTCATCTGTTCAACAACTTTATGTATGTGGGAAATGAGTCATTGGATGAGCTTACAGCTAGATTTTATTATCTTCTAAGTGAGCTTTACAATCATCAAGTCAAGACAACAACTCAGGAAAAGATCCAATGTCTTGCTAATGTTGTACCTCCAAAGTGGGAATCTTTCCTTATGGTGTTGAAGAAGAGTGAGATGCTTGCCACCATGGACATAAATGACTTCATACAAAAGCTGAAGGAACAGGAGATAGAGAACAAATGGAAAGCAAAACGAGTGGTTGAAGTTCAAGATCCTTCTCCCACTCTACTCCAACTATAGATAGAACCACCTCTCATGCTCCATTAAAAACTGCCTTTGTCTCTCAAACCACTGAGGCTCCTAGTTCAAGTCATGTTCACTGTAATCAACCTGCTGCAACTTCTGCCTCTATATCTCACTTAGAGGATAATCATTCAGTTGTCAACTAGAAAACATAAAATTTTGATAAAGTGATAGTGGAAATAACCAAGGAACACATGGGTCTGTTATCAACTCTTGTGAGTTCATATGATGGATTGCTTGCAGGTCAAATTGGAAATCCTCACTTGAAAAATGAAGACTACTCACGGATTGATTAAGATGATATGGAAAGAATTGATATTATGTGGGCTTTGGCTAGTGCAGTTAGAAGGGCCAAGGAATTCGTTAGAAGAACAGGGAAGGATATCAAGCTCAGCAAGGATTCTGAGTTTGTCTTTGACATGTCCTCTATTACTTGTTACAACTGTGGAGATAAAAGACATTTTGCTAGACAATGCAACAAGCCTAAGAAGATGGAAAATAAAAATCCTTTACAAAATACAAGATCATTTACTTCGAATGCTGAGAGACGTTTAGTTCCCATTGAAACACCTTCTCAGCAAAGTCTTCAAATGCAAACAAGGCTCTTATGATTCAAAATGATGAAGGTGAGAACTGGGAATTCAGATTAAATTCTGATAAAGTGAATAATGATAAAGCTTGCATTGCTGCGATAGAGGAGGAAGCTGAAGCTGGAATGGATACTGATCCAAAAGATAGAAATGCAAGAATGGATGATTCATCATGCTCAGAGGATGAAAGCATTTCAGATTCTAAAACTCAAGAAGGAATAGATGATGATAACAAGTATTTTGAGATATTAAAGATGACATCATGATAATATAACTTCATGATATCATCAAACATTTTATGATAACATTGTGTGAGAAGACAAGTGCCTATAACATTGTGATGATAAAATTGAGTTGAGATAACAATGAGACAATAACAATGAGACAAAAACAATGACATGACAACATTCTAATTGATTACTAGTAAGACTGCTTGTATTATATCACTGTATTCATGTGTCCAGTATTCATTTCATGTGCATTAAGTCCCGTTTTATATCATTTACCATTAAGTAGCAGAGGCTAAGTCGACAGTAATTAATGGTACATAGGTTTGACAAACAGTCAGGTTTAGTAAACGGCCACATGGGTGATATTAATCAACATAAACTATTAGTAATTGTACCACCTCGACTCTGTAGACTGGCAGACTGGACGACTGACATCACCCATGTCAAAAGCTGGTGACAAATCGTTGTGAAGACAAGTGAATTACAAATGGATAGGGATAAATTGGATACATTGTGGTTTGAATTGGTGTTGACCACAATGTGGTCCCATTTATGTCTATTCATCAAATGGGTGATAACATAACAAGGAGTTGACTGTCACTACTATTTAAGAAGTGAATAACAGTAAACTCTTGATTGAGAAGACAATTAGAAGATTAAGATTGTTAAAATCTATATCTTTAAAACATTAAAGGTTTACCATCACTTATGTTAAGGTAATACATATCCTACAAAACATTACTTCCATATATACATATATATATATATATATATAAAAATTATGGGATAAGATCATGTGAGAATATTAATTGAGAATAACTAATGTGGGAATAAAATGGGTATCCTTAGTTGCGCTACAGGTGGGATTAAATTCAGTTAAGTGTGTGATGGGCTGGCAGCTTCACTTGTGATACGTTTGCCTTATATATAAGCATGCTTGATTGAGTGAAATACTATCTGTTTGTGGAACTATGGAGAGAACATTGCTGGCTAATAAATCAATGTGAGTTACAATAAGACTTGTGAATGACATAAAACATGAGAATAACATCTTCAAATGTTTCTAAAATACTAAACTTATGAACTCACCAATATAATGTTGACTATTTTTATTGCATGTTTTCTCAGGTGAGGAACATGTTTAGTCACCAGATTTCAGGACATGCTAGTGGGCCTGTATAGCGGACCTAGTTTCTTTTCGTTGTGTATATTTTGGTTAAATTTATGTGAATCACTTTCGTACATCTTGTGCAGATATAAGATAGCAACTTTATGATTATTTTTCGCTAGATTTACATTTTTAAATTAATTGAAAATGACTTATGTAATTTAACTTTGTAATTCTATGTTAATGTCATTTTAGCATTTCTAATTATATATCATGTGCATAGTAAACAATCTGATTATTTCGATTATCACACGATGTCACGCCCCGAGACCTTTTCGCATGACGGGAAAGTAAATCCAGCCCGCCGGTTCAGGGGTGACAAAAACTCAAGATGAAATATGTGTAGAAGCATGTAGTAATTACCCTTTATTTTCATACGTTTTTTTCTGGCTCGTTTTTTTCTTGCTCATTATTAAAGATTTCTTTTTATTAAACAAATTTGATCGGTGCTAGACGTATTGTAATTTTTATAAGTAATTTTACAAATATATATTATATACACACATCAATATCGATAATTCAATATAATATTTCAAATAATTTAAAAAATAAACTTAAACATTCTAACTCAAATACTTCAAAATTCAATATATACGAATTTCAATGTTAAGTCCTTGGATTTAATGTTTCAAATGTTGGATTCGATGTTTTAGAGAAATATTAAGAATTTTGGGTTGAGAAATGTCTCGAATAATCATGAATCTGGTCCTTTTTAAACGAAAAAAAGTAAAAATAACTGACTAATCCGCCTAGGCATCGCATAAAGCCAAATCGACACAGATTAAAGGTGTCTAGTAGTCGCCTATGCCGATTTTTACAACACTTACTGTGACTATCCTCCTAGCCTCCTAAGCCATAAGATTACTCACATTGGTGATCTAATTCAACCCAACTTATTATTAAAAAGCAATATTTTTCTTTCATTTACACAACTCAACCTAACTTAATTTTCACACGCATTCGCAACCAACCCAACTTAAGTTTTATTATATATTTATTATATAAATATGATTTATGGTTGTTTTAAAAAGATTATAAAATTACTTTATCTTAAATAAATATACTTATTATTTTATAAAAAATAAGGAAAAAAACATTTGTTTGAACAAGATAAACTCATAAGTGTTTATATTAAATAACTTTTTTTTTGTAAATAACTCCGATTTTTGATAAAAAATTATAACGGGATATTTAAAAAATATATATTGGATGATTAATTTTTAAAAAGATTTAAATTTTATACATTATTAAATAAATATTGAGTTATATGCAAAAGTAAATCAAAAGAAGTGAAGGTGTTACAGGGTTGTTAGAATGATTTGGATTGTGACTTCGGTCGGAGGATAAAGAAATTTATCTATTATTTCTTTACATTTTTTTACAAAATTTCCAGCGGACCATACATCCGTGTGAAAAGTCTAAGATCTTATCAAACCTATGTAAAATTCTAAAATATATGCTACGCCAATAGGTGGATGAGTAAATGTAGCTATACTTAATTATTGACCAACGGTTTTAGCACATGTCAGTGTTTAACTATTTCGTTTTAAAATGAAATCTTTTAACAATTTTGAAACTGTGATTTAATCAAATAATGATTTTAACCCATCAAACTTAACTATTATAATTGTTTTGACCCAAAACTTAAATATGATTGTGAGCCAAAAATGTTACTTGTCTAAATCAAATTGACTGAATTGATATACGATTATATTTTGGTCTGAAATAATTAATACTCTTAAACCACATGAGCCAAACCGTAATTTACTCTTAATTATTATTTATTAAAAAAGAAAAAAGGAAAGTCAATTTTTATGTTTCTAATATTCATACACCACCCCATCATTTATACAACATACTTAGGTCAAATCAATCTCATAACACTCACACAACTTTTACTTATACATATTTTTTAATATTAAAAAATTCAAAAAGTATTGTAATTCATACACCGGTGTGTCAATATACCAACTTTATTTAAAAGCGCGAACAAACTAATTATAAAATGAAATATTTAGTTAAAACGACATTATGACGTTTAATTAACATAATAGCCGTATATCGTTCAAATAACTTACATAATAAACATATATCGTTAAAAATTAAATTTAATTACGTAATTTAAGTTTAAATAAAATAAATGACTCAGATCGTTCAAATAATTCACGTATTAATCATATATATTAAAAATTATTTAAAAGCGCAAACTAAGTTTAAATAAAATAAATTAATTCAAGATGGCCCGTACTGGTTAGTACGGGCCGTATCAAGTTAGCAAAATTGGTTGACACCCAAAATGGCTTGGAAACACAAGCTTGGGCCAAGACGGACGGGCCGTACTGACCAGTACGGCCCGTCCAATAAAATGTTTCATTGATTCCAATGAATTTCCTGAAATGTTTATCGGTACTCAATGCGTGTCGTACTGGCAAATACGACCCATCTTATCTCGCAGGAGTGTTAAAATAAAAAAGTAGGATGTGTAAATAAAAGAGACATTTTTTTATCTTCATGTGCTAATTATTTGAGTCATATCACATTAATTATTTCTGTGGGACCTAAATCACGTGGGTGGTAGTTCTGTGGATAGGAGACTTTAAAAAGACTTTTAGGCTAAATTTTCTTTTCTCTTTTTTTGTTGTAAAATAATTTTTATAATCTTATAAAAAACTTTACCAGTCTTAACATAATATTGTATGTGTAGTATTTTCTTTCGATAATTTCAAATTATGTGTTAGTGTTTTATTATGTATGCCATAGTTTATTGTGAATATACTAACTTTATTTAAAAGCGTAAACAAACTAATTATAAAATGAAATATTTAGTTAAAACGACTCTATGACGTTTAATTAACATAATAGCCGTATATCGGTAAAATAACTTACATAATAAACGTATATCATTAAAAATTAAATTTAATTACGTATTTTAAGTTTAAATAAAATAAATAACTCATATCGTTCAAATAATTCACGTATTAAACGTATATCTTAAAAATTATTTAAAAGCACAAACTAAGTTTAAATAAATTAATTCAAGACGGCCCGTAATGGTTAGTACGGGCCGTATCAAGTTAGCAAAACTGGTTGACACCCAAAATGGCTTGGAAAAATAGGCTTGGGTCAAGACGGGCCGTACTGACCAGTACGACCCGTCCAACAGAATGTTTCACTAATTCTAAGGAATTTCCTGGAATGTTTGTCTGTACTCAATACGTGCCGTACTGGCCAGTACGGCCCGTCTTGGCTCGTAGGGGTGTTAAAATAAAAAGTGGGGTGTCTAAATAAAAAAGCTCCTTTTTTAGGGTGGTGTTAAACTTACACCTCAAATTCTACTGTGCACACCCCTCATGCGCCCCGTAGTGACCACTACGGGGCGTTTTAGTACGGCTTGTACTATCTTGGTCAAACGACAGGGGCTATGATTATACCTAAACGCCTTGTATGTTCTGCAAAAGTTTCGACAATGTCAGTTGATGTTGACCAAACGCCACGTAGTGGTCTCTACGGGGGGTTTAGGGTTGTCCCTAAGTGCCCCATAGTGACCACTACGTGGCGTTTGATGTTTAAAATGTGATAAATAGTTTATAACTTACAAATTCATCGTCCAAATATACACACATACTGCGTTACAATATCACACATTCTCTCGAATCACTTTTCAAATCGTTGAACGAGTTTATCTTGTTTCGTTTATTAGAATATCTACATTTTACACTCATATTTTTTATTTGAAAGATGTCTTGGTGGGATGGTGACTTTTTCTTCGGTCAATATTCCGACGTTTCGTGTGTGGCTGAAACTTATCAGGTATGAAACTGTATTTAGTTGTTTCTATTGTTAATAAAATGACAAACTAATCATAATGTTTTTAAGGAGGAGACTTGTGTGCAATCGTCTTAGGCCACAAATAGACCAGTATTGCCATATCTCAACGAAGAGGTGTGGGTCAAACTTCGTACTGACAGTTTGATTTGAACCAAGAACTTTGATTTGATGAAGACGTTAACAGGGAATGTTACGCTGGTGAACAATCACACTTACCCCAAGTTGCGGTTAAAGAGGAAGAAGCTGACGTTGTATACCAAAATATTGACTGGAATACCAATGAGGTAATATATTTTTCACTTGTTTTTAGTTATATGGACATTAGTTTAATGACAACATTTTTTCAGATATTGATTTCTGTGAAGGAGCTGATGGCATGGGTGAAAAGTAGAGCCCTTGATAATTGATACGTCGTAGTTACCGGACGATCTAAGAAAAAGAAGGGGACCGATGAGGTCAACAAAATATGGCTTGTGTGTGATCGTGGTGGTGAACACAATAGTACGGCCATCTTAAGGCGTACCGATAGCAAAAAAATCGGCTGTCCTTTTAAATTAGTAGGGATATACGACACTAATTCTTATGGTTGGAAGCTTCAGGTAATAAACGACAAACACAACCATGAACCTGTTCAAAATCTTGAGGGGCACCTATTTATTAGAAGAATGTCCGAGCAGGAACAAAACATGGTACATCATCTGACTGAGCAACACATGGAGTCACGCAACATACTTTCCAGCCTAAAGAAGCAGAATCCCGACAACGTCTCCATCCCGTAGAGACGTATACAATGTGCAGCAAAAATTTAAAAATAAACAAAAAGTCGGATCAACCCCAATGCAGGTCTTAGAGAACCTGCTGCATACTAAGAATTACGTATACTATACTCGCGAAAACTCCAAAACAAATGTCGTGGAGGAGATTTTTTTTTGTCATAAAAAATCATACACATGGTGACGTGCGTTCCCACATGTTCTTATGATCGACACGACTTACAAGACTAACATGTTCAAACTTCCTTTTGTACAGATAGTTGGTGTTACCTCAACACACCATACGTTATGTATTGCACACGCGTTCGTGAGTAAAGAAAAAGAGGAAAATTATCATTGCGTTCTAGAATGGGTAAAAGATATGGGTAAAAGAGGAAAATTAGTAGGGATATACGACACTAATTCTTATGGTTGGAAGCTTCAGGTAATAAACGACAAACACAACCATGAACCTGTTCAAAATCTTGAGGGGCACCTGTTTATTAGAAGAATGTCCGAGCAGGAACAAAACATGGTACATCATCTGACTGAGCAACACATGGAGTCACGCAACATACTTTCCAGCCTAAAGAAGCAGAATCCCGACAACGTCTCCATCCCGTAGAGACGTATACAATGTGCAGCAAAAATTTAAAAATAAACAAAAAGTCGGATCAACCCCAATGCAGGTCTTAGAGAACCTGCTGCATACTAAGAATTACGTATACTATACTCGCGAAAACTCCAAAACAAATGTCGTGGAGGAGATTTTCTTTTGTCATAAAAAATCATACACATGGTGACGTGCGTTCCCACATGTTCTTATGATCGACACGACTTACAAGACTAACATGTTCAAACTTCCTTTTGTACAGATAGTTGGTGTTACCTCAACACACCATACGTTATGTATTGCACACGCGTTCGTGAGTAAAGAAAAAGAGGAAAATTATCATTGGGTTCTAGAATGCGTAAAAGATATTGGTAAAAGAGGAAAATTAGTAGGGATATACGACACTAATTCTTATGGTTGGAAGCTTCAGGTAATAAACGACAAACACAACCATGAACCTGTTCAAAATCTTGAGGGGCACCTGTTTATTAGAAGAATGTCCGAGCAGGAACAAAACATGGTACATCATCTGACTGAGCAACACATGGAGTCACGCAACATACTTTCCAGCCTAAAGAAGCAGAATCCCGACAACGTCTCCATCCCGTAGAGACGTATACAATGTGCAGCAAAAATTTAAAAATAAACAAAAAGTCGGATCAACCCCAATGCAGGTCTTAGAGAACCTGCTGCATACTAAGAATTACGTATACTATACTCGCGAAAACTCCAAAACAAATGTCGTGGAGGAGATTTTCTTTTGTCATAAAAAATCATACACATGGTGACGTGCGTTCCCACATGTTCTTATGATCGACACGACTTACAAGACTAACATGTTCAAACTTCCTTTTGTACAGATAGTTGGTGTTACCTCAACACACCATACGTTATGTATTGCACACGCGTTCGTGAGTAAAGAAAAAGAGGAAAATTATCATTGGGTTCTAGAATGGGTAAAAGATATGCTAGATAAGTGTATGGAGCCCTGCGTGATAATAACCGACAGAGACCTTGCTCTAATGAATGCATGTCATAAGGTCTTTCTGCACGCTTCCAGGTATTTATGCAGGTGGCACATAAGCGAAAATATCTCAAAACACTGCAAGGCGAGTTTTTCAGACGACGATTGAAAAAAGTTTAAGGGTCGTTGGGGGAATTTGTGTGACTTTTTGTCGCAAGAAATTTACGACTATAACTATAACCGTCTGTACCAACAACTCGTCGCATATAACCGTCAAAGTAAGGGTCATTAAATATCATTATCATTATTTTTGTTAAAATTACATTTTTGTATGTCATAGTTGTTTTTTATTTCAGGGGTTTTGAATTATGTGACATAAACTTTGTTAAACCCATACAAAGACATGTTTGTCACCGCCTGGACTAATAGAACGCCAAACTTTGGTCAACGTACAACTAACAGAGTCGAGAGTCAACATTCAAACTTAAAAAGTTACCTGAGAACCACTAATAACTCGCTCTCGACACCGGTAGGTTTTGTTGATCAAATGGTAGAATCGCAGGATGTAAACATAAAACATGGGTTTGAAACAAGTTTAATAAAGACAATGGGTCATCATAAAATACCCATGTTTAATAACCTTCGTGGCAAGGTTTCACATAAAACTCTTGATTTATTACTTGATGAAATAAATAAGATCAAGGTTATGCGTCAAGGTAGTATGTCATGCGGCCACCAGTTGTGGACAAGTGATGGCTTTCCATGTGCTTGTCGGATCTCAACATACGAAAATACAGGTATCAAAATACTGTAACAAATTCCTCTTTGTTTGTTTTTTACATTTTTTTGTTGTTAAATGATTATTTTCCTTTCATTTGTATATAGACACGATTATCTCGCTTTCTGATATAGACATCTTCTGGACAAAACTTGATACTCGGTACCCGACACTTCTAGAAGACTTAGAAATCGACATCAAAGGACAAATGGGTCTAGTGACGCAGGAAATAAATTCAAAACCTGAGTCAGTGAAAAAGAGTCTGGCTAAAAAAAATACTTTCGCAAGTGTTTCTGTTTAAAAGTGAAAAGAAAACACCATTGGTTCAGAAGGATACACGCGAACGTCCGACATTGAAGACTCAACAACAAAGAGGGAATGAATCTAGACAAAGCACAGTTGTCTACTCACAAGAGAGTAGTTTTCAACTTCCAAGGCATAGTTAATTCACTCTAGCAATGTCAAACAAGCAAAGACCCGCCCTCCAACGTAGTCGTTCAATGTCTTCTAGAGAGACAACAGGGCTCGAGACAAGTCAAATTGACTCGGTAGTTGCTTCGCCAGTGAAACAAGAAGGAATGAACAATCTTAGACGATTTGGTCGTTACATTCCTTCAATGCTTAATTGCTATGTAAGCAACATACAAGATGTTATGCCAGACGGTAATTGTGGATTCAGGTCTGTATCCGTTTGGTTAGGGTTCGACGAAAATCAATGGGGTTTCATTCGCCAACAACTATTACAAGAGGTGGACACCAATAGTGAAGCATACAAATATGTTTTTAACTCGATGGACCCAACCTTATATGACGCGGTACGTCATAACATAAACTGGTTCGATATCAAACCTGCACCAGAAGAGCATTGGTTGCTTATGCCTTATACGGGTCTTGTTGTTGCACAGCGATTTGGCGTGATAGTTCACCTTATCAGTCGAGAAGGGTGTATCACGTTTTTCCCATTATGGTTAGCTCCATCGGCAATACCACAACATAATGTGGTTGGTCTTCTTCATATGCCCAGTCATTTCGTCAACATAAGGTTGGAGCGGGATTATCCAATTCCAACTCTAAAAGCGATGTGGAAACGTTAATGAAATGATGTCGCCGGTGCGTGGGAGACGATTTATCAAGAATGAATCCAACGGTATCAATCGATTATAGAAGCAAACAAAGAAGTATATTATCACAACGAAACTTTGTGACAACAATAATTTGTATTTATCTGTCATTGTTTTCAACGAAACTTTGTAACCTTCTATAATTAATCATAACGTTTAGTATAAAATGCATATTATGGTCTATATTAAATACATTTTAATAAAATATATTAAAAATATTACAATTAAATATAATAAAATTATATATATTACAATTAAATATAATAGAATTAAATATAATATAATTATATTTAATATAATTATATATAATATTATTAAATATAATATCATTATATATAATATAACATTAAATTAAAAAAAATAAACCTAAACGCCACGTAGTGACCACTACGTGGCGTATGGATCTTAAATTACCCCCCAAACGCCCCCGGCTCCCCACAAACGCCCCTCACTCACTCTCGTTTGCTCTCTACGCCACTGCCGAAGACCCGCTCGTTTGACACCCGTTTGAGCCTCGTTTGCTACTTCCAGGTTAGTTTTCCGACCATGTGATTGATTAGGGTTAAGATGGAAGACCGGGGATTGGGTTCTTGAGCAAACGAGGGAAAACCGCTCGCGTATGGTCCACTACAGGGCGTTTGTCCCCCTAAATTCAAATGAAACGACCCGTAGGGTCCACTACGGGTTGTTTGCTCATTCCAGGTTATTATTATTATTATTATTATTATTATTAGTATGATTATTTTTGTTATTATTATTACTAGTATTATTATTACTAGTATTATTATCAGTATTATTATTATCAGTATTATTAGTGTTACTGTTACTGTTACTGTTACTGTTATGCAGACATGTCTTCTTACGAGGGTGGCGATTTCGATGACCTTCCTGACCATCCGTGGTTGCAGTTCCCTCAAGGAACGGTCGCGCGTACCAAACGCGATCGGTTACTAAAGAAATCGATGGGCCAGCAGAAGGCTATCGATTACGATTTACTGACACAGATCGACGCGCGAGAGAGGATGACGGCCATCATTAGCGAGGACACGCCATGGTCTCGACTGTTTGAGATGTGTTACGCCCCTCAGTACCGACTCATCACTGTCGAGTTTCTTTCCACCTTCATCTATCAGCCTGTTGATCCGGATTTCCAGCCACATCCTGATCAGCCACAGCCGCCAGAGGAGATATCATTTCGACTTGCGGTTTCTCGTACGACATGAGTATGAGAGAGTTTGCTATTGTGTCAGGTCTGTACACCGAGGAAGAGACTCACATGCTGATCTACACGAAGGCTATTTCTACTGCTGACGACGGTGTAGTCAATGCCTGGTTGCCTCGTATCGGCGACGAGCCGCTCGTACGTGCAGCTTGGGTCACACGTATACGTGACCCGCTTATCAGGTATTTGCACCGGTGTATTGCCTCGTCTATTACAGGACGTGGCATGAGCCAGGAGTGGTGCACGTCGCATGATTTATTTTATTTATATTGTTTGTTGAGCGGGAGACCGTGCCACTTTGCACGGTGTTTGGCGGAGTACTTTTCTACCTACTGCCACCGCCAGGAGAGAGGCCTGATCTTCGGGCGGGGTATATGTGACCCGTATTGCTCGGTTTCACGGGCTTATTGCTATAGAGCCTGCATATATGGATGCTGTGTACCTTGTTCGATTAGATAGCAGGACGATGCACGGCATGCATATCGTGCAGCGGTTCCCCCATCTCGGGTTGCGGTTTGCACTCGAGAAGGGGGTCATTTGGCAGCCGGGGCCAAATAATCTCCATTACAGAGACGAAGACCACATGCCTCAGCAGCAGCCCCAGCCCCAGCCTCAGCAGCCCTCACGACATGACGAGCGGGAGCCGTATTAGGATGTGCCGCATCAGCATCCTAAGCGTGTATACAGAGCCGTTCGGCTTCCTGCTCGTGTCGAGGCTATGCTGCAGAGTATTGCTGATGCAACACAGCAGCTCGTTCAGCAGCAGGAACAGATCCAGCAGCTGCAGCTCCAGCTCACACATCAGCAGGCGTAGATGTAGCAGCAGCAGCTCGAGGTTATACATCAGGAGGCGCAGATGCAGCTGACGTGACGAGCGAATTGGTTGGAGGATTTGATCTCGTGGCAGGTGCAGGTCGAGCTTAGGCATGCTCATGCTGAGGGTGTCCAGCTTCCCGCAGTTTCGCAGCCACGAGATTATCCTCCTCCACCTCCACCTTAGTATTTTCAGTTATATTTGTATTTTTAAACAGAGATTTGTATTCATGTTTATGATTTGTATATATTTGGTTGTTTTGGTTGATGATGTGTGTATATATTTGGTTGTTTTAGTTGGTGATGCGTGTTTATTATTTAATTATGTTTTGTTGGTGATGCGTGTTTATTATATGTTTTGTTGGTGATGCGAGTTTATTATTTAAATATGTTTGGTTGATGATGCATTATTTATCGTATTTGCTTAAATAAATAACTTTATTTATATATCAATCAATTATATATTTAAATTATTATTAAATCTAATAATTAAAAACATTTTTAGCTTTCAAAATTAAAAGTTTTAAAAAACAATCTAAAATAAACGAACCGAGATACTGTAAAAAAATAAAAAACAAGTTTTAAACAAAAAAATATTAAATTTTTACAAACAAAAAAAACACGCGTTTAAAAAAATAACTAAACTTTTTACCGTACGAGAGATGTCGTCGTAAAGTAGAAACGTAATGAGAGATACGTCACAAAATATAAAAATAATTTTTAAACAAAACTATTATATTTTTAATTTTTTTAGTAAAACTATATTTTTACACCCTAAAACAATACTCAAACCCCCTAAAACATACTCAAACACCCCAAGTCTGCTGAGTTTAATTTTTTTAACCATATACGCCCCGTAGCGCCCACTACGGAACGTATTGGTGGCGGACGGAGTGTTGAATTAAATTTCTGAGGTGTGTAGATACCAGATAACCCCACCCTTCTTTTATCTTCATGTGCTAATTATTTGTGTCATATCATTTTAATTATTTCTGTGGGACCTAAATCACGTGGGTGGTAGTTCTGTGGATAGAAGACTTTAAAAAGTCTTTTAGGCTAAATTTTCTTTTTTTCTTTTTTTGTTGTAAAATATTTTTTATAATCTCATAAAAAACATTACCAGTCTTAACATAATATTGTATGTGTAGTATTTTCTTTCGATAATTTCAAATTATGTGTTAGTGTTTTATTATGTATTTCATAGTTTATTGTGAATTATTTATAAAGTAGTTGTACTTTGTCTGCAACCTTTAAAATGAGACTTATGTATTTTTTCGATTTGAATAAAAATAAAGATTTATCAGTCATGTGTTGCGATAAAAAGTAACATGATTGTCACTTTGTTATAAACCTAAAGTTTTCTCTCGTGTAAAACAAAGCTTCAAGACACTTGAATGCAAATAAAATAGTAAAAAAAAATTAAAAAGTTATTAGAAAATAACAAAATGTTATTATTTCCTTCTTTAGTCTTTAATATGTATAATAATAACTATGAGATATGTGTTGTTAATTAACTTTTCAAAGTTACATCGTAAGATGACTTGTAAACGTCAGTGTAGCTTATATTTTAAAATCTTTTGTGATTTAAATAAAAGGTCATAATTTAAATATTTTGTGTTTTAAAATGATAAAAATTTAGTTTGACATAATCTTACCACATGTAATATAGATTTAAAATTAAAGAAAAACGTAGGAAGATTAATTTAAAAATATATTCTTCCTATCATACCATTCATTACTTCATAAATGCTTATGTTGTCAGAATGTGTCAGAATGTGTCAGTTAGATGTCTGGCGGCTAAAAAACATATACGAGTAGTATGAAAAGTTGAAAATTTACAACTTTTGTTTTAACAACCGATATACGTACCTGTTTAACTTATTTGTGACATCGTAATCGTCTAAGTGTTTTGAATGGTTAAAAGATAGCTTTTAACGTAATCATGTTTAATCGGTAAGTTGTAAAATAATAACGGGTCGTAACGTAATTATGTTATAAAATAGTACTTTGTTTTGAAATCCGGTATACCTACGTGTTTAACGTTAATTTACTTATATAATATCGTATAATTGTTTTATCTTTAAGTTATAAAATAATATCTATTTATAATATCATCTAATCATACTTTTTTTGAAATCCGGCATTCGTAAACGCGACACGTACGTGTTTTATTAATTTATAATATTGTCTTATTGTTTGAAAGAAAAGCGTAACCATTTTTAATCGTTTTGTTGTAAAATAATAAGTATTTTAACGTAATTTTGTAATTATATTGTCTACTTGTTTTGTTTGACAAATATTTTAATATCGTGATGTTTAAACGTTTAAATTTAAACAACAATTTTTTTAACATAAGTAGTTATGATTTTCGTAATTTTATTGTTATAACCGGTATATATAGTCGCTTTTATCAAAAAGATATACATTTGATATCGTTTAAATGTTTTGTTTGAAAATTATTTTAACATAATCGTGTTTAAACGTTTATTTTAAAATAATAGTTGTTGTGTTCACTGTTAATTACACGCAACTTCCAACCACCGCAGCTCCTCTCGTATTGGCCGATTAACTCAAATTCACATCCGGTCTTCTTTGAACCAGTACGTATTAGTTTTGGTTGTCCTTTGTACATGCTACCACGATTGCATTTGAGCCACACCTTAATGACGGCTCCGGATGCATTAGTTTTGCTTCGACGTCTAACTAACACATAACCGTTTTCAAGCCCTCAGGAAATGGCTCATTCAACCAGTTCATCAGGACCAACAAATATCTGAAACCAACAAATGTTTAAGATTTTATAAACTAACGACTGTAAAACAAATAATCTTATTACCTGATCAGTTTCATAAACACACATATATTCATCTCCGAAGATGTTTCCCATCGACATTTTTAAACCTTTAGTACGATTTCGAAGAAATACAAACAAGTAATATTTAACTAGTAATAGATTGAATGAAGAAAACTAAAACTTCAACGTTCATTATATAGTAGGTATTTGCACGCAAATCGAGAATTTATCCAAACGTCACATCAAATAATTTATACGCAAACCGAGAACCCAAATGATTGGCACATATTTCAAAACTGGATTTCCATACGAGCCGTATAGATCTATACGGGTCGTATGGTTGGCGTCGTAGGAACATGTCAGGCCTGTGATGTGATGTGTCAGAGAATGTAGGGTGTCAGATTCATATACTACCCGTATAGTGGTATACGACCCGTATAGATGGTGTTCAAGGAACGGGCCTGGTGTCTCCCTAACAGCTCCCATTTAAAATTAATAAAACTAAAACAAAAACTAATTATCGCCATGAGTTTGTCTGCTAGACAAGTGATTAAATAATAATAAAAAATCGGATGAGTGAATCTTTATGAATGTTGTTATTGTTACACCCTTTATGCGGATAATGTACGACCCGTACAGAATGTAGGGGCCGCATATCACACTCAATACGACCAATAAAACGGGGGCATAAGCATGTACGGCCATATATGGTATGTAGTATTAGACTACGAGATGTTGGACCGATTTGGAGCTCGGAAACAATCCGAATCCAATGAAAAAACTACTCGACAACCTCTGGGATAGTGCGGAATCCTATTCCAGGGTTTTCCAATCGAAACCAACAGGAACCGTGGTGATCCGAGGCTGTAGAAACAACTTGGAAGCAACGATCGAACACCACGGATTGAGAATCGAACTTGGATGATCAAGAACCGCTCAGATCTTCTAGGGTTTTGACACTGGAGTGCTAGGGAAGAAGGAGGGCTCTGGAAAGTTAGGTTTGAAATGATTTGAACTTCTATATATAGGCTGTGGTCATTCGCCGAATGAGAGGCCGAAGCAGCTCATTCGGCGAATGACTAAGCTCGAATGAGCAGTCATTCGAATGAGTCATTCGGCGAATGACTCATTCTGAACTCAGACATTCGCTATAACCTTCATTCGGCGAATGACTTCATTCTAGAGTCATTCGCCGAATGAGTAACTCTCATACTCAATTCAGTTAATAATCAAATCAAACAATTAGATAAACATTAATAGACAATAATCAATAGAAATAAACATGATGAATTAGATATAAAGACAACTTCCATTAATACTTTGAATAATTACATGATAAGAATTACAGAACTGAACTAGGGACAAAAACGTGTATCAACAAACTCCCCCTTGGACCTAGTTCAGCTCTTTGGAGTGTCTTTCTTAGCAAGCTTGTCTGAAATAGCCTTCCAATCAGCACCAGCATGAACCTTTAAGCAGATGCAGAGACGAATAACTCTCATGTACTGAAGAGCCTGCTCCATATCCTGTACATCGAAGAAAATCTGATGTCGAAAGAAAGCTTTGACATCATTCAGTGATAGATTGGTCAGCCACATGGGATCAAAAACTCTGATAGTTTCCCATTTCTTGTCTTTGCATAACACAATCACAGCTTCACCGGTTCTCCCGTCATAGTACCACCATCGGAAGCCATCCATAAAGTCTTGACGCATCTTCCGTAAAGGAATCTTCTTCATGACTTTAGGGGGAAGCCACTTCAGGATCACTTTATGCTTCCGGGTATCCCCATCTATCTCTGGCAAGTAGTACCTCTCTGGTTGCTGTGGCTGAAAGTTCACCCATCTCTTCCGGTATTCATACTTGATTTGTCGAGAGAACCAAGCAGACATCCCGGAGTCTTCACAGTATAGCATGTTCAGACGTGCTAGTTGATTGACTTCGAATCCAGGCAACGTCTTGAAATCATGCGGGTGTTTGAAGTAGTCTATTCCCTTTTCCCTCTTTACTGCGTAGCACCCAAGATCATGGAAGTATGCCCAGCTGAGTATCTGACCTCCAGCTTTATAGCCTTTGGTCCTGTAGACTTTCTTGTGTGTGGCTGGCATCTTCTCTGTGCTTTGTTTCTTCAAAACCTCCCAGTACGCAGCCCATTCTTCTTTTCTTTTCTTTAAATCATCAGCTTCAGCCTTGCTAGCCTCTACTTGTTCTTCTAAATATCTGACCAAGAGATCCTCTGTTTCTTGATCAAATGGCTCAGTGAATGTAGGCATCTCGTCTTCAGCCGATGTATACTTGGGGTATTCTTCTTCGGTGATGTCTTCCAAAATGACTTCATCTACATCATCAAAGATTTCTGGTTCGGGCTCTTCGGTACTTGAGAGTTATTCGTCTCTGCATCTGCTTAAACGTTCATGCTGGTCCTGATTGGAAGGCTATTTCAGACAAGCTTGCTAAGAAAGACACTCCAAAGAGCTGAACTAGGTCCAAGGGGGAGTTTGTTGATACACGTTTTTGTCCCTAGTTCAGTTCTGTAATTCTTATCATGTAATTATTCAAAGTATTAATGGAAGTTATCTTTATATCTAATTCATCATGTTTATTTCTATTGATTATTGTCTATTAATGTTTATCTAATTGTTTGATTTGAGTCAACAACCATTTCTCACTCAAAAGTCTTCATAAACTGGATCCCACAAGTCAAACTTTCTAAGTTCTCATAAGTTGTTTATTTATTTTGTATAGTCAGCCTATCAGTACATCCCATCATCATTTCCTTGTGATTTTAGCTCATGCATTCATTTCTGCTTTTATGACATAATGAAATCAATGTGCTATATCATTAAACAGGACTGTTTCATTTTTAATTTTTCTATTGTTTTTGGTTTTTCAAATTTTCTATTGTTTTTGGTTTTTCAATTTAGAATTTCTCCCCCTAAAAACCTAAAAATAGAAAATCTTTTTGTGTTTTTGATGAGAAAAGATAACTGTACAAGAGAAACTAAAAATACTAAAAAATAAACAAAACTATCTAATTAAGGTGATGATCATTTGTTAGACTCAGATGAAGATTGAACTTCATCCTTTTGGAAAACACCATTAGCCGATAACAAATATAAAAATCTGGGTTTATCAAAAGCTTTTGTGAAAAGATCGGCTTTTTGGTGATCGGTGTGAATTTTAACAACATCGATTAATTTCTTCTCAAAACAATCACGTATGAAGTGATATTTTATGTCGATGTGTTTGGTTTTGGAGTGCTGCACTGGATTTTTAGTGACAGCAATGGCGGCAGTGTTATCAACATAAATCGGAGTGTTAGAAAAATGTAACCCATAGTCCCTGAGTTGCTGTTGAATCCAGATGATTTGAGAACAGCAACTTGTAGCAGCAATATATTCAGCTTCACAGGTTGAAGTAGACACCGACGTCTGCTTCTTGCACTGCCAGGTGACCAATCGGTTTCCAAAGAACTGACGTCCCGCAGATGTTGACTTGAAATCTCTTTTGCATCCACCATAATCTGAATCACTATATGCAGTAAGCTCAAAGTTATCATCATTAGGGTACCATAAGCCAAGTTCCGGTGTACCCTTCAAATAACGCATAATCCTTTTGACAGCAATCAGGTGAGATACTCTTGGTTTGGATTGATAACGAGCACACAAGCAAGTGGCAAACATGATATCTGGCCGAGAGGCAGTGAGATACATGAGAGATCCGATCATTCCCCGATACAGAGTGGCATCAATTAACTCCCCCTTTTCATCTGGAGTAATCCCGTGATTAATCGCCAGTGGGGTACCAGCAGGCTTCGCATCAGACATACTGAACCGGCTCAGAATGTCACCAACGTATTTGGTTTGATGAATAAAAATACCTGCCTCAGACTGATCCACCTGTAAACCCAAGAAAAACTTCATTTCTCCCATCGAACTCATTTCGAATTTTTCTTTCATTACACTCTCAAATTCCTTGCACAGATTATCATTGGTGGATCCAAAAATTATGTCATCCACATATACTTGTACCAAGAGTAAATCACTGTCCTTCTCACGGATGAATAAAGTGCAGTCAATGACACCTCTTCTGAACCCGTTGTTCAGAAGGTGAGTGGAAAGTGTCTCGTACCACGCTCTCGGAGCCTGATGCAATCCATACAACGCTTTGTCTAGCTTGTAGACTTTATCACGATGCAATGGATCTTCAAAACCGGGAGGTTGATTTACATACACTGTTTCACTGATAACTCCGTGAAGGAACGCGCTTTTTACATCCATTTGATAAACCTTGAACTTTTTGAAGGATGCATAAGCCAGGAAAATACGAATGGCTTCTAGTCGAGCGACCGGAGCAAACACCTCATTATAATCCAATCCCTCTATCTGTCTGAATCCTTGAACCACCAGACGAGCCTTGTTTCTCACAATTATCCCGTGATCATCCTTTTTGCAATGAAGAACCCATCTAGTGCCAATGACTTTTGCACCTTTGGGTTTATCAACTAGTTGCCAGACCCCTAGCTTCTTGAACTGCAAAAGTTCCTCTTGCATGGCGTCTACCCATGATTCTTCTTTGAGGGCTTCAGTGACGGTACGCGGTTCTACTTGAGAGATAAAGCAGGAATGAGCACAAAAGCTTACATCTGCAAAATCAAGAATGTCTGCAAGACCACCTGAAGAAATCTGACTTCGAGTCTTCACTCCATCTAAAGGACTCCCAATAATGTTGTCTTGAGGATGAATTCGATTAATTCTTCCAAAAGGATGAGCAGGAACCTCAACCTCAGGATCTAAGTTATTCAAATTCAAGTCCTCAAGACCAGGTACAAAATTTTCAACAACTGGTTCAGGAGCAGCTGGAGGATTGTCGTCTGTGTCTGAACTGTCATCATTTATCTGTGTAGAGGGACCAGATGTAGATGTAGGTTGAAAAATAGCATCGGGGGCATTCTGTACATCATACAGCATCTGTACAGCTACATCTTCATCTGAGTACATGGGGGGCATATTGAATGAGTCGAAAAGACTGGAATAGTCAAACATCCAATCTGGCCCTTTTCCAGGTGGGGGCATTGTATACTTTTGAACATCCACATGGTACCACTCCTCCACATTATGAGTTGCAATGTTGTAAACTCGTTTATTTGGAGTACTGTACCCAAGAAAGTACCCTTCTTCCACCTTTTCATTGAACTTGCTCTGCTCATGTTTCTTAAGCATAGTGCATGGAGCACCAAATGGTTCTAGATACTTAAGATTTGGCTTTCGGTTATGGAGCAGTTCAAAGCAAGTCTTCCCATGTCTCTTCACAATTAGGACCCGGTTCAATGTGTAACAAGCATTGGCAACAGCTTCATTCCAGAATTGAACCGGTATAGAAGAATCAGCAAGCATAGTTCTAGCAGTCTCAATCAATGTCCTATTCTTGCGTTCAGCAACGCCATTCATCTGTGGAACATATGGAGCACTAAACTGTTGCACGATGCCTCTTGCATTACAAAAATTCTCCAAGTTGTGATTTTTAAACTCCGTTCCATTATCAGTTCGAAATTGACGAATCTTGAGATTATAAAGGGATTCAAGTTTGGTAACCAGAACTTGAATGCAATCAAACGTTTCTGATTTCTCCTTCAAAAAGAAGACCCAAGAGTATCTGGAGTATTCATCAGTAATAACAAGACAGTATTGATCTCCAGCTATACTCTTCCGATTCACTGGACCAAACAAATCCATGTGGAGAAGCTCAAGAGGAACATTGATTGAATGATATTTTTTCAGCTTATGAGACTGCTTAGACTGCTTTCCTTTCTTGCATGATACACAGATATCAGACAGCTTAAAATTTTTTAAGCTAACTCCCTCAACCAAACTGTTGTGTACCAGATGATTCATCTTGCGCAAACTCAAATGACCCATCCTCTTATGCCAAAGGATTGAATCTTTCTCAGTTGCTTTTGTCATAAAACATGAAGCTGTGGAGGATGTAGTTGAAGCTGTGGCCATATTGAGAACATACAAGTCTTGTTTTCTTGGAGCAGACATCAAAATCCAATCTTCAGGTATCTGCACACCTTGCTTGAGAATATAACACTTTGAGTCATCAAACAGAACCTTGTACTCTTTGTCACAAATCTGAGAGACTGACAGGAGGTTGTTTTCCAATTGTTTGACATATCTGACATTATCGAACGAAACCTGTCCATTTGTCAAGATTCCCTCTCCTGTAATGAAACCACCCTTGTCTCCAGCAAAAGCTACATAGCCACCTCGAACTGCGTTCACATTGGTGAGCAAAGAAATATCACCAGTCATGTGTCTGGAAGCCCCACTATCAACGATCCAATTGCTGTTTACTCCAGCTTTTGGGGCAACCTACACAATAAAGAGACTATCAGTTTACATTGGGAACCCAAGCCTTTACGGTCTTGGGTTGACCCATTGAGTCTCGGATCCAAACATCGATCCATTTTCCCTTAGGAATAGGTTTATCTGAAATTTGTGGAACAGATACCTCAGATGATTTAACTTTCCAAATTGCATTTTTATCAAAAGAGGTTTTCAGATAAATGGATGATGATTTTGATTGGTTAATCTTAACCCCATTTGGAACAATCAAAGTTTCCAACTTTCCCTTTCCCTTGTCTGAACTCTTAAATTGAGTTTGTGGTGTTGATTTTGACTGAAAAGACTTAGGCACATATTTTACCGGTTTTGGTAAAGCAGATTTTAAATTTTTGAAAGGGACAACCTTAGGTTTGATCAATTGAGGGCAAAACCTCACAATATGCCCTGGTTCACCACACTCAAAACAGACTTTGTCACCTTTTTTATGAAAATGTTTCAAATCAGAAAATGTCTTTTTAGTTGATTTAAAAATATTTGATTTATGACAATCTGATTCAAAACCCAAACCCGTCCTTCCTTTGTTACCAAACTGGGCTGATTTGGTAGCACAATTAGCTTCAGACCCCTGTGAAGCTTTAACAAAGCATAATTCTTTGTAAATCTTTGATTTGGAGATTGGGTCACCTTTCATGACACTAGGAGTTTGATTCCGAGGAGTGCTCTGTTTTGATGAATACTCTGATTCATCCTCGGAATCAGAAACCCAATCTTCCACAATTCCATCCACCCTTGAATCCTTAGTCTGAGATGAACTTTGATTTTTACTCAGACTAATTGGATCAACTACTAACGGAGTAGTAACTTGAAAATCCTTAACATCTTTGTCATTTGGAGTATTGACAAAGGCATTTAGGATTGGTGGAGGACACTTTTGATAGTTAACCTGTTCCTTCCCTTTATCAGTACCCCTACTGATCATATGCTCAATGATATAAGATGAGCTCTCATAGCTCTTGAGCTTCTGTCCTAAAGTCTCATAATCACATTCAACTAATGCTAATTTCTTCTTGATCTCATTTATGGTATTGAGATAAGAAGTTATAGCATCTTGCTTGTTCAGAACCGCGATCTCGGCCTCATGCAGTTGTCGATTTAAAAGATCAATTTTATTTTGAAAATCCTTTTCATTAGATTTTAAAACTTTGTTTGCTTCAATGCACAGATCGAGGTCGGTCATCAGATCACTGTTATGCTTCTGATAAGCAAGAACCTTACTCCTAAGATCAACACAATTGAAACAATCAGATTGAGAAGATGAACAATCAGTGTATACCTGCTCAGAAGACTCAGTAGAAGCAGAAGAGTTTGCCATCAAGGCAAATTGAGTTGAAGAGTCATCAGCTTCTCCATCAGATTCTTGAGTGTCATAATCCGTCAAATTTTCTGATTCCGAACTTGATGTCTTGTCATCAATCACCAACAAATCTTCCTGACTGCTTTCTTCATCAATATCATCAGAATTCTGAATCTCTGCCACACATGCTTTCTCTTGATCTTCCTTATCAGCATTAAATCTGAAGTCCCAGTTTACTCCTTCATCTTGTTGAACCATCAAAGCTTTACTACCAGAAGATGAAGATCCAGCTGGTGAAGAAGAATCAATAGGAACTAATCGCCTTTCAGAATTAGCAGGTGCAGACTTTTGATGCTGAAATGGGTTCTTGTTTCCAGCTTTCTTCGGCTGCTTGCACTGTCTGGCAAAATGACCTTTCTCACCACAGTTATAGCATGTAACAGAAGCCATATCAAATCCAAACTTTGACTCCTTGTTTAAATTGATGTCTTTCCCGGTCCTCTTCACAAACTCCTTAGCTCTTCTAACTGCACTAGTTAATGCCCACATGATGTCAATTCTTTCCATATCATCAGGATCAATTTGAGAGTAGTCATCATTGGTCAAATATGGATTGCCGATCTGACCAGCAACCAAACCATCATATGAACTAACCAATGTTGACAGAAGACCCATGTGCTCTTTAGCAATCTCAACTGTGACTTATCAAAGTTCTCTGTCTTCAGACTTGCAGTAGGCTGATGATGCTCTTGTTATGAGCTAGATGAAGAAGATGTGCTAAAGTGCATCTGAGCTGCAGATGGGGCTTCAGAAGCTTTAGGCACAAAGGCAGTTTTCAGAGGAGCATGAGTTGTAGACTTATCAACTGTGGGGGTGGAGTAGTATAGAGAAGGATCTTGAACTTGCACAACTCTTTTGGCCTTCCACTTGTTCTCTATCTCCTGTTCCTTCAACTTCTGAATAAAATCATTGATGTCCATATGAGCCATCATCTGATTTTGCTTAAGGACCATCAAGAAAGACTCCCATTTTGGAGGTAGTGCATCTGCCAAACATTGAATCTTCTCTTGAGTTGTAGTTTTAACCTCGTGGTTAAACAACTCACTCAACAAATGATAGAACCTTGCAATCAACTCATCAAGGGACTCATTACCCACATACATAAAGCTATTGAACTCTTTCCTTAAAGCTTTAGACTTAATGCTCTTTAAGGCATCATTCCCTTCATATCTTTGTTGCAAAGCATCCCAGAGTTGTTTAGCAGAAGCAAACTGTCTAAATTGATGAAAGATGTCTGTAACAATGGACTGTGACAAGATAGCATAGGCTTTCTTCTCATAGTCATACAGTTTTCTTTGAGGCTCGGTCATCCGTGTAACCAGCATAGGAGTTCCATCCTCATTTAAAGGCCTCAAATATCCTCCCTCTATCATCATCCACAGATTTGTATCCACTCCATTGATGTGAATCTCAAATCTATACTTCCAGTGAGGATAGTCATCCAAAGTCAACAACTTAGGAGCTTTGTTTGAGTTCCCGGTTTCATTCTTTGTCAACAAGAGAGTCTGAATGCGATGGTTTTGGTTAGCCATGAGTGCTAGATCCTCCATTTGATCAGAAGGAATAAGATTCAATACTTAGAAAAATTTCAGAGGTGACTGGCGAATGACTGCTATTCAGGCGAATGTCGGGGGCCGATTGAGTAGAAACTGGCGAATGAGAAACTGAGTGTGACAACTGGCGAATGGGTGAGTCGAATGACCTATTCGGCGAATGGCAGATCGAATGAGGTCTTTCGCCGAATGAGAATGGAGAATGAGGTTTATTCGGCGAATGAAGAATGGCGAAGGAGCTATTCGCCGAATGAGACCTATTCGGCGAATGAAGGGCTATTCGGCTGAACTTATTCGGCCGCCAGAGTCATTCGGCGATCTGGGGTTTTTGACAACGAAAATTTTGATAACTTGAGATTTTGACCAGATCTAACCACCAAATTTTGTACAAAACTTCAAGACATGATAATAAACCAATTGGGAAGGAATTAGATCAAACAAACCATAAAAACACTTGATATTTCAATGAAATAGTGACTTGGGAAGCAAGAAAAATAGGGTTTTTGGAAGTTACGAAAATCAGGGTTTTAGGAATCTCAGATCTGTTGATTTTGAGTAGAAATCGAGTAGAATCAAGAGCCAAAGCTCTGATACCACTTTGTTGGACCGATTTGGAACTCGGAAACAATTCGAATCCAATGAAAAAACTACTCGACAACCTCTGGGATAGTGCGGAATCCTATTCCAGGGTTTTCCAATCGAAACCAACAGGAACCGTGGTGATCCGAGGCTGTAGAAACAACTTGGAAGCAACGATCGAACACCACGGATTGAGAATCGAACTTGGATGATCAAGAACCGCTCAGATCTTCTAGGGTTTTGACACTGGAGTGCTAGGGAAGAAGGAGGGCTCTGGAAAGTTAGGTTTGAAATGATTTGAACTTCTATATATAGGCTGTGGTCATTCGCCGAATGAGTGGCCGAAGCAGCTCATTCGGCGAATGACTAAGCTCGAATGAGCAGTCATTCGAATGAGTCATTCGGCGAATGACTCATTCTGAACTCAGACATTCGCTATAACCTTCATTCGGCGAATGACTTCATTCTAGAGTCATTCGCCGAATGAGTAACTCTCATATTCAATTCAGTTAATAATCAAATCAAACAATTAGATAAACATTAATAGACAATAATCAATAGAAATAAACATGATGAATTAGATATAAAGACAACTTCCATTAATACTTTGAATAATTACATGATAAGAATTACAGAACTGAACTAGGGACAAAAACGTGTATCAACACGAGAGAATTTCAACGAGGCAATACATGTAGTATATATATATTTACGGACCGTATAACACCTCTTTATACGAACCACACTACAAGAAACTTATCTTACAACAACAACTTTTATAGCAATGATAAAAATCATTGTTATAAGTAAGAGTATAATAAGGACATTTCGTTGCTACATCTTTTTCATAAAAATGAACATTGTATTATGGTAGGAATGTTTGATGTCTTTTGCAAAGCCTATAGGAAGGATATGTCATTACTATAGGTAAAAATATATTTTTTTATCATTATTATTTTATTTTAGAAATATAAAAAAGAAAACCTTTATAATAGTTTCAGTTAGAGTGACGAAATATTGTTTATATAGGTAAAAATAAAATTTTAAAATACATTTTTTAATCTTAGCATAATAATAAGAATATTATAAAAAAATTTATATATGGAGATAATATTTAGTTGCTACAGGTGTAGGTAAATTTATTTATTTTTATTATGTATTTATTAAGAAGAAAATCATGGAAATTGGTTTCACCTAAATCGACGAAATGTTGTTGTTATAGGTAAAATATATATTTCTTAATTATCCTCTTTTAATCTTAGAAATATAATAAGTCTTTTAGAAAAAAATATTTTACCTACAGTCACAATATGCAGTTGCTACCGATATAAATAAATGTATTTATTTTTTTATTTTGTTAAGGATTTATTAAGAAGAAAACCATATAAATTATTTGCATCTACAACAACGAAATGTTGTTGTTATAGGTAGAAAATATTTTTTCAATTGTTTTCTTTTAATCTTCACTAAATAATAAGAAAATTAAAAAAAAAAAGATTAGGTATAGCCATGACATTTAGTTGTTATAAATAAAAACTAAATTTATATAGTTTTTTTTATAATCTAGTATGAATAAATTTTTGTTTTGTCATGATTTGTCTTTTTTAATTTGTTTTCTTATTTTATCTTGAAAAATTTTTATAGTGGAAAATTTTCAAGTATTTTCGAGTTCTGATTTCGAGAACACATTTTCTGGTACTACATTTCTAGAACAGTTTTTCGAGTACATGTTTTCGAACACTGGGTCTTCAAGATCTCATTTTCTAGAACAACATATCGAGCACAAACTTTCAAACACTTGAAGTTCGTGAACAACTTTTCGAGATCCCTACTTCGGGTACTAGAATTCAAGTACACTTGGACTTTCGAGTAAAGCCTGAACTTAGTGTATTGCTTGGGATTTCGAACACTTGAGGATTTCGAGAACACAGGGGCTTCAGGACTTGCTAATTTCGAGAACTTGGACTTAGAAAATTTTCTGTTCATCATGGCATCAAAGAATCTTACCAACTTATCCAACTTGCTGAATTTGGATTATGAAATAGGCACCAGAACTAAGCCTACAAGGCTCGTATTAGGAGACAACTTCCAAGACTGGAAATTCAGATTCCAGTCATTCATCAAGTATACAGATCCGAAGCTATGGAGATCGATAGACGAGGGGCTTATGTGCCTATACACCAGAGTGAGTTCAATGTGTTATTTTCCAAAGATCCAGAGTTGTACACTGAGAACGACATCCTATTGAAGGAGAAGGATGACAAGGCTTATGCCTCAATTACTATGGCGTTGTCAACTGATGTGGCTCATGGGTTCAAGGAGCATAAGACGGCTAAACAACTCTGGGATGCGTTAGTGGAACACTTTGAAGGGAATGAGGATATGAGAGAAAGTCGCAAAGACATGTTGAGGCAACAATTCAACATGTTTAATCATATCAAGGGATAGTCTTTAGAGGCTCAACTCAACAGATTCACTCACCTCATGACAGAGATGACAAGTGCTAGGATTGAAATGTCAAAGGGAGAAGTTAAAAAGAAACTCTAGAATTCACTGCCATACAACTGGAACTCCAACTGCACAACAATCAAGAGGACAAAAGATGTCACACCCCGAGCCGGCGGGCCGGATCGTATGTCTCGTCAGGCGGAAGGTTCCCGGGGCGCGATATCGGAAGTGATAATCATAATGATAAGATTGTTTACATTGAATCAACATTTAGAATAACTGAAGCACAATTAGCATTAAACTAGGATTACAAAGTTAAATTACAATTGTCAATGTTTGATAATTTAACTGAGTAAACCTATCAATAGAATCAAATGTTTACAATCTTGTAACTATACAAGATGTCAAAAGTGATTCACAGAATCAACAAAATATGTGCTTTTCCAAAAACTACTAGGTCTTCTAACTGAGCATCCTAGTAAGAAATCCTGAGCCTTAACTTACTCCTGTACATCACCTGAGAAAGCATGTAAGAAAACAAATTAACACAATGGTTGGTGAGTTCATGTAGTTTAGTAATTGAAAAATAGCTTTTGCAAACCTTTTCGGTAACCACCTTAACCTCATTAACATCACCTGTAATATCCAATTCGGTATGCTTATATATAGGGCATACGAAAGGGTCGAGCCAACAACCCGCCCAGACGCCATCTCACCACATACTAAACTTTAACACCCCGACCGATGGCGGAAACGTCGGGATGCCACGAGGGATGTGTAGATTGTTCATAAGCTCGTGGGCATCTAATTAAATCATCAAATATCAATTAATCAACCAAATTAATTGCACAAAAATCTTGTTCATCATGAGCTAGTTACATCAATTACACAAAAGATTTAACTAAACCAACTAAACTCTAGTCTTCAGAATTTCAGTTATTTTAGCTAAGTCCAAGATCCTAAGTAATGATGTCCAAAAGATGTAGAGCTACATGCTCTGCCTACTTCTCCTCGTTTCCTGAAACATGTAAAAATCAAATGTCAACTACGAAGTAGTTGGTGAGTAATCATAAGTTTCTATATTTAAAAATGTTTTACAAAATGATTATAAACGTTTGTGGTTTCCTGAGAAAATCCACATGAGCACCTGCGAGATAATCCAACGCATAAACCAACACACAATCACAAACACACAGTCACATAATTCAAATAATCATAGATAATCAATCACATATACATTCAACCAATCTCAATCATCAATATCTTCAATTAGTATAAGTGACAATACATGCATCATTGTGAATGACCAAGGTCAATGACAACGACACACGGATTGTGGCAATCTACGTGACAATACATGCAATCATTGCGGATGACCGAATTCATCAGCAACGATTCATGGAGCTGTGATAATCCAAGTGACAATACATTCAGTCCTTATGGATGACCGAAGTCAACAACAACGATTCATGGAATAGAGATAATCTGTGATAATCCATAAACAGAGAAAATCCCATAATATGAATATCATAATGATAAACCAGGTATCACCCATGTGTTATCAAAATAATATGTTTAGACTGGTATACATGTTCCACCTCCGAGTTTGAAAACAAAATAGTTTAAAAAAGAGGTTATGAGAACTCACCTGAGTCCTTAGATTCAGTACGTTTGCGAAATGCGCGCTCACGTGTATGAAACCAAAAGCAACTCAGAAATCTGTAATTATTATGTATTTCATAATCATAAGTGTATGTATTTCAGTGGAATTAAGTGTTTGTGAGTATTTACTTTAAATCGTAAAGTGTTTCGCTAACTTAGTTTATTTAATCTAAGTTAAAATAAGATACCCAACATTTTCTATGTATTCATCATTATATTATTAACTTAGTTTATTTTCTCTATGTTTACATGAACACTTGTTGCTACGAAAGTTGTTATCATCACATATAATTTAAACTTGTGAGTTTTAATCATATAGTGATGATAAAACAGATATATGTAACCTTATGTATAACTCCCATAGATATGTGTACAAAAAGGTGCTCACCTTAGTTATACCCATATCTATACATACATACATACATACATACACATTTGTTTCAATTTGACTCCCATGGTTTACGTTATTAAAATCTAATTTAAGTTTAGAAATGTATACTTGGGTTATTTACATAACATGCTCAATATATGTAAACCCATACTTTAAAACTCATGTCTATTATATATAAAAAATGGTAGTCCTTAGAAACATTCTTGCATGCATGGTTCTTCGTAACGTCGTGTTCTTTTGTTTATCTTTGGTGCTCGTGTACTCGTATACTCTTTTACTTAACATGAAAGCCTAGGTTTTGAAGCCCTTAATGTTCCTAAAGATCCAAGGTTCACCGCCCATCCTAAGTTAAGCAATTCTAGGTTCGGCCCAATGGTTATGGTTCGAAGCTCCTAGGTTCGCCGGTTGAATTTACATGGTAAGGTTCGCTGCCAAGGAAAAGGTTCGGCTGAGACATTAAGGTTCATCACTTGTGGTTTTGGCCATGCAAGCTTCGGCCCTCAAGGTTCGTTCATTCATTTCCCGCCCATAAAGGTTCGGTCCTATGTAGGTTCGTAGCCCATATGATGTGCCAACTGCCAAGGCCACAGGTTCGTCCAATATAGACTAGCTCGTGGTCCTAGGTTCGCGACCACCTAAGGTTCGGCTGATCATGGGAAGCTTCGGCCAGGACAAGCGCATGGCCAACAGGTTCGCCCCCTTCTACCCGGCTCCACAACAGGTTCGGCCAAGGCAGTGGGGTTCGGCTCCCTCTATCCTGTCCACTGCAGGTTCGCGACCTGCAACCTCCACGAACCAGCAGATTCCCATCATCATCATCAAGCTCTAAACCTATTCATAGTTATTTCCAGGGTTCCACGTTGTTTACATGAGTTCATTTAAGTGTTTTCAAGTGTCTAAATCGATTAAAACAATCATTAGATAACTCGGTGGTGTTTTACAAAATTCCGAAAATAAAACCCCAGATTTACCTCAAAATGTCGATCAAATGCTAGATTTCTTTGTATCCTCTCGTTCTCCTCGATCATGCGGTCGTTTAGGCGCCAAGATCTTGAGATTCCGTTGAGTAACGAACGAGAAAATCTAGAGAGAAGTTAGAGAGAGGGGGTTGCGTTTTTGGTGATTTAGAGAGAGAGTATAAGTGTGTAAAATGAGAAAGAAGAAGAAGGTTTCCTTTCTTATATCGCGTATCGTCCCCCACGTGCTCGGTCTCGTTTTTATTGCAATAGAATTATAATATGCTCGGTTTTGACTCGTAAATATATTTAAAACATAAAGCGTTAAAATAAATAAGTTTCGTTTTAATAAAATGATTTTAAATGAAATCGTTTAATTACAATGCCTCCGTTTACTTACTTTAAATTAATTATTTAAATAAAACGATTTGTCTGGATTTGTTTTATGTTGTGATCCCTAATAAACGTTATTAATTAATTATTCTTATTTTAATATCGTTGAATATTATTTTGTTATCTCATCGAAAGGCGTTACTTACGTACGTATTCGTAAAGATCGTCACCTTCCCGAATCCGACGCTCGTATTGTATTTCGATTCGATTTTCGTTTTATGGAATTCGTTTCAGTTTATTATTCCTAATAATTATATTCGAGTGAGTCGTCACCCACACGAATACATTATTAAGTTAATATTTCTGAAACAACACTCGCGTTTAATTTACAATCGTAACCTTACCATCGCGTGTTCATTTCCAATATTGTTTTCATTATCTTATTATGTTAAATATTATATTTTCCCAATCCAATCCCACTAAACCATATCACTGACACATCCATGATAGACCGAAATAAGTTTATGTATAGGGCATATGCATGAGTAGGTCGCAACCTATCCGGGCATGTCAGTTCAGTGCCCAAAATCAACCCGTAGAGTGAGGAGAATCTGCTGTTGTTCAAAGGATTCATGAACAATTATAATGCATTCATTGCTGGAGAATTGGCATAGGCCAATCTTACTCAAGAAAACTTGGAGCAGATCAACCCAGCTGATGTGGAAGAGATGGATATTTCATGGCAGATGGCCATGGTGGTCTTTTTGGCAAAGAAATTCATCAAGAAGTATGGCAGGAACAGTTTTGGGAACAACCCGTGGAAGAAGCTGGGATTCGATAAGTCAAAGCTTAGGTGCTACAATTGTGACCAGTCGGGTCACTTTGCTTGGGAATGCAAACTTCCCAATGATGTGAAAGAGGCAGATAAGAAGCCTGAAGAGAAGGATGGAGCTGGAGGTGTAGCTAGCACATCCAAGGCATTGGTCACGCAAGAAACTGACTCCTATGACTGGAGTGGCCAGGTGCAAGAGCTTGAGATGACTTTGAGCCATGCGTTCATGGCTGAGGTGGATGATAAGCGCAATGACTTAACATAAAATCTCTGCTATACTTCTTGCATTGAGAAGGTTTTTAAGTACTGTTCTCACAACGAGGACTTAATCAAGAAGTCACCAAACTTAAATACTTTAACTCTACATTTCTTAAAATTGAAGAACTTTTCAAAAGAAAACTTGACGCTGAAAGGCGTGATATTTCACAATTAAAAGAAGTTTTAAGTGATAAAGAGTCCAACTATCGGGATGCTAGGCGTCGGATAGATGACCTCTCCTCAGAGTTAGAACAGGTTAAGACTCAGTTGTCCAAAACCAAAATCAAACATGACAAATATGAGTATGCAAGTACCGCGGTGGCTAACATGATTGATGTCATAGTGTAGGAGAAAGGAGAAAATTGGGGTTGGTTTTACTGACTTGAAACCTCCATTTAACCATAATTGCTCCATCATTCCCAATATCAACACATATGTTGATGATCTGCTGTTGAAGTCAGACCGAAGGTTCGAGTTCACCACTGTTTCTAACAAACCAGTGCCTCTTACAGCAGATCCTGTTGTGACTGACCTTAATGATTCTAACGATTCTGAGGTTTGTGCATAAAGTGTGAGTGTTTAGGTTCAAGGCAGAAGAAGGAGAAAAGAAGTGCTAGCAGGAGCACACATTGTTCAACTTCACATAGCAAATCACATTTTGTTCCAATAGTCGATTTTTTTGGAAGATTTGAATTAATCACTATTAAATCAAATTGAATGATTAAAAATTTTAAGAATAAGTTTACTAAAATTGATGATGATGTTAATAACAAAATTGTCTTAGAATCAGTTTCTTCTCCTTTGACTGAGCAGATAACTCAGGCTCATTCCACAGTCACTCATGAGGATGGTTCAAAGTTAAATCCTAACTCTGAACCTTATGTTCCAACTGGGTCACTGGAACAGGCCTCCACAAGTTCTATCTCTGGCCTGAGTGACTGCAATGTAAAGCCATTTGATCCGAAGGAGTTTCATGATAAAGTTTGTTGCTATGCATATGGATGACCAGGCCACATTACTAGACATTGTCTGCATTGACCTACTGAATTCGTCTATGGGAAGAATCAGAAGGTCAAACACAAGGCTAAACCTGTTAAAAGACCAATGAGGATTGTTCAATCCTCCAAGCTTAGGGTGAAACCTCATAATGTTAATCAGAATCATCATACTGCCAAAAGGGTCAATCCAGCAAAACAAAATCAATCTGGTTTTCATAAGCAAAAATCAAATGTTTTCAAATCTAAAACTAAACACCAGTGGAAAAATAAGCCTCATTTGAAACAACAATTCAAATTAATTGATCATGGCAGTGGTGACAGCCCCATGAATGTTAGGGTCAAATCAGACAAGCCCTAGGGAATTATCAAAAGGGGGCCCAAAGGATCTGCTTGCTAAGTTCATAAAGGTACTCAAGCCGGTATGTCTGCTAAGTTCATAAAGGATCTGCGTGACAAAGACTTCCCCATAATGAAGACAACTAAAGGGAGTAGATTTGTCTCTACTTGTATACTAGATCTAGAAAAGAAGGAGCCTTGGATTTACTACAAGTACCCTCCACCGGTTACAGAGAAAGCAGTCCCAGTGTCTACAAGAGTCCTATCACACCCCGAGCCGGCGGGCTGGATCGACTTTCCCGTCGGGCGATATCGTTTGATAATCAAAATGATCAGATTGTTTACAATGCACATGAGATATAAAGGAGAAATGCTAACATGACAATGATATAGAATTACAAAGTTAAATTACAATGTTATATTCATAATTTAACTAAGTAAATCTATCCATAAGAATCATTGAGTTTCTATCTTGTAACTGTACAAGATCTACAAAAGATGATTCACTGTTTTGTCATTCAAAAGTATGCTCAACACAAAAGGAAGCTAGGTCTTCTAAAGGTCCACTAGCTTAATCCTTGAATGCCGGTGACTAAACCTGTTCGTCACCTGAGAAAAACATGCAATTAAACAAAGTCAACACTAGGTTGGTGAGTTCATAAGATTAGTTATTGAAAATCATAGATTTGTTGCCATTCACATTCACAAGTCATACACAATTCTTGTTACTGTTTGATTCACCTGTTCATCCAATGGCCTCTCTATAGCTATACGTACAAATAGTATTTCACCCAGTCAAGCATGCTTATATATAGGGCATACAAAAGGGTCCAGTCTACAACCCGCCAGACGCCATCCCACCATATTGATTTCACGATCCCGTATTGATTTCATGAGGTTTGTAACCTATAACTATAAGTTATAGAAATTTGTGTGCGTGTATGTGTTAGCCCCAAAGTTGGTTAACACTCGTAAGTCTCGGTTATCATTCGGCCTTGGTTCGATGGTGATGGATTATGCTAACACTTAACTACTTTAAGTTAAGCTTAGTACGTAGTGTTATTGATTTAATGTTTCACTTTCTTTAATCATAAGAACTCGTGTCAGTTGTAACTCAAAGTAGTTCCTAAGTATCACTTAGGTTTTTGTATCAAACTTGACACATTACCTTTGAAATCCTTTGTTAACATGTTTGAAAGACAAGGTTTTATGATTTATGAAGTTCATTATGCCATAACCATTACCACCTTTGTAGTAAAGTATGATTAATATCCATGCATGTTATCCTTGACAATTTGGTTTCTTGTGTTGGTTGCAAACTAAACCATGTGGGCCGAATGATAGGCTGGGCCGAATGCGATGTGGGCCGGATTAGTCACATGGGCCGAAACAGTCACTTTGGCCGAATGAAAATGAGATGGGCCGGTTAGATGTTACTTGGCTGAATGGGGATGTCCGGTCGAATTGAAGTGGCCGAATGTGGCCGGCTAGACCGAAGGAAACAACTCCTACTTCGGCCGAATGGGGCTTAGGTGGGTGAATAAATGGATTGGTCGAATGAAGCCAGTCGGCCTATTGGTTCGGTCGGGTGGTTGTCCCATACGGCCCAAGGCAAGTCGGCTAGGCCTCAGCCCCTTTTTCCTTCTGCCGAAACAGACCCATTCGGGTGGGCTGTAGCTGGGCGCACCCAGCTTGCTCCGACCATGGTTCTAACCAAACTCCATGGTGTTTTCAGTGATGGTGCGTGTTAGGGTTAGTTTCAAGAGTCTTGAGGTCGATTAGATGGTTTCTAAACCGGTTTTAGGTAGTGGGTCGAACAAGAGAGTGAAAACCCTAGTTTTTCATGGCTTTGAGACTCGTTTTATCTCAGAATCGGTTGATTTCTCTTCAGACCAGTTGTACTTTCAGGTAGAAGATGATTGTTGCTTCGATTTGGCACCAAGAACACGTGATTTCATCAAGAATCAAGTGAGATCTAGGTGTTTGAAGATCAAAACTTCTACAGAGAGAGAGAAATCCGGTTCTAGGGTTTTAGAGAGAGAGAGAGGGAAGAAATGAGGAGAAAGCCCTCATTTAGGGTATATATACCCCGAGTGTGTTCGGGTTCGTTTCGTTTGCTCGGTTCTCGTTTTGGTCGCGTTTCCGGAACGTAACGCGCATGTTTACGGATTTTAAATAAAATACGTTTTCTAATTCATTTTAAGGTTGTAATTCCTAATAAATACTTTAAATTTATTTTCCTTATTTTATTATCGTTTCAAAATCGTTTATTAATTTCGTTTCGTCAGATCGCGGTATCTTCGCGCGTATTCGTTCGAATCGTTACTTGAACGAACACGAAGATGATTTTGCTTTCTGGCTTTTGTTTTCTACTTTTCAGTCGTCATTTCAGAACTTTAAACTCATAGATATGTTTGTGTGAATCGTCACCCACGCAAACACACTGTCAGTTCGTTATTCTGAAACAATACTGAACTTATGTTTTGAATTGTGTTTCCTCACTGACGGACTCAACTAAACTTGTCTGTTTTCACATTGTTTTCACACTGTATTGTTGGCCATCTGATTCCTATCATCTGTGGATATCAAATCGCAACCGATATGTTATTGTCATCTGTTTGTATACTGTTGTTTCTCATGAGTTGTTGTATTAACTGTACTTAAGTTTTCACTTAAATACCTACAACTGTTGTTTGTCGTGCGCTGTTGTATTTGCTGTACTTAAATTTTCAATTAAACACACACAACTGTTGTTTGTTTTCTGAGTTCTGTTGTCACACAACTGTTATGTATTTACACATAGTAAATAGTGAAAGTACACGTACCGTACAGACATGCCGGACGATCAGGTACTGGTTGTCACGGTCTCCCCTTGTTAAAGAAATTTCATCCCGAAATTTAAGCATCATGGTCGGGTGATACTCTTTCAAACAGGTGGGGATACTTTGTCTTCATGTGATCCTCAAGCTCCCAGGTAAATTCTGGTACGCGCTTGGAGTTCCAACTAACCTTTACAATAGGAATACAACTTCATTTCAGTCTCTGGACTTCACGATCCATAATCTCTACAGGTTTTTCAATGAAATGTAGTTGTTCATCCACTTGTATCTCTTCCAGAGATATGATTAATGATTCATCAGCGAGACATCTCTTAAGATTTAATACATGAAATACATCGTGTACTCCGCTGAGTTCATCTGTAAGTCTGAGTCGATATACCACAGGACCAATCTGTTGAGTTATTTCGAACGGTCCGACATACCTTGGTGGTAGTTTGCCTTTAGCCCCAAAACGAACTACGCCCTTCCATGGGGATACTTTCAACATGACTCGGTCACCCACTTGGAATTCCAAAGGCATTCGCCGTTTGTCGGCGTAACTCTTTTGGCGCCTACGTGTTGCTTGTAATCTTTGTTGTATCTGGTCTATCTTATTAGTAGTCTCCTGAATAAGTTCAGGCCCAGTGATATCGTTGTCTCCCACCTCGGTCCAACAAATCGGAGACCGACATTTTCTACCATAGAGTGCTTCAAACGGAGCACATCCAATACTATTGTGGTAGCTGTTGTTGTAGGAGAACTCGATGAGTGGTAAACGTTTATCCCAACTTCCACCGAAGTCTAGGATGCATGTTCTCAACATATCCTCTAGGGTTTGAATCATTCGCTCTCTTTGTCCATCCGTTTGTGGATGATAAGCGGTTCTCAAGTTTACACTTGTCCCTAAGGATTGTTGTAATGATGCCAGAACCGCGATGTAAATCGACTGTCCCAGTCTCAAATAATAGACAATGGCACACCGTGCCTTACTACTATTTCGTTGACATAGAGTCTTGCTAGTTTCTCCATCTTGTAGTTTTCTCTCATCGGCAAGAAGTTAGCGGACTTGGTCAATCGATCAATAATGACCCATATAGAATCATGTCCGCTGGAAGTACGGGGTAACTTGGTAATAAAATCCATAGCTATTTGTTCCCACTTCCATTGTGGTATTTCTGATTGTTCCAGCAAACCTGACGGTTTCTGGTGTTCAGCTTTGACCTTGGCACATGTTTGGCACTTACTAACCTAAGTAGCCACATCCTTCTTCATAACCGACCACCAGTAAAATGACCTAAGATCTTGGTACATCTTATCGGCACCAGGATGAACAGAATAACGTGTTTTGTATGCCTCGTCAAGTATGAGTGTTCGAAGTTCATCTAATGCCGGGATCCATACACGATCCGGATAGTAGATAACTCCATCTTGTTTTGTCTCTAAGTGTTTCTCGGCTCTATAGTCGAGCTCGTGTTTCAAATTGTTTCTTGCCATTGCCTCTTGTTGTGCTTGTATGATTTGATCTCTCAGATTTGTTTGAACAGTCATTCCAATTTTTCTTACGCGCAAGGGTTTGACTCTTTCCTTCCGGATCAAAGCGTATGCAACAACATTTGCTTTGCCCGGATGGTATTTGATCACACAATCGTAATCATTAAGGAGCTCAACCCAACGTCTCTGTCTCATGTTAAGCTTTTTCTGATCAAATATGTGCTGTAAACTTTATTGATTTGTGAAGATTGTGCACTTGGTACCATACAGGTAATGTCTCCAAATCCTTAAAGCAAAGACAACAGCTCCCAGTTCTAAGTCATGTGTTGTATAATTCTTCTCGTGTATCTTCAGCTGTCGTGAGGCGTAAGGAATAACTTTGTCTCGTTGCATTAAAACGCAACCGGGTCGCTGATGGGAAGCATCACAGTATACTACAAAGTCATCGTTGCCCTCTGGGAGTGTTAAGATTGGAGCATGGCACAATCTTTGTTTGAGTGTTTGGAAAGTCTCTTCTTGTTTCTGTGTCCACATGAATGGTTCACTTTTCTCTGTGAGTTTGGTGAGAGGCAAAGCCATCTTAGAGAAATTTGAAATGAATCTCCTATAATAACCCGCCAATCCCAGGAATGATCTGATTTCTGTTGGTGTTGTGGACAGATCCCAGTACTTGATTGCTTTAATCTTGGCAGGATCCACGTGAATACCATTACTGTTAGTCACGTGACCCAAGAACTGAACTTCTCTCAGCCAAAATTCACACTTGGAGAATTTGGCATAGAGTTATTCATTCTTTAAAAGGTCCAAGACTGTCTTGAGATGTTGTTCATGTTCCTTCTCGCTTCTTGAGTAAATCAGTATATCATCAATAAAGACAATAATGAACTGATCTAAATACGGCTTGCACACCCGGTTCATAAGATCCATGAACACTGCTGGTGCGTTCGTTAATCCGAATGGCATCACCATGAATTCATAGTGTCCATATCGAGTACGAAAGGCCGTCTTTAGTATGTCTTTCTCGTGAATCCGGAGCTGGTGATAACCTGAATGCAGGTCTATCTTTGAGAAATACTGAGCTCCCTGTAATTGATCAAACAGGTCATCAATCCCTGGTAACGGGTATCGATTCTTGATGGTAAGTTTGTTGAGTTCTATATAGTCAATACACATTCTGAGGGATCCATCCTTTTTCTTGACAAACAATACCGGAGCTCCCCATGGTGAGAAACTTGGTCGAATGAATCCTTTGTCTAGTAGTTGTTGTAGTTGATTGGACAGTTCCTAGATTCCTGATGGCGTGAGTCTGTAAGGAGACTTAGCCACAGGAACCGCTCCCGGAATCAAATCGATTCGGAATTGTACCAATCACTCAGATGGAAATCCTGGTAGATCATCCGGAAACACATCCGCGAAGTCTTTCACAACTGGTACATCTTGAAGCTTGATTGTTTTCTTTTCTTTCTCTACCACATGAGCTAGGAAGGCGATACATTGTTTCCGTAGAAACTTGCGTGCCTTTATGCATGATATTAGTTTGACACTGCGATTTGCTTGATCTCCATGAATTTCCAAGATCTGATTGTTCTACATAGGAATACGTAATAGTTTTACGGAACAAACGAATTCAACTCTGTTAAGAGATAACCAATCCATTCCGACGATGATATCGAAACTGCCCAATTCCATCGGTATCAAATCGATGGAAAATGTGTGATCACCAAGTGTTAGTGGGCGATTCCTGAGTACTGTGTTAATTGTTATCTGTTTGCCATTTGCTATCTCAATAGTGTAAGGGGAGTCTAATGATTCCTCAGCATGATTAAGTTGACAAGCAAAATCGGAAGTGATAAAACTCTGATCCGCACCAGTATCAAATAATATAGATGCATAAAAGTCAGATAGGAGAATTGTACCCGTGACCACATTCGGGTCTTGTCGAGCCGCAGCTGCTATGATCTGAAAACTCGCCCTCTAGCTACTTGGGCCCTTGGTTGGTTTCTCTTGGGACAATCCCGAGAGAAGTGTCCTGGCTCGCCACAGTTGTAGCAAGACCTGTGATCAGCAATAGCAGCAGCAGTTGTAACCGCTGCATTGTTGTTTCTGTTAGGAGTCCCCGTGCTCCTGCAGTGAGTGGCCCAATGACCAATCTTCCCACAGTTGTTGCATTGCCTGCACTGGGAAGTTGGTTGATGATGATACTGACAGCTGTTGCACAAAGGTGTTGTGCCAGTGTAAGGCCGCATGATTTGTAGTGGTGGTGGTTGGTTAGCCACTGGAGTGCGAGTGGTCAT